>JWHW01044895.1:538768-559216 GCA_000931545.1 Papilio glaucus
ATTCGATTATGTTTATTATCTCGTTACTGGGGGAACGCTTAATGGCCCCTCTAGGTTTAGTACGACGTTTTCGGCTCGGAGACTCAGATAAATTTCGGCTTTGCGTATTTTCATACTGACATTGACGCACGAATTGGTTTCATGAAATATTTTAGATAAAATAGCTGAGAAAATAACAAGGAAGAAGGACAGAGGATCCCATATTATTTTAGTGGATTAGTCAAAAATTTCGACATATTTTGACAAACATACCTAATAATTAGTAAGCCAAAAAAGTTTTTATTACGTTGCTTATAACTTCTAGGGAAAAGAGTTTTAAGCTCTCTAAAGGTAATGGTGTGTGGGTAAAGGTATGTAGGCAAACAGTGACAAATCAGTCACACCAAAAGTGCTAGAGGCTATTGAAATTCCTGGCCTAAGGACATGTACTTAACGATTGAGAGCTAGCACAAGTCACACGGCTATTGTTTTTCTTGGATATTATAAAAAAAACAATTAAGATTTTGTTTGAAGTACGATAATAATATTAGCAGAATTAATTGTTTTCATGTTGTCATTTTTATTGTTACGTGGTCAAACGCCTTTCTGTGCGGGTCAATTTCTACATCTATTAAATATATAAAAATGAACGTGTGCGTCCCCATATTTAACTTTTTAGCCAAACTATACGTCACAAAGCAATTGTGATTGTGGGTTGTATTGATACGGGGGCTGTAAATGTATTTTTTGTTAATATATTTTCAATAATTGTATAATGAAGACTCAAGAATGAAGAAGGAAAAACCCAACGAAGCGAGTATTTACAACTAGTATAAAATATAAGTAGATTAGCGAAATTCTATCGGCTCCGAAAATAATCAATAATATGGATAGCAAAACCTGTAAAATGGTAATGTATGTTAAAATCATAAGAAACAAACTTCGTCCGTTGCTCAAGTTTGCCAAAGTTATTTACTCACGGAAAAGGGGGGGTTTACTATTGAAATTCAATACGGAACTCGTGGAGCCCTTTTTTCCGCGAACAAAGTAAGACCGATGCAAAATCTTATTCCCCCTTTACTTCGGTTACTGTACGTAGTTCATTGGAAATAATACAACGGATGGCGTGCTACGATATATATAACTCGTTATATACAGGGTGTCTGAGCTAGTTGCCAAATGGTATGCTATAATATCGGTCGAGTTGGCCACGAGCTACTGGCAGCGTTGTTATACTGAAGCCTATATTCAAGAGGAAACATTAAACCATATATAGTCGAACTTATGTTATGAGAATACGATTAATATTGACGCATTATGAAGGTTATGAGAGTTCAAAGTACAACATCCAATCATACACAAGTAATGTCTAACAATTTTCGGGGGAATTTAATTTTTTTCTTACGATTATATGGTTAATGCTATTATTATTTTTACCTGAATGTTATTTTTTTTGTCCGCTTTAAGCTGTATAACAAATATTCTTTATTGCCTTATATTTCTTTCATGAATTATTTTTATTCGAAAGATTCGTGCAATATTAAAGATATATTAAATGGTTGTCTTCAAATTAATGCTGTTTTATTGTAAGCGCTAAGTTTTAACTACATCTTAGTATTTGTTAATTTGTGCCACTTTTTTATTAACACTATCCATTATTTATAAAAATAGGCATTCTACGGTGAAAATAAATAAAATGATAATACGCTGTTATATTAATTAATCTACAATCAAGGTATAAAAACTATGTAGTTTTCTATTCGAATAAAGTAATAAAAACTCTAAGCAGGACTTTTTCGTACGTTGACATGTTTGTATGCGACCCTAACTCTGATCCTTAGAAAAATAAAGAGAACCTTCGTCAGGTCGTGTGTAATATTATATTTCAGCTTCTTAAATGCGTTGGAACTATTTATTATACAGTAATGAAATAATAAATAACCAGCACATATCAGGCATTTTATTTTACACTGATCTGTATATTTTTGAATTATTAGTGTTATACCTGGTATCAAAATTAAACTTATTTTTTGGTTTCAATTTTGAAATGAGAAGCCCATTATATTATGAAAATTATGAAACGTTTTTATAATCTCCCCCTTCCTGCTGAACAGGTAGCTCTTAAAGAGTATACAGTCTAGTTTAGGGTAGAGATATTATTTATAGCTATAAATTTTAGCAATGTGGAAAATCAAGACTAACAAAAGTTATTCAGATGTGTGTTCCAAGAAATAAGTAGTTCTATGCTAAGATTGATATAATTGGCATCGAAATAAAACATTATTGTCATGAAATAAATTAAAGTAAATAAAAATATTTATCTTAATAATAAATCTTGTTATAACACTGTTTAGCTAAAAGAAAATAGTAAAAATGTTTTTGAAATACTAAAATGTTTAACTAGCTCTCTCTTTTTCAAACTCTCTGGTGTAAGGTGTTAAATGAAAATACGGAGAAACATGTATCACATTGGATAGCTAATAAGTATTCTATTATTATTATATAGACAAAGTAACAATAAATGTGTCCGAGAACAAGAAATCGGAAAACGATATTCAGTAGCAGGCGTAGGTGTTAAATGAACAGTTGGCTATATTATCGACGAAATGTCAAATATCTTATGAGAGGATATATCAGCCAGTGAACGAAGAACTCTGAAGTGTCGATGTTGCTTTATAAGATGTTTACTTTGAGTCCAAAGGAGATAGATGTGAGGGTCAAATAGTTGTGGCGGCATCACTCACGTGTTGGGACGTGGGAGGTACATTAGGAAAGAAATCAAGATCGTCGTTGCAACGGAAGCCAGGTGATGCATCGCCCCCAAGTACGCTCTCTCAATCGCAAGATCCGAGATTACATCGCGTTCGCTTTCTAGCGCAAACTGCTCCGAAGCGTTCTGTTAGATTTGTTTACTCCTGCGTGATTCGTCTTCCATGTTTACTTTCTTTCCTTTACAATAAAGTGTAGCGGGATTTTCTTTTTCTCTTGTATTCGCCACACTTTATTAGCCGGGATTTGTTTTGGTGTTAAATAAAGTTTACCTTAAGCTATTTTCATATTTCTATTTTCATTATTATGATAAAATATTTATGTAACATTTTATAAAGTAAATTTGCGCATGCGCACAAAATAAATATGTTTTTGTATACTAGTTCTCCTGGGAAGTCCCCTGCCAAAATTGTCACTCAATTTTTCAACATAATGAAGTCATGCCTAGGGCCTATAAGGAATGTATTTCGCTTCATATTTATGTTGTGTATTAGTATCAAAGTCGAAATATTAACATACTTCAAGTAGTGAAAAGGAAAGAATACTATTATAAATAGTACAATTCTTGTAATCAATAACTTTATCCAGTTGGAAAATGTAAAATGTTAAATAATTAATAACGATCTCAATCACAACAAACATTCCATCCTAGGATTATAATATTTTTAACACCTCTAATCTAATTACATCACGTCATTTAATGTGTTTAATATACGAAATAGTTCCATCTGGGGGAGTTAACCATCAAATGTGTCTTAGAAAAAATACATCGCGTTTACAGATCTTACGTCCCATAGTTTATCATAATACCAACGAATATTATAATCATATACGTTGACATTATATATCTAAAGAGCTACGCAAGCGATTACATCATAAGGTCGTTTCATTAATTTTTAACACTTCTATAAGTTAAGTTCACGAGCGCGCTCAAGTTAGGATCTGATTTCGTAGCCGATAGGCTCTTGCTGCTTCGTAGTAACGCATACATTAAAACATTTAGAAAACTGTACTAACACTCCATTAACACCGAGCGTTCTTAATTACTTACGACAATATTCGAGATATATTGAATACAATACTCCTCCACTGCTTATATTAATAGACACACTTCACCGTAAGTGGTAACTTAGAAGTCTAACCGCACGGTTTCCAATTAACTTAATGGGCGTCAATATACGAACGTTCTAATTGTTATTCCGCAAATTCGTCGATAATTTGTTTTGATGGCGTAATCATGGAAATGCTAACTCCTATTTATTTGCCGACTTAAGTAATTGTATTAAACTCGGCCTTTTCCCAGAAAATGTTATTTTAAGAATTGAATATTTGGAATTGTGTTAGAAATACAATATTAAGAGAAGAAGTCATAAATGTATTGGAAGTTCAGAAAATGTTTTTTTAATGTTGCATATGAAAAAAAATCTTGCTAATCTGAGTAACTATAAATTCATCCTCCCATCATTTTGGTCGTATAATAAACTTGGTGCAATGTGGATCATTTTTTTACATACATCGAGCATTAAAAGTCGGTTAGTTATAAAAACGCGGTTTGCAATAAAAAATTTAAGAAGTAATTCGTTAAAAATGTAAACGAGTATCTACTAATAATTTTTATATTTGAAATGTATTGCGCTCCAGTTGTAAAGATAAACTCTATTGTGTTTTTGTTTGGACGAACATGGTTTTATGTTGTTATATTCCACGCCTATAAATTTGTGATAAACAAGCCTTGATAATTAACTTTTATCTCAAATAAGACATCGTAACTTTCCAAGGCGAGTCTAAAGTTTGGCTTGAAATATTTTCCCTATAGAATTCGACACAACTTTAGCAACGTGGAAAAGTATTGGAAAATCATGCTCTCCTGTTCCGAGCTTAAACGTTCCAAACTCAATCTCCAAGTACTTTATAATCGACTAAACTCCTTTGACCTTTAACAACTTGAATCCATCTTTGGGAGTAAAGAAACATAAATTTTGGAAATTTCAACTTTTTCATGGGTACATAAATCGTAAGCAGACAAACATTATAGCAAATTAATTTGAACTGAATGCCATAAAAATTCCTCGATAAGAGAAAACATAGGCAATATTAAAAACACCCAAAACTGTTAAGCTTATGGAAAAAGAATCGTACACCTGTAATAACAAGTCATTCCAACCACGTCATGTCATTCACAAGAAAAGTCCGTAAACTTTCATCAATGGCTGGCATCGCAAATGCTGCACAGCTCTGGATGTTGTGAATTAATCGTCGACAGTGCTCACTCAACAACAACAGGAGAGTTACTGCTTCTTTTTTTTAATGGAAGAAGTTGGCAAACGAGCATGCGGGTCATCTGATATTAAGTGACCGTTACCCATAAGCAACTGCAACAAACTAATGAGTTGCAAATGCGTTGCATACCCTTAATGGACAGAGGAGTGATGAATAGGAAAAATAATATTTCCTTTTCCTATCTTCCTCTTCCCATCCTTTTCGAATAAGGAAGAATACTGGATTTGGGCCTCAGGCACCTCAATAATCAGACGAGACGCAGAATACTTCTATTTCGCTCCTGCCTTCGAGCTGACTCATTCGTACGACAGATGTTGTGCCCTACCACTGTTTGCCGCTTTATCCTCTAAAAACAATATCTTTGTATCTTTAAAGGTTTCAAACATAGTAACAGCGTACGTCTATGTAATGCTCGCGATAAGCAAGTAATGTCGGTCGGTGAAGAAAATACGCAACATTCTTTCTTATATCCGTACTCATTATCTTTTAACGCGCCGCAAAACTTATGTTGCTCCTACGTTAAACACTATCTGCTCACTTGAACAGCATTTTCCCGGCTCAGGCGCGTCCCGGCCCCCCGATCAGATAGCGGGGCCCGCACGAACCGGCACTATACACTTATTTATTTACCGCGCTAAGACGATTATTTACGATGTAAAGCGTGTAATAGCTCCCACTATCCTCTTGTTTTACTTTTTTATAAGACCTAGCTTCCATAACATGCATCATTTGAGCCGTGCTCCGGTATACTGCGATTTCAAATATAAAAATATTATACGCTCGTGGCTTAAGTTGCTGTAACAATTATATCTTGCGTTGTTTTTTTGTTCATTCCTTGATATTCTAGAAAATCATGTGCAAGTTGAATAACTTCCTTGAATAACTGTCATTGAACTTATTTGAAGATCATGCTTCTCTGGTCTTCATTCTTCTTCAGACACTCAGAGAAGAGTGGGAAAGTAATAATAGTTATCTTTTCCTTTTTCTATGTTTTTTGTAAGTCGGACAACATTAACCTACTAACTTAAAGAGGTCTTGAGTGGTTATTTGTATAGTATGAATTTTACGAGACGGGAGCCAATCCAGCTTTCATAACTCATCGAAATTACGCTTAATACATTCTGGTGATAAAAAATACGCACGATTGGAACCCTATTTAACAGTTGGCCGATGATATTTTGCTGCGAAATACATAAAAGTGTACATAAAGATAAGTTCGTGCTTCAACAAAATTTTCCGAGTAAATTTTATTCGTGCAAAACGGATTTCGGATAATGTCCTCCCATTAGAGGTTCCGAAAATGTGATCTTTTGTAGGCTTTTTGCTTTATCGTTCGCCTGCGAGGGGAAGAAATCATTTGGCAAAGTGTAAAATAATACGCGCAATTGTCGTAATTACTCAAATATCTGTTTTCAATTTAAATCTAGAGACACAACATAAAAAGGGTGGTATTAAAATATTCCAAGTAATATAATTTAATGATGGGGTATAGATTTTCAGTCATTACAAAACAGAGAAACGTTGTACCTGTCAAAAAGGGAAACCTTTAAATCCCAAATTGTATGCAAAAGCCTTTATGTCTCTGTAGGAAGATTTGGAATTGTTACCTGATGTCGAGAGTTTGATTTCTAGAAATATTTTCTTGCGGATAGCAGTTACTCTAAATTAAAATCACTTTTGAACGGGGTTTACATATAGCAGTTAGAAGGGTAAATAGATCGTCGCCTCAATATACGATATTCTTATTGAGTGCAATTTGTTTGCAGGATCCGACCCGGGATCCTATCAACAAGACCAAGGTTATGAGTGACTGACTTGGTCGGCTAAAAGGATAATTTTAAGTCTAGAGACCTAGAATAATTGATTGTTAAGAAAATAAATATTACTTGATTCTTAAAACTCTTGTCTAAATAAAAAAAACATTAATTCTGATTATGTTAAACAAAAAAAAAACAACGCATTAGACCTATTTATGGTTAATATGTAGTGGCATTCAAAACCCGCCCGTAAACCAATAAAATAATTAAAGATGGCGCTCTCTACTACCGAATAGAATGCCTCGTAAAACTCCCTTGTTATGACATTTAAAGGGTGGCCGGCATAAAACTATTTATAACTCGGTGAAGAAAGTGTTTCGTATACGTTGCGTGCAATAAATATTAATATAGTAAACCCAAACTTTCGTTTATGACCGTTCCTTTGTCGTATCGGCGAAAGTATGGTACAACGATGGACTACCCGACGAAAACTGATTTATTCCTCAAGGACTAAAGTGAAATCTAACTTATACAATTTGCCGTCTCAACGCTCCGTCCCACGTCCGACAAATTTTGTTTTTGTTTGTGAAAACAATGAGTAGCAATACAACAGTCATAAGATAATTTTTTGTTGTTTCCGAAATAAAATACTTTACAATAAGGTCTTAAAACGTATACTTTCGTTTTTATTACCGATGAGTTAGCGATTGTCGTCTAAACATCTCAAAGAGTATTGCAACCAAAACATACCTGCGTTTTATTGATTCATGAAATAGCAAACTAGCACTTCTATTTATTTTTATCAGGTTGATATAATTATATGAATCGTTTCATCAATGTTTGTGGATACTATATGGTCTTAGTGAATTTTTCTGTGATCGTGATGAGTCCGGCACGAGTAGCAATTTGACGGAAAAATGGCTACATACCGGTTTTATGTTAACTAGTGAAATAAGGAGACGTACGCGTCTTTAAAGGGTTTTTTTGCGTTTCGAAGGGTATTTTGGTTTGTTAGAAAGTTAGGTAAATTCTTGTTGAGAACTGAGTTAGGCTGAAAAGCAAAATATAAATGAATAAGAAACCTTTCCTTAATTATATTATGTTGTTTTCTCATCGGGTGTGAAAGCATATGTGTATATTGATGGGAGTATTATTATATAAAATGTACTTGTGTCTTTTGTTTTTCATTGTAAAAGAAAATAATAAGGAGTGGTCTTTGTGCTTCACTTGTGCGCAAATTGGTCCAATTTCGGGATTTCGTTTGGTGTCAAAGTCGTAACAAATAACTGAAATATAGAATAAGAAAAATTCTACCCAAAGGAAAATGAACAGCAATGGAATACTTTGTAACGCTAGAAGAATACGTCAGTAATTGGTTTTGTCAGTTAAAGGCATGATGCATATTTTTACAAAATGTTCTTTCTACATAAGACTTTTATAGGGTGTTTTCTTTACAAGACTAAGAGTTTGTGTTTGTATTGAAATTTACGCGTAACCATTGCAAGTTGAAAAATTTGTCGATGTAAAAAAGATGTTTTTCTGCACTCCAGTTTTCGCGAAAGGCGCAGAGAGGTTTCAGAAGCTCACACCTTCAAATCATTCGTTGTTTTAAGTTAGGCTTCTGATAGAGGCTCATGGTTTATATGTAGCGCCTTCTGTGCTTGGCTGGCTAAGACCAATAGACCTAATATAATAACCTGTTCCCAAAAGACCTTCTCTAGGTAATCAGTGATTTCCAAAAAAGAATCACGAAAATCTCTTTCTCAACTTCTGGAAGAAACAATAACAAAGATCGCATCTTTCCATTTCATCCAAATATAAAGTTAACATATAGTTTAATATTCGAGACAGTCCTGTCAATATATTTTTATTTTGTTAATGCCATTAAATGTCGCATTTTATGATTTCCATTTTTGGAATTTCAAGTAATATTACTAAAAATATTTGACTTCGCACGCCTATATCATGTATTCTTATGGTATGAAAATTACGACGAGCACCCGGCCATTGAAGTACCACAGATATATTTTATCGCATTGCATAGGAAACAGCGCGATAAGGCCGAATGAGTTGCCTTGCGATTTCAATAACCAGTGAAACTACAATTCATGTTTGTAGCAAGGAATATATTGTAGAAAATGAGTAAAAAAGGTAAAAATCAAAGTGAGATATAAATATATACAATCGATATCGATGCAATCCATCGGATTTAACATAGCCACTGTTATCCTTATTTTATGTGTTGCTCTAACCATAACTAATTGTTAAACTTTAAGTTATTTTAAAAAATAATTATTTTAAAAATGTTTATATTCAAAATTGCTATATAGTTTAAGCCGAGCAAAACAGATAGGAGGCATTCGTACTTCTATACTAATAAAGTACAATACTTTACTTCGAAATAAATCCCATTAGTCGTTCTAATGTCTGATCTTCTCACCGAGTTACAATAAAACAAAGTTGATTAGGAGCGACGCGATGTTCCGGCCATAACCTGATAGTTTAGTATAGAGATACATCTCACGGCGAATGTAATGCCCCAATAAATTAATGTTTATTATTACTGCCAGTCGTTTTAATCACATTAGAAGCCTTCACTAGGCGTAAATCGTATACAATGAACCGAAAGCAATAAAGTCGGAATACCGGATTTAATTAAGGACGAAATGCGACACGATGCTCGAAACTGGAGTAAAAGTTGAACGTATAGCTGAGTGCGATCCTAATTGCGAAATAAAAAAATAAATGCGAAAGAACACGGAAAAATAAAGACTAACAGAATTTCATTAAGCGTGCCTACGTCAGCAAACATTACGTTTCATACGAGAGGGCTTTGTTCAATGTGTGGCAGAGGAAACAATTCCCAATTTTCTCCCGTCTTCCCCTTTAAGCAAATCCGCACGAATTCCTAATCCTTATACGCTTGGAGTCCCGAAGGAGCAAAGCGAAGACAAACAGCGCTAGAAGAGCCCGAATTTTATAAAAGACTTCATTTCAATTTTAACCATACGCTACTTTGAAATTTAAATTACATTATCAGTAATTTATATGTAGTATGAAATATACCACTATTTCAAACTAGTACTAGTAGTCTTGAGATTAAAGAACAATGTGACACAAAAATTGTGGGATTTATTTCATAAATCATTGATTGTTTTTTCTCTGAGGAAAAATCGGTTCATTTATACTGTCTTGGTCGACCCAGTTACGGTTAAAGACACTATTTAAGTTCAAAGTTACACTTTTTTACATTTCGTAATATTAACACATTCGTGATTTTAACATACAGTTTACACAAAACACAAGAACATCAAATTACTGAACATTTAAAAGTTATAATAAAATCATAACCGTTAAATGTAGAAAAACTAACAACGGTTGGACGCCATGCGATGACAAACCAAGAACGTTCAGCCCAAAAATATTTATCAAAAGCCACATCTAGAGGTAACTGAATAAATAAAATTCTCCCTGCGAATCACTGCACCATTCCCTGTGTCTTAATGTCAGACGGAGCCTCGTTTAGGAGCCACTACGATGGGTCTAACAGCTTCGCCCGCTTAATTACCATGCCTTGGTGAAATAAAAGTATAGTTACTCGCTTCTTTTCCGATTCTTTTTGACATAAATCTATGTCTATGTCTTTGTTTTTGTATCAAATATTTGTGACCGCGATATTCTGATTTTGATATCTATGTATTTTGTTGACCATTCTGATGTTAATTAAATATATAGTGTCCTCAATGTTTTAAAATATCACATTACACGTTTATTGCGTGTAATAGGACAGTTTCATTTATAGTCTTTAGTAATTTGAGAGTTTTTAATTTGGCCGTCTATTAATTTTAAGTGTCAAGAACGGGCAGTTGTAATTTAAAAACACATTAGATATTTTTCTCAATATTCAAGTAATATACCTACATAATTTGCCTGTAACAAACGACCCGTCATCTAAATCAAGCATAATAGTAGACTCTAATTTTATGCGTTGATTTATTCAAATCGATTCCAAATAATTATTTTTGAGCATGGACGCCATTATTTTAACCATTGTTTAAGATGGCTGTTGAAATATGGGCCGGCATGGCCGAATAAGCTGGCTGATTTATTCGTTACTGTAGGCGTTCGTTCCTCGCTTAAAGACATTCATCGTCTACATGATAATTAAATTTGACCTCAGGCGTTAGGTGGAAATACAACTATTGCTTCGTATTTATGATCACAACGAAATTTACTTGACACATTAAAACACCAGGTGCCGAACCGTTTCCAACGTCGGCAGTAAATATTGTTAGCGCCGCAGCCGTGCACTCGGGAAGGGATTGTTCAATTATTTGTAACTGTTTTGTTATTTAAATGTCACCTCTAAGCTACTTTATTTACTTTATATGTTTCTATATTTTGTAATTCGATCATAACATTTTAAACCTCCTGATCCGACGTTAGTAACAATGTATTTAAGGCAAAAAATTATGTGGAATGTAATGGTGATAAAAAAAGAATCTATTTTTTATTTTTACTTGGCGGCGTTAAAATCGATTACTGTCACCAAATTTGTTGTTCCTTTAGATGTGTGTTTGTTTTAGCCTCTGTGATATTTGACTTCTATTATATTCTATGAAAAACTTATAGCCATTACCTTATTGTTTTCTTTTTTTTTTGTAAAAAAACTCGTTTTGGTCACTATATCTAAGTAGAAAAAATACTTGGAATAGCTTAAAATTTTCCGATAATTTTAACCCCTATTCAACCCCCATAACTATGTCCATTCACAAAGTTCAATCACCTCTCTGCTAATAAAATAAATCAAATTGGTTTGGTAATTGCGTGAACAACGAATCTATGTACATAATTCTATTTATATGGATGTTTTTTAACAATAGACTAAAAAAATCAAATCGAGTGATGGTGACATTCAATAACAACGTATATTTCTCATCAATGCATATTTCATTTTCAATATTTCCGCAATAAAACAATCATGCAATGATTTAGAGCTTACTGAGTGCTTTTACTATGGCATATAACTTTAGTTGTACCGTACGGCTATTGTTTTAAGCACCCCTAGCTTTTAGCACTAGTTTGATCAATAGGTTATAGGGAAACACTCGTAGGTTCGCTTTGTTTTGAACTAACATGCCAGCTTAGGAAAATCAATCGAGTTATTTGGACTATTGTTGATTATATATTTTTTTGCTAAATTTTTCACTAATTGATTAATTATTAGTTCTTTTGTTCTGTTCTTTTGTAATTACGTGAAGTATTAAACGAACTGTTACTATTTAGTTTATTAAATTCATATTGGTGTAATTAAAAAATAATTGTCAAAAACATAATTACTGGTGTTTTATAATACACAACATTAATTTTAATGCGTGACAAATTGGAGCAAGAGGTTAGCGTTGTATTGGCATGTTATGCGGAGGGATGAAGGACACATAGCGAAGAAAGTAACGAGAATGAACGTGTATATTCAGTCGTAGAGGAAGACCGAAGAAAGTATGGATGGATTGTGTCAAAGGTGATATGTGTAAGAAGGGTGTAAATACAGATATGACGGCTGAGAGGATGACATACTGTGCCGACCCCATATAGATAGGGAAAAGGGCAGAAAGATAATGAAGAAATGCAATTTTTTGCGTCTGATTAGTTTAACTTATCACCTTCAGCTTGCAAAAAAATTAGGTAGCAACTGGTATCTTCGTCTACCCAAATACGGTTATAAGATGCGTCAATTCATTAAAACATATTTTTTTAAACTATGAATTCACAAATTAAAGACAACAGATATGTATACTTTTTTATATTAATGAGAATTGTATCCAAAAGTATATATCTGATGAGACATGACATAACATATCCTGCAAGCAATCTGATGTATAAATTTAAATAATAAGGCGATTAATTATTTTTTATTACTATAGGAGGAATTCATAGTCACTGATCTTCATCTAGAAATATTTTCAATGCAAATACCTATCATAGCCATCCATATCCATCTAGTTAAATTTACAAAACACATAGTGTTATAATCTTATCTATTATGGAAATAAATCTCAATAAAATGTTATTTTCTGCATAGTAATGTTTTTTTCTACCTTAAAGCATATGTGCCTAACTATATTGATGTAGAAGAAGCGAGAGAGGTGTGCCAGAAATGTAAATCCGTCTTTTCTCCTACGCCGTTACTGGCCGTACAGATTAATATCGGAGATACCAAAATAAATGTGCATATAGACATAGACACAAACGGTAACGAATGGTATTTGTTGACAAGTAAAAGTTTAAAGTGTATGTGTAAATTGGCAAAGCTCCTAATTCTGATTTCTGTTGAGTTATACCTACTTCTAACTTACGTTGTATAATTTGACTATTTTAACGTACATGTTTAAAAGCGATTAAAATTAATGTCGTTTTGATGATCGGCCCCCAACGTTCATTGCTGTTAACCGACACATAAATACGTTCACGGGTTCCGTAACCGCGACAAAAACTCAAAGGGATTTAATATTACGGTGATATGTAGCCGGATACAGTGCCATTAGTAGGCCGCTGTAAATTTAACAAATTAGTAGAACTATGACAAACTAAAATTAATGAGCTTTTGTCGTCGCATGTTGAACTTTTTTTTTAATTTCATTCCGTAAATGCGCTAATGATCTAGCAGATGTCAACACTGCCACTGAAAATGACTGGTTTGTTTTTCAATATTTATTTTTGTGTTATTTTCGGAATATATTCAGGTCATTGTACTGCCGTTATACACGACCGCCCGTAAGCTTGAATTGTAGTCAGACGCAGAATATATGGTCACCTTATAGTCAGTGTTCGATTCGATGCCAACTCGGTGAGATTTATAGTTCTAAAATAGTCGCTGTGAAGTCATGGAGAAATCGAAGTATATGTGTGTTTTGATACGTATACAAGTTATTTAAACTTTACCAAGATTATAAGCTAAGTGCAGATGTTTCAACTTGAGTAACGTTTAAAGTAGAATGTACAGATAAATTAAACCCTTGCTTTTTCTTTTATATAATAGAATAAAACAAATAAACTTAACTGGATTATCATCTTCTGAAAACAATCAGTGAGGATTTAAGTAAATAATGTTAGTAACTTACGTACTTTCAATATATAATATTAAGTTTATAATGAAGATGATGATTATTGGGTTCGTATGGTAAACTACAACTTTGTGTACCATTTTTTTATATTTTATATGTTTGTGGATAGTGCCACATATATGGCAACAGGCTCATTCCCAGCATCATTTTGGACCTCACAAAATCAGTCTAAAATAGATAGCGTTCAGGACGTGATTAATTTTTCTTAAATTTTATTCTAAACTCAAATTTTTATGATATTAAATGTTTGGTAAAAACAAAATGTTGCAGAAGCGTGCTTCGCGAAAACCATTGCAATGCGCGAGGGACTCTGAACTTTGATTAAAATTTCATAACCCCAAAGCACAGTCAGGCAGGTCAATTACAAAATATAACATGTCTGTCTTCAATATTTAATGAGGGGAAACTTTGTTAACAACTCTAAAAAGACGTTTACGATAAAATAACCTTTGCCATTGAGAACTATAAAAAATCGTATTAATTAACGTTACACCAGAAATGTTTTAATAGATGGATTTTATTAGTTTTGTTTTTAAATGGCTTGTAATTGTAATTGTTTCACTTTCGTGCATACAAAGAAAATAAAAAACATATTATAATCAAAACTCCGTTAATACAAATAAATAAAAAAAACATTTTTTTTTATTTATTACAAGAGAAGTTGGATATAAATGTTTTATATTATAACACACCTCACAGAATACAGGCGTGAAGTAGAAATATTTTGCGTTTCGTCTGATGAGTGAGGAGCCGGAGGCCTAATTCTAGTCCTTCCTTCCTATCCTTTTCTAATAACTAAAGGATGGAAAGAGGAAGAGGATTTGACGGATGAGGAGATGAATCGGAATTAATAAATCGAAAATAAATTAATAAAGTATTTTGTACATTTACTAATCAATCAGTTTACAAACATAAATGTCCAATACAAACTAGGTATTTTATATACCTATTATATATTATACTTATATATAAAAAGAGACACAAATAATTGGTGCAGTGTATTCACATATAAGTCATGGCAGTTACGTGGGCTTAAGCAAAACGTCTTACACTCCCTTGGGAACGAGACCGTCCATATTTCATCCAACTATCGCCGTCAAGCCTCTCAGGAAGCTATATATCAAGTTTGATAGTCAGTTATTGGCACTCACTTCTGAAATCTGCTGTCTTTGGGCTATCTGAAACGTATAGTCGGACCTTTGGGATAGGCCTCTGCTAATTTGCTATTCATAAGCATGAATTTATTACAAATAGAGGTCATGACGCTCTCCGGGGATGTTTTGATTGACAGTATCTGGGTTGATAATACCTAAATGCGCATGTATAAGGTTAATCCACAAATGATAAAGCTAAAGCTTTAATTAACATTCAGTGCCACTCGCTACAATAATAAAATTAACATTCGTTAAGAAGTCGTCCATTTCAATGTTGTTTCTTTTTTTAATATAATAATTATATTTAATATATAATAATTATATATTAAAATTACTAATAAAGTTTCTTAAATAATTGTTAAATGGCTTTAGGCTTGATGGCTTCTATTATTTATTATATATTTAAAATATTTTCTGATTTTTTCATCACCACAATGGTCTAGTCAGACTGTTGTTACGTGTCAGCGTCTTCGCCCAAGTCCCGCATGAGATAACTATATTCGTACAATTTATTAATTTATTTGCTTACATTACACACCGTGCACTAATTGTCTTCAAATATTATTATACACGAATCGTCGTGATTTATTTACACACATAGAATATTGATTAATGCTATGTATAAGATTATTATCAACGCAATAAGATGACCAAAGGTTTTATTATAAAGTACTGCTAAAGGGTTAAAGTGATCGTATACCAAACTAACAGATATTTATTATTAGACGGATACCAAACTAGCGTTCAACTCTAATGTTGGGAAACTATAACAGAAATGAACCCGCTATAATGACGGTCCCTCGGCGCGGCTATTTACTGCTCTCCGAAAATTCTTAACGCCGACTTCACATTCTTTACAACATTCAGTTGAACTAATGACATTAAAAAATAAAACAGGACAAGAAAACTTAATTGAAACTAACAGTAACATAATCTGTGCATTACTGAGAAACGTCGTACAACATTCTTTGTATTCAAATTTAGAATGTTTATAATCCGAGACGAGGTTAACATTACAACAACAAATTTGTATTGGAAAAAATGTTGTTGGCCAGTTGTAAATACGTAAATAAAGCTGTGTTCCTTCTAATAGAATTGTGAACAAATAGATGCGTTCGAGTGATTCTCTATTGGGACTACTAAATATTTTTCGAGAGCAACGGTGCATGTGATTAAGGGATGGAACATTATCTACGTCGCTTTTGTCGATTGTACGTCGATTGTCCTCGTTTTGTGGTCTGTGGTCGAGATTTCTATATAGCTAAATACAATAAAATCTCTAATGTTATATCTATTAAGGTACAGTTTACAAAAGTATGTTCCTTATAGTTTTCGTATTAAGTTACGCAAACTCAATACCGTTGGATAGACGAAAGCTGATCTTACTCGGTGACATCTCGAGAGAACGTAAAGGATTATCGAATGACAATATGCGTTTTTTTTCCACGTTAATGTGTATTTATACGACGGCATTCAAAGAGACCCGATGCTTTTAGATTAGGATGCTATTAAATTGCGCATGCGGCCTTTGTCGTGACATATGGCGTTTTCCAGCAGATGGCTCTTTTGTCAATCTAGCCAGTGTTCAGAAGCCTGAGTAAGTCTTCGACCTTTTGTAATCTTTGTTAGTTTTATCCTTAAGTTAATAATTATTAAATGGAAGATATAGTTTGTTTTTAAATTTTAAATTCTATTTTACTGAAAATGCATTATTTTTTGCCCACATCAAGCGAAAGTTCTTACACGTAAAGCGAACTTTACTTCAAAAAAGCAGCAAGAGGCGTGTATGTTTTTGCTCTGTTAAATTGATGAGAGATAAATATTGTCTAGTTAGTGAAACCTAGTTAGTTTGTTAAAACATTCACACAAAACATATTGTCATCTCTATGTCTGTCACATATGTTTTTTCAAAAAGATAGATCGAGAGAAAGCTTGTTTCGAGCACTACGTTTTATTACATGATTGAAAAGGTACAACTTGTTCTGCGTATGTTATATTTCATTAAATCCTTCAAAGTTTTTGTATCAGAAATTAAATAGTTTCATAAATCAATGTAGTCTAACTTAGATCCATATGTAAAATTTAAATTTCACAAATTAATCCGTGCAAAATACTAACACTTGAAACTGAGTTAAAACTTCAGAATCAATAGGATCGGTAGGGTAGGCTTTGAAATTACTTACCACAACTAACTGCTAATTATTCACGAGTTTACAAAGGACATTTAAAATCCGACCCTCGGTTACTAAATTTTAAAGTTTGGCAAATGCTTGCGGATCAGTAATTACTATTCAAACATACAAACGTTCAAAACTAAATTTTATTTCAGATATCTGCGTTTCCGTCCCTTTTAAACAATAAAGTAAGTTAAATTATAAAACTAATTCCATTATCCTGTTCTCGGCCTCTCCGTGATAATGTTCACACCCTTATAAATTGTTGCCTAAATCCGAGATCATCTATGTATTATGTTTATGGTATATAAACATAATACATAGATGATATGATATTAGGTACATATTATTTATCTGTGTACATTCTCGTCCTGTGTCCTTATTCCATTGCATAGTAGGGTTAAATAACCGATCATTGTGGCGATCCACCGGAAGGCTAATGTGTTAGAGAATGTGCTTTGACTGATGATGACCAAAGTGTTTCCTGCGCGACCAAGTAGAAACCAACTAAAAGATTTATCACATTTGATGTAATGCAAGGTTGCTAAAACATACTTCGTATGGGTGCTATATTTAGGTGTTCACCTCATGCTTTCACAGCATTAAGGATAGTGATTTGCAAGCAGAAAGCCTGCGAATATGTATCCTGTGCTCCGAACAGCGAGGCTTCTATAACTTCTATTAAATCATTTAGTCAATTCCCTTGTCCCTAGGCCTGTCGTAGTATACACAGGTTTATGTTATGTTAAGACAAGAAAAGTATTTCTCTTTTTGATTAAATAGTTTTGCTCTTATCGATTAAGTAATTATTGCATTTATAAAGCTGTAATATTCATGCAAAAAATCTTCAGACAGATTTTTTGTGAAATGGATTTGATCTAGATCGCCTAGTTTCAAGCCCTGGCCCAAAGCTTTTAAAATTACATTTATATCTTATACTGTTTGTAAAAGTTATTTTACAAACCTTATTATGTATTTTAGTAATAATCCACTTTCATTGGGGGAGATAGGTCATGTTTATCTTATTTTTGCATTTTTGTATTACTTAAGAATAATAGTCTTAAGAATAATTAAGAATATTACTTAAGAATAATAGTAATATAAAAGCAATAGGTTTAAGAATCGTGAGGATTATATATTTTTTTCGGACTATTTACTGGTAATAAAAAAGTTAGATTGTAGTTATAAGTATCAAAAGATTTATGGTGTATTAACTAATTCGGTACTTGGTTCATTTGATTCGGTAAAAAAATACTTAAGTTTTTATTAAGTAGATTATGGATGTGTCGTTGAGTTATTTTTCTTTTACTTTCGACCCAAAGTTTTAAAAATGTAGCTGAGTCATTTTATCTGTAGACGAGTCTATAAAATTTTGGAAACTTGAACTATAAACTGCTGAACTTTGCCTATGAATGTTAGATCAAGCTTTCCAACTGCAGCCTGGTAATCTCACACCAATAACTTATCTATCTCAATTCATAAATATTGGATGAGTAAAAATATATGGTTATATATATTTTTACTCTTGATAAAATCGTATGACAGACCGCCCAGCTTTTGCTGCGGGCCTCGTAAAAACAAGTTTTCCCATTATTCCTATGTTGACCCGTCGACATCGTTTTTGATAAGGGTGCGAATGGCAAAAATAAACGATGTTGATATCGTTTTGATTCGTCCGCGCTCACATGATAGCAGTTTCATGAGTTGATGAGTGACCGACGCTGTCCAGTGTCGATCCATGCCAAGTGGATATCGCTGGATTTGTATCTTACTGATATATTGTCAGTTACCCGCCACAAAGTGGTATCGAATCTAAATAAAATAATATTATAATAAATGTACAAACAAGTAGCTAAATAACTTCATTTAAAGATTTGTTTGTATGTACATTTAATGTAGTAGTAAATTATGAATGGTTATGTCTTCTCTTTTGACTCACATATTTTTGTGTTATACATTTTAAATTAAAGGTTATAATTAAATTACACTCATTGCGAATCTTTTCGAATTGGCTTTTTCGTTACCTCGTAAATGTATGTGTATGTGTTTTCTTATGTTTATTCCTTAAAGAAAAACAGTGCCCACCGCATCGAGTGTGGTCCTTTAAATTTCTTTTGGGGTTTTAATAACTTGCAAATTTACTTTTTGTATGGAGTATTCCATGTAATTTACATTAAATGTTAAATTATGAATAAGGATTGTACATTATGGCAAATATTGTCTTATATTTTTTCATAATAAAAATAATATGCGCTCACGCCCGTGACCCAGAGGGGTAGGCAGAGATCATGGATTTCCATTTGGTGCGATCTTGGCGCACCTGTCTCGCTTCTTCTATATTCATACATCATGCTCGTCGGTTATAGGTGCTACTTATGTCGCCCTTTTTTTAGTAAGCCACTAATCTGATCGATATAAGTTCCCTACCAACACTGCCACTCACTTTTTTTTAGTTATTGCAAAATGTCTAAATAAATATTAGAAAATCATAATGAACTCATAAAAGAAAATTAATATTCTTTGCTTACTAATAAATGCTTATTTAAAAAAATAAAGATATGGAAATAAAAGAAATAAAACAAAAGGAAATAAAATTTCAAAATATGTATATTTAAATTTTTCATTTCATAATATTTTCTTTCAATATTCACAAACATGTACAAAATCAAATAATCTATATCAATAAAATATTTACAGTCTCGTCTCCATGAAGTAAATGTTATTTAACTCGTAGGCTAAATATAAATGCATCTATACATATAATTAAAAAGTTTTAAACTTTGGCATTTTATAATTTAAGCGATCCAATTATAGATGTTACTTAATCTGTACCATATTTACAATGTTTTATTTCTTATACTCTAAAAATATTATCGCAGGAAGAAGGAATTGAATCCATAAATTAAACAATATTAGCAACCTAATTCACAAATTAATGCAACCTAACAATAAATTAATGTACACAATAAATACAGATTATGAAACAACTTATTTTATTATCACTTTTAGTTGGACTAATACGCTTGCGCGTTACAGTAAGAACAGAAGATTACCTGCGTTGGAGCATACGCTACGCCCAGAGCTGTGCGTGCGGCGGCATTCGGTGGGTGTGAGGATCGCGCGTGTGCACGCTGGCCGGCATGGCCAGGCCGTCGCCGAGCAGGGGCGGCAGTTTACCAGGCGGTGGCGGCGGGGGCGGCGCCGGTGCCCG
>JWHW01044895.1:601250-611612 GCA_000931545.1 Papilio glaucus
ATAGGTGAGAAGGAAAAAGTAATCTATCGCCGGTTATAGATAGGTGACACTTGTCCTTGATTGTGAAACGCAAATTAAAGATAGATAAGCTCTGTTACTGGGGGATAGCTATCTATCCGTAATCTTAGATAAGTTATTAAAAACGGCCGTTAGAGCGTACATAGAAATGGTTTAATAGGAAAAAAAATAACTGAGGTGTAAATAATAATAAATCATGTCAGCAGTGGGACGTCCCTTATTATGTCTGGAAACTATTTATATCAGTTGGACTGAAAAGAAAATGCACTTGAAAATCTCTTCGAAAAGAACACGGCAATAAAGAACAAGCAGTAGTTCCTAGAAATATTCTAAGTGCAGTATTAGTTATACATTGGTAGAAGCTATTTATGAGCAATGTCATACGTGTGTCATAAATGTTAAGAAAAGTTGCCGTAACTAAGGGCCCAACCCTTAACCCTATTAAAACCAGTTAACTAGTAGTTAAAGGAATCATTTTACTCACCTACTATAACATGTACCTGGTGTAAGGCTAAAGCCCTAAATATTCTCTTATATTTGGAATATAACAGGCGGATGACAAATAGATGAAGCTATATAGGACAATGTATCATTTTATTTTAATTTTTCACTGTACTTGATTATTCTCTGAGGGCATTAGCTCTAACAATTCCTTGATTTTTTTTGTTTTTTTTTATGGCAAACGAGCATGAGGATCACCTGACGTTAAGTGAGTGCTACCCATAGACATCCGCAACATGCAAATGTATTGCAGATGTGTTGCCTACATTTAATGGACAGAGGAGGGCATAGACAGGAATAACAATATATCTTTTTCCCTGTTAAACCCCTCCCCGTCCAATCCTCTTCCCGTTCCCATCCTATCCTTATGAGGAAATGGTAGGAAGGGGAAGAGGGCTGAAATTAGGCCTCCGCCACCTCACTCATCAGACGTAACGCACTGTACTTCTACTTCACGCCTATTTTCTGAGAGGTCGTGTTATTTCACCGGTCGAGCTGGCCCATTCGTGCAACTGATGTTGTTGCGGGCTCTACCAATGTTAAAGTGTTCAAAGGATTATTTTATAATACTATCAGGCTTACCAAGAACAATGTTCATTTATAGTCTGGTAGTCTGGTAGTCTGGTAGTGGTGCACTTTCATTTAACAAAGACTTTAATTTAAACAAGAAGATTATCCATACTAAGCTAAACTCAATTTAATATGATTGATCATATAGTTCTGAGGTCAACTTTCATTGGATAAACATAAGCATTATTTATCCGTATAAATTTAAATCTCGTACTTTAGAATTTTAGGGCCTGAATTAAAAAAAAAATATCCTTACTTGGTGTTCGAGTACGTAATAACAGAAATAACTGTGCAAAATTTCATGTCTCTAGGCTCAGTAGTTTTGTCTGTGCGTTGATATATCAGTTAGCCAATTCCTTCTTTTTACGTACGAACATTTTAACGTAATATTCCAAAATTATGGCAAATTTAACTAAGAAGGTATGCTTCCCTCAATATGAACCGGCAATCTATAGAACGCGTCAAAGAAACCAATCTTTGTTTGAATCTATGGGAAAAGCCCAAGTATTGATAATTTTAAATTGTGTAGATGAAAGACAAAGTTATTTTGTAGACTGTTTCAAACGAAAGGGAATTTTATACAACTCCATGACAAATATTTACGACATAAACAATTGTTTACAATGCCAAAAAGTGAAACCTAAAGTTCATAATGTTTATGATCCAAATTGTTCCGAACAATATGCAGTAAACAATAGTGTCGCCGTATTAACTGAAGCAAAACAAGTGGACCGTAAAGTTAGTGTTGTAAACATTGTTTATAAAACAATCCAGGATAGCCAGATACAAGTAAAAGTTTTCGACGAAATTCTGTGCCTCCCTTTTGGCTTCCTTAAATTGTTATAGCCATAATAAGCGTGGAGCGGCTATGTGACTTTTATAGGCGGCAGTTCTCTTGAGTTTCGGCAATAGCACGTTTTGTCACCGGAGCAATTACTGGATACGACTGTGTTACACCAGTTCAACAATGAACGATTATCCCGAATGTGTTGGGTAAAATACGTATTAAATTGTAAAATATTTGACAGTTTTTACAGTGATTTAAGCATTTATTTACTTTGTAAACATTAGTGGCTGTTTCAAGTAACATAATATCTACTTAACTCTCTTTAGAAAAAAAGCCAGGCAGTCATTAGGACTGCCAAAAGAAGCGAAAACTCAAAACAGGTGGGAAGGCGCGACAATAATAAATAAATAATCAATACAAATAAACCCTTGAATTTTAACAATAGAATCAAATTTTAAATTAATAAAAGTTTATAGAAACTGCTCCAAATTCAAATGAGCATGTTGCTGACGCACGCCGCTGACCGACGTTGAGCATGTTGTTCACGCGAGGCTATAAGATTTTCTTTTACCAAATATCGTCTAGTGCCGCTAAAGAAGTTTTCATTTTAAAAATATTTTTCTGATCTAAGAGAACAATTGCTTAAAAAAGTTACCTGATTTTAAGTCATCATCATTATTATACATCAATTTAACTGAAGTAAGAGAAGGAGTTAAGGTGAAATGGTCGTTTAACAATAGACTGCTGAAATATTTTAAGTTTCTTGATGGATTTTAACCTCAATTCACCTTTATATACAACTTATCCGAGAATCAAATACAAAAGAATAAAAGAAACCAATTATTTGCTTAATTCTCATCTTTATTACAAAGCGTTCCCGGGAGACTTCCCTCAAATCGTCGCAAAGCTGTGTTACGTGTAATTAATTACCGTCTTAGTCGAAGAATTCCTTCCGTCGTTGCCGAGACAATAAAACGCTTTCAGATTATGATATGAAACGTTGAAAGCTAATTCGAGTCGTAATAAATCTGAGACTTGTTAATTACCAGACGTCTTCGAAGGCGGTCGTAAAGGGCTTTCCCTTTTGTTTTAGGCGCAAAGCGTTACTTCAAAGAACGTTTCATTATTAAGTTACGCAGAGGCGTCCACGGTGGCTTAGTATTGTAAACTAATTTTCGTTCAAAACTGCAGAGTTATCTTTCCTCCTGAATGCTAAAGTACTTATAAAAATTCTAGACCTGACCCACCGCCCGCGCCGTACTTTATTAGAGAGGTTTCAAAGGAAAATATGTCAATTTCATTTAAATAATTAAAAAGTTACCTGCCTTTAGATTAACGTACGTAACAAGTTAAATTTCATTTTTTAATCCAATGCTATTACGAATCCCTTGAATGTAAATTACTTAATAAAAGCTTTATCTAACTTTGTAAATGAGATAAATTAAACGTAATTGTTATATAAGAAATTAAGAGTTGTATTAAACATTATTTCATTTCTTATTAAACAATTATGTTTCACTTATCTCATTAACATGCTAATAAGTGCAGTTTCGTATTATTTAATGTGTAACTAAAATTTGTATGTACTAATTATTCCTTCATAATTTACTTTTTACATTATACGCTCATTGTCAATCCATGAATTCAGGGATAATAATATATTCGAATGTAGTACATATAAGTACATTAGCAATAGGCGTACACAGCCAAGTGGGGGCCGGCGCAAGCGGAGCATAACCTACGACGTTTTTGTTCTATAACGAGCCTTCAAACTACATATTATTACGGCGTCACCGTGTCAGCCCCATATCAAGCATACATCCGCCCATATTCCGTCATTTCTTACTAACAATTTGATTTCGTTTGTTTAGCGTGGCTTATTTAGACAACGTTCTAAACAGTTCTATTCTAATGAGTTACGTCCGCTATGCTTAGAACTTAGTTCGATTAAAGTTAACGTTCATAGATTTAAATAATGATTCTCTAATGATTTTCTGACACATTAATACTGTTATATTATGGTTCCTAGTTTAAATAGTACCAGTTACCCGGACACCTGTTTTATAGAAAGTATCTTGGTACCAGCAAGACAAATGTTAATGTGTTTTTAAGTGGATATCCTCGCTTTGATTGATGACTGGTATTGTCCCTCAATTTGTTCGTTAGATAACTGGGTCGGTTATAAATGAGAAAGTGATCTGAATTTGTTTATCTTAATTAAGATAAATGGCTGTGTAAACAAAACGGAATTGTTCTGGGGCTGTATTGAATTTTTAATCATTTACCTTTACGTATATATTTTTTTATGATTCCGTACCATGACCGGTATTCAACGTTGTATTTGAATTTCTTAAGTGATATAGATGGATGGAATCTTTAAATATTTCAAACCAGTCGCAAGATTTAGGGAAAATGCAATAAACCTCTAGTGTGTCGTAAATCTTGACGTGGGAGTAATCTGTCACAGTTGACTCTCACATTTACATTTATTATCTTCTTGGCGTAGAGCATGAAACAACCGATATTTTATTTAGAGAATCAAAAATGTATACCCTACAAAACAGGAATAAAATAAGAGCGCTTTAGCTCATTACTCAATGCGACTGAGCTCATAAACTCAGCGTTATTTAGCAAAGGCTTTTGTATTGTTTCCTATATATCCATACATTTTTAGTTATAAATTGGTTGGTAACGAATTTTTGATCAATTTATATTTAATAGCTCAAGCCTTTCTTAGTACGTTTCCCCGCAGCAGGGACACAAGAAGGGGTCGTAATCCAACACGCTGTCCCTATCCGAGTTGGTGGATGTCAATGTGTTCGAATTTGGTGGTTCTAAGACATGTCCGTTTTCTCACGATGTTTTCATTATATGAAACTATAAAATAATGTAAAGTTTCTTCCTTACCCGTTTTTGATATCAGCCTACATCTTAAGAATATTTTTTTTAAATAATATTATATTTACAATGGTCGTACACATTGTTAATCTAAGTACCTTTATGAAATTTGATTGCCGTACTACGGCAACAAGACTATCGCAATCTAAAATGCGAGTACTAATTTCACCTTGGCAATGTATGGACAACCCAAGCTCCGTGCAGACTTCATTAAAAGCTATAACGCGTGTGGGCTCTGGCCTACAACGCAATCCCGAAACTAATCTCTTTTGTTTGCATTTTGTACGAGAGCCAAATCTGAAACGTAACTGGAATCAGCCGGAAGATGGACGAAATAAGCGCACCGTATGATTGTGCTCGGATTGTAAACATTTCAGACGCGTATTATTACGTTCCGCAAACCCTAACAGAGATTTGTAATGATTATGTGTAATATTTACATACTTATTTGTTAACGCCGTGCGTAATTTATGAGAAAATCACGCATGACACCGCTTTGAAAATGACATTATATTATTATATATTTTTCATGACAATGAAGAAGAATTAAAATTTTATTATCGCAGCTGAACGCCCTTTCTCTTTTACATATTTGTAATGAGAAAATGGAGATGATTTGTATATACTTTGTACGCTTTTCTTTCTCTACTGCCGTTCTATAAAAATATGTTTAAGTCTCAATAGAGAAAATATAAAAGTATTCTGCCAATTTTCTTCAGAGTCTACGTGGATTTGCTATATTCTTTTTTTATGTAAGCAGGTGGCAATCGAGCAAGTGGATCACCAGATGTTTAGTGAACGCTACCCATGGACATCCGCAACAAGCAAATGTGTTGCAGATGCGTTGCCTATCTTTAGTAGACAAAGAAGGGCATAGACAGGAATAAGGATATTTCCTTTTCCCCGTTAACCCCCTCCCCGTCCAATCCTCTTCCCGTTCCCATCCTATCCTTATAAGGAAAGGATGGGAAGGGGAAGAGCCCTCCGGCACCTCACTCATCAGACGAAACGCAGAACTCTACAGCTACAGTAGTACTTGATAAGTCTGTTAATGTTTCTTTGAACAAGTAAAGGACATTTAATATTTTTATAGTTTTCTCATCGATTACTACCGAGATTTTGAAAAGCTGAGGTCTGAAATAGGGCAAAATAAATAATAAAACTGTGTTTAAAACTCGGTCGATCAGACGGTTATAAGTTAGTACTACTAGCACTCTGAATAAGAGACAACCCTTGATACATGGTAGATGCGACATGGCTAGTATTCCAGTATTCTTCTAAATTAAACTTATGTCAGCCTAGCTGACAGGCGCCATTACCATATAAATGTTAGTTTATCATAGCTAGCTGTTTCTTTTTAACTTAGGTCTATAGCGAAATGGAAGTGGTTTCAAAAAAGATTGAAATGTCAAAATTTCTGACGATATAATAAAATTTGAAACCCCTTACTAAATGCTTGGTAGACATTTTGAAATGTTTGGACAACATTCCTATTCCACGTTTATAAAAGCTGATTCAGTAGAGCCAACCATCAATTTGCATTGTGCTATATAGCTGACTCATATTCAAGATTGTGTTACCAATTTATGTGACACTCTTTTTAGAATACGCTTAGGATAAAGAAATTCAATTTCCAAATAATTTTATATTAACCTTTGGTAGGCATTTGTCGAGTAGGAAGGAGCAGATTTAAAGAAAAAATATTGTATGATAATAAAATTTTCAGGCTAGAACATAATGGTGTTGAATAACAAAATGTTTGTTTAGGATTGGAATTGCTTAAGTGGCTTCGGCGGCGAGATGTGCTTATCTGTCCATTTTAGGTGTGATTTTGGGAGTTATTGTGGTAGGCAATAAAATTAGAAAAATACATATTTGTGTTACTACTATGAGGTAGGTTATTTGCCTAGTCACTTAATAATTTTAATTCTATCCACCCAAAAATTTTTAAAAGATAATTGAAGATGGAATAAATTTTTATGGCACAATATGGTAAAACATTACGATCGGGTCGAACGTCACATTCAAACAAATTTTGCTCTCACAAAAAAAAACCGCCTCCTTTGCTTTTATTTAAATAACCTTTTCAACTACCCATAGAAAGTCTTCCTGATACCTAAATATCTAGTTAATAAATATAAAAAAGTATGATATTTAATTTTAATGATCCGAATTTAATGACATATACGATCCTTGGGAACCTAATATACTAAGGACAATGCCCACTTCACATACATTTAAAAATCTGATAATGAATTATGTATAGTTACAAAGTATAGTAGCAGGACTACCTGTAAGTTATGAATAAATAATATCATATAGTCATTTTTCCGAGTCAAACGCTCCGAATAAGTCCGAAAGTCCGTTACAGTCGTGCGAATTCTGTTACGTACTGCATGAATTATTTATTTAATTATGTTATTTTTTTTAGTCTGTATTATATAAAGTCTAATAAGTTTTATACAAAGTCTAATAATTAGCTGCTTGCTTATTTCTATAAAACGTAAAATAATATATAAAAAAAAATAAAGTCAAGTAGCAGTGTGTAAAATGGAACGTCGTAAAAGGGTAGTTGAGATGTGTTCAAAAAATGATAACCTACCTACAATCTACAACATGGTAAAAATATATCAAAAACCAATCCTGCGTTTCTATTAACATTGTGATAGGCGTAATTAATAAACAATTAAATTAGCTGAATTTTCATATTTACTACTTAATTTTTTACCTGACTATGTAAGTCAGGCAAAAAATCAAGCTCAAATCAAAGAATGAAACAAAAATTCTGTCTTTAATTCGTACACATTTTAAGATTCGTACTTTGACGTCACGTCACGTTAAACCAGAACCCCTAATCCTTAAAGATTGAACTCTTATATAAATGATTATTTCATATTAATATCTGAGAAAAAAGCTGAATTTGTTACCAGCGACCAGGACGCTTTTAAAGTCAGTGTGCTTGTGTGCATAATCAACTCGCTTATTTATTGACAAAGACTACTAACCACTACTACCAACGAGAAAATAGTTCGAAAAGTGATGTAGATGCAGGTTGAATGTCTGCCGCATGCTGCATTCTCATCCTGAATCCGATTGTTTCGAAATCAACAAGAGTAAGCACGTGTTGTATTACGACACAGATATACTGGCTGAATACCATGAAAACAGAAAAGGGCGCTGTTTCTACATCAATGGAAATTAACCCAGGATTATTACCACAGAAGAGATGAATCTCGATCAGCTAATGACTAACTTGACGAGAACGGATGCGCCCAACCAATTGTCGTCGCGACATTTGACTATCTCGGCAATAGTCTTTGATCTCACTGATAAAACAAGATTTAAATACAACCAATTATTCCAGAGGGTTGGCGTCGGGCAGGCGGTTGGCCGTAAAAACTGTGGTCAAAACCAACAGTATGGACTACGTTCATACTGTGCCGAACCGAAATATAAGTGGGAAAAGGGCAGGGATCGTCCTGCCCTTTTCCCTGGTGATGGTTTAATAGAAATATTTTAATAAAAAGCCTTAAGAAGAAAACAGGATCATTCTATGTTTAATCATCAGTACACTTAAACATAATTAACATGTTAGGTTCATTGTCACTATAAAATAACTCCTTAAAGTGACGTGTAAAATGTATGCAATATATTGTTTTATATTTTTTACGGTAATTGCAATACCAAAAACATTATATTATTATTACATTACTTATTTAAGATGCGACATACAGTATAAAGTAAATTGCACCCGTATGTATTGCAGTCGGGCTGGATACATATATGTTAACGCTTTGCACGAAATAAATTATCCAAAATAAAGTCCGAAATGTTGAAAAAGGATCGATTGACACTTCGGAGTAGCGCGGTATTTAGTTAAAAGAGGCTATTTACATAATCGACGTTTGCTACATGTGCATTGGCAGCTGATTTAGGTCCCATACCAAGTGACAAGGGAATCCCTTGCCCTTATAAGGTAATATGCTATGGCCGCCATTTTTATTTATCGTCCGAACACGACAAGCCGCGCTGTTTACGCGCTACTTTGAAGAATAGCTAAACCTTTTTTCTCTTTGTAGTTATTTTCTTTTTAAAGCGACCTGTTCGTACAAAGAATGTTTTCTTTGATCGTTTTAAAGTAAAGAAATTTTATTTTACTCTCTTACAATTGCTTCACACATATATTTTTTTTATTTTTAATAATACATCTTTATTAAATTGGTATAGGTACGGAGAAAAGTGCAAGCCATGTTAAAATCACACTAAAACAATATGTTAATAACTTTTTAATACTATTATGACATTTTTCTCAAATTGTGTTATTTAACAAAAACTGATTAGAAACCTGTGAACTTTGAACGTATCTTAAATTTATAAAGAGTGCTTTAAATGTCCTTTAAAATAACAGTAGTTAGTGATTGTAAATAATATTGTCTCGATAGCGCACAACGAAAGCCTCCCACGTTGCGACAATCTATAGATATCGGCCTCTCAGTCGGTTGACAATGAAACAAATGCTACTAGAAGCGCCTTTCTCTTAATCTATGTGTTGAATATTCATTCAGCAATCGTTGTTTACTTTTAAACGAGCTTATCTAAGCTAAGAGATAAGACTACCGACATATACGAACATTAGGTCTCTTACATTCGGTAAAGGTGGTCCTTTAATATCAGTTCATATGTTACGTAATTAAGTAAATGTTTATGCATATTTATATAATATTACTAGCAGCATGGACATAAATTCTGTCTCATAACAGGTGATCCAAGGCTTACAAATACATCCTAACCGACAACGCGTTTCTTCTCATCATCTTGAGACATAATAATTATGTATCTATGGCCCAGCACACTAATTTTGGTAATCTAAGGTGTCTTTATAGCTCTTCGAAGCTCACAGAGATTTAAGCAACGGTAACGGCGATTGGACAACCCGCTTTAAATCTTGTGTCTTTAAATAAACGCATATGAGTGATCGTATTTAATATACATGTATAACGTAAAATATTTCAGGTTAGTGTTAGATAATTGTTAGACCGGTGTTTTAAAAAAGAATTGAGCAGTGAACAAACTAGAAGCTAAATATTATTCCACATAATTAAAATCATAAAAACACAAATGGAGTACCCATGACTGTTGAATTTTTTAGCTTAAGTTATACTCGCTTTATAAATGTCTAATCCAAGCCAAAGAACTTCCTGTAAATAGTTCTTCTAAGTATCATAAATCACAAATAGGATTTCGTGAGGCGGACACCTGCAAAATACTTTTCCGACGCAAAGAACTCCAATTAAATACATCTTGATATTGCACCGTCAGATCATTAAGGTATGCGAGTACATAGCTTGTTAGTGCCTCTATTTATACAAACAGAGGTGCTAACTCACCAAAAGAGTCATGACTTCGGGTCACTTGTTCAACAATCGATCCCATTTCTAGGGAACTCATGTTTAAGACTGCTTGCTGACTTATGTTAAACATACGTATCACGAATGGTTTTAATGATCTCTCAAATTTTTGTTGAGTTTACTCGTCCGTCGTGCTTTTTGTACAACTTTAATTTACAGGATTTTTGAAGGCGAATAGAC
>JWHW01044895.1:612016-622780 GCA_000931545.1 Papilio glaucus
GTAAGAAATTCTTTATACTAATTTCCATTTACAGAATTAAAACCCTCGTGGAAAAAGGAATCTGCAAGAGATACACATTCTTCTGAGAGAAAGTGTCTAATTATATTATGTTTGTTCATATAACCTAGAGAGTGAACGAAGTCAGTTAAAGTACCGATGAACGGTATACATAGCAGAATGAAGGCTTTAATTGCGAACATAGATAAACAAGAAAGAAATACAGGTCATTACAACTAAGTGTATTGATTAAAACAGTATAGACTATTCGCAATTAGAATGCTTAGGATCGATGGTTGTTGTGACAGTAAAAAAAAGAAAATCTCCGGCAGGGACTTTTAAAGGCTGACTGATAGATGAAAGATTGATGATATATTTCTGACGAACTAAAGTCAAAAGCAACTGTATCATAAAATAAAATGACGGAAGAATTTTCGTATCTGCAACTATTTCCTTCTTAATTGTATAAGAAAGCAGTGACACTGTTCATTAATTAAACGTTAACCCTCGTTATTATCAACACCTGTTCTAGGAGAACGTTTAATAATGTCAAGCGGCAGCTGCGAGCGCTTGTGGCAGAACGTCGGCAGAACGTTAGCAGAGTCTGCAGGAAAATTAAAACTAAATTAATTGTTAGAGCACTGCTTAAATCAAACCTAGTAAAGTGAAGAGCTTGGAAATCTACGCTGGTTAAATTGTACAAACTTATTTCACTGATAATATGTATATGTCGCTGACTCCGACTACAATCCGGTAATATAAATATACTAATGGCCTGACACGAGCTGCTAAGAGGTTTAAGCTAGGCGCTTTCTGCGCTCTGCCACCTCCAACCTAGTGAAACTGTGATAGTCAGCCTAAAAAAAACAATTTGAAATGTTTTTTCAATATTTATAGATATGTAATTTAATAAGTAAACTTATGTTTTTAAAATTTTCCGTTTATAATTTACAAGTAAAACAGAAGCTGATGAGAACATTTACGTAAAAAGAACTTCTATAAAAAGAATTCCTACAACAATCCGAGTTCGGTATTAATGGAGCTAATTATAAAATGTAATCGGAATCGATTCATTTAGTCGATTGCGCAAGCATCGAGATCTCGATTACAGACCGGCTCCCCTCACCTTATTCGAAACTGGAGTCACTTCGCCGAATGATCGGCCGATTCTTTAATTAGTTGCTTATCGAGATCGATATTCGGTGGGAGCAATCGACCCGATGAATCCGAACGTTAAAATAATCTATTCGAATAAATCCACAATCGCTTACGTAATATTTATACGATAAGAATGTAATCACCTTAATTTGTAAATTTTTGTAACACATATTTTCTTAGTATACAATTAGATATATTATTTTACATTCTTGATCAATGTCGGATAAAAAGGTTAGTCTACAGGAATACTGTGAGTAGCAACTTTCAGTAAACATTAATTCTGATACGTAAAAATAATAAAACTTATTTTCTTTAACAATAAATATTGAATAAAAGAAAAACAAAGTAAATTAATATTATAGTATATAATCTTCGTAAGTATATGAAATACACCCTAAAGCTTACCAATGGTCCAAAAACAGGTCTTCAACAACAGTAATATCAAACAAGATTTAACAGTGATGACATAAGTCTGGAAAGAAAAGTTTTTTTTAGTTTCAGTACGGACAATGAGTGCATTTCTAAAAAAATCTTTAAAAAATCAAGATGAAAAATAACTTATTTTCATTCTATCAATTAGTCGTAGGCTTATTTACTATTCAATTAAGCATTGGGCAGTCATGTATGAGGCGGTACCAATCGTAAGTGGGAATTAAAAATAACGTCCCTGTTCCAATCGAATAACACCAAGTCTCATTACCGGTGGCGGCCGATAACATCTCGAAACCTGCGTCGTTGCTCTCGCTGTCACATCACAAAATGTCCACTGGATTGTAAAAAGAGAGATAAAATCTCAAACTTTAATCCGAACGTGTTTAACGAAGAAGAAATAAAAAATTGAATTATTTCATAAAATGATTGTGTAATTATGTGCATATGTATGTCTTTGCATCGACGTGATTTTTTTCAGCAACTTACATTTTAAAAGTTAGTGTGTAGCTTGACTACAGTGCCACCTAATTATGGTACATTCGTAACTGACAAAAAACGGTAATATAGAAAACTTCTACTGTCTCTTGAAGATAATATCTGTAGAGAAAACGTTTTGATGAGCCCAAGACCAAATGTAGACAGGATTTTATTTATATTAACGTCAAAATTGGCGGCTTATTTTTGTTTTTGTTCCTATGTTATAATCTTATAGGAGGAGAGCCAACGATGCTAAACTTGTACGTACTCGAGCATCATGGGGACCTATTTGATTTTAAAGATTAGATGGTAAAAAGAAAAAAGATTATATGACATATTTACTTTTAGCGGTGGGGAAAGGGCCAGTCTTTATTTACTATTTTTTTTGTTACTTGTTATTTTTGAAATCGTCAGATTATCTTATCACGTTATCCTTCAACTATTTCTTTAAAATAAAATTAACCGAGCTCGAGGATCGCCAGCTTACGGTATTGTTCAACAAGTTTGTAATCCCAGCACGGCGCTCAAATCGTCAGATTATTGAAATGCACAATTCTAAATCTGACGCGTTCGAGTATGTCCAAAGATCGATTTTTTTACAAATTTAGTGGACTACCCTAAGCGGCTCTATATAGATGATTGATTTGTGGTGTACAGGGTCCAAGGTCTTCCCATATGTAAATCTGATTCACTCGAGGATATAAATGTGTGTAAATCCCCGCTTCAGCTCCCGTACCATTAGTTATTGAATAGTATCATTTTCTCCTAATGAGCTTCGGTCTCGCTAAGTTTTGATATACAATATATTTTGTATTGCAAAATGTTTGCTACAAAATTATATAATTTCGAGAGTCACTCTCCGAAAACGTTATGACTGCAATAAAACTGCAATAGTAGAGAGTATCAAACAATGTCATTGTAAGTTTGTCGTAAAACAGTAACAGCCGTTTAAACAGTTACCGATCAATACAAACATTACGATCACTACGAAGCAGGTCATTAAACTTGACGATAAATTAGTAACAGTTCGCATTAGCATACATTGATCCCGCTTCCGTTACTTCCAGTAGATAACGATAGAGCGAAGATATCGCGGTTTTAAAAGTTGATAGCCGTTCTTCAAAGAGGCCGACCGAGCCACCCAAGTTACGTCTCAGTTATCTCCGCATACAAAATTCGTCTCTATCAATTTAAAGTACCTCTTCTAATCTTTATTACGTTAAAAACTTATCCAGTGGACCATATGCTGGACATTTTTGTATTCAAAAAAATTGAATGGCACCGTACTCACTACGCATAATAATTATCTACGATGTAACCGCAATGTCTTCAATTTTAGTCATTTTAGCTTTCCATGGGCCTCAAAATACCACTAGTTTACGCCAGTCTTCTGCGTGTCCTGGGTACTTCCCAGGTCGAGCCGGTCCATTCATGCAACGGCTATCGCTGCTGTGGATCTTCAGAGTCCAAGCTCAATTGCTTCTACTTAAAAAAAATTATAATATATTTAAAATTTAAATGAAATAATAACAAGCCGTTTCACTTTTTTATTAGTTCCCACTTTTGGGAATTCCCACTCGTGTCTACGTAGCTATAATATTACTATCGCATATGAATACAATTAAAATTGTTTAACTACACATTAAAGGGCATTAACAACAGCGTAACAAGGTATGCCCATCGTTAATGTCGACAATGTTCCTTTATTTTACCATACTTACATTACTCTAAAAAAGTTAACTCCAACGAACGATTGTTATGGTGAAAAAATATTTGAAACATAAAACAATAAGTAATTCATAAATATCATTCTGTTTCAAAATATGTTTAAGTACATATAATTAATGCGTCAAAATCAAGGATTTTTCATTCATTACAATTAATCATCGTAATTACCGAGCCATTCATATAGACAGGATAATATATTAAGTACTAAGTGGAATTTGATACGCGAATGTTCCGGCGCAGGCGTGAAACACTCGCGCAGCGGGCGCCGCGCTTGCAATATTTCAAACTCACCTCACCGTGTTCGCGTTCTTCCCTCGCGGTATATCGGATTCCTTTACCAGTAATTACTGTGTATATGCTTTAACATTTTTGGTTTATTTATAGGACTTGTATCCTTTTATCTTTACATTCATTTTTCTATTAATAATAGGTTTAAGATCGTGGAACTGTTGCTGAAATTGAAAGTACTGTTTGGTTATTGAATTAACTGATTACATGAATTAGTATGCAATGAAAAAATCAAAAAGGTTATTTATATACTCTTGCATAAACGTGTATAAACGTCACAAACACAAAGCAGCTGTTAAAAACATTGTAGACAACAAATAAGGATTGTAGTTACTTATTTCATTATTAAATGATTTTTTTTCAATAAACTAATAAACAATAAGTCTCATAATAATAATTTAATATAATGACATTTAATGTTTTTTTATTTAATTTTATTTTCATTAATATCTACTGTTGCATATATACAACATTAGTTGTACTGTAAGTTCTGCTAAAGACACTGCCAATGTATGCCGACTTGACAAAGCACCGCGACGTCAGCATATATATGTTACCGTCAAATTGAAAACATCGTAAGTTTATAATCGCACTGGATATATTATAAGCTGACGGCAAATTGTGAACTGGACAAGTCATAGACAGTTTGATTGGGTATCAAATCTTTTTTTTCTTTGATACTCAACTTTGTAAGTTATCTTTTTGCCCTAATGTTGAACTCATGTCCTAGAAAACATAACTTAGAATGATTATCTTCCTAACCTAAACTATAAAATAATAACGCAAGCAAAATATCACTTCAATTTTACCACAGTTTATAAATTGTCAGAGATTCGTTTAGTTAACAATTTACCGTCAAATTATAATATGACTAGTGAGATTATAAATGGCGTAATTCATAATTTGACGCCGACATAATATATTAAACGCTAAGCAAGGAAGCGGTATTCCGTGTGCACTCATCAACTGCAACTCGCCTCAATCTAGCAAACTTCCTCTACGAAACATATAAACTAAGCTTAGCTTCAAAACTTAACATACTTTGATAATAATTTGGCATCAAATATATGTCACTTAAAAGACGTATTTCAGTTATAATTAAAAAATATTTATGAATCACGTTTGTGTATAGCTCGAAAGCTAACTAGAAAATATAAATTTTATATGGCAGTAAGTATTTGGGTCAGTGTTGTGTATATTCAATTGACAAAATAAGAAAAGCCTTCAGATACAAAAACCTTGAAGGTTTCGGGCTTGGTTTAAAATAGATAAGACTTTCTACTATTACGTCAAACTCGTTTTTAGTACTGAGCTCTTCATCCCATTCATTTTAAATCATATCTTTTTTAACTCTACCTATTCTTTCTTTATAGTCCACAGTGCGCCGTCATCTTGCTCTGTTCTGCTACGCGTTTAATTCCGGCCCATGTTCACTCGGATGCATTCCTGTCCGCCGCCATTGATCGCCGCCACGTTTTTTGTCCCACGTGGGATCTACTCCAAAGCTTGGCTTGGAATGTGACTGGGATCCCGATGGAGAGTGTGGCCAATCCATAACCATTTACGGCACCTAATCTGCTGGCTAACCGGGGATTCTCGACAGCATGCTAGGAGCTCTTCGTTCCGGAATGTTTCCAGCCAAAAGGTTCCTCGGATCTGTCGAAGGCTGTGTGTGTGGAAGGAGTGATTATTCAATACCTGAACTGCTGTCAATGTTTACGCCACCTAGTGACAGTGGCAGAAACAAGTTACTTCCTTTGGTATGCATCGTAAGTCTTTCGAGCGTTTATTTTCAAGCCAACACTAGCAGCCTCTTGCTGTAGGTTCTTTTAGCTCTACCCAAGTCTCATTATTTATACAGTAATCATTTCTATACTCTGTATTGTACTAGTAGTAGCAGGGTGGGCTACTTCTCCGCAACTCCACGACTTTGCGTGTTGTATTGTACTATAAAAATTGTATAAAATTAATCACACCCTTGGGAAAGATGATTTTTTTCCTTTTTTAATACAGACCCACGTCTACACAAAACGTAATCGGCAGGAAGAGTAGGAAAGTAAGTAAAGAAAAATTATTGGAGTATAAATGAAACATAAAAAACAATTATGCAATAGTTTGCATCCAAAACGAAATATAGATCTTGACAATCTCTTTTTTTTAGTAATTTCTGTGTTTAGTAATATCAATAATAAGACAAAATATAATTTAAAACCATAACCGAGGTGTTGTTACTTTTTAAACGTTAATTAATCATTATTGTTGTATAATGACTACACGGCAGGCTATATATAAATTGGCAACTTGAAACTACGCGACGGGAAAGCCATAACTCTACACCCCCTCATTAAAAAAGCAAATGCCTTCAGACCATTGCATCTCGTTTATTATTCGTATGTAATAGTAGACGAAAATTGTAATGAAGGCCGAGGGATTCCCGCAAGACGATAGATAACAAGCTCTCGAGGCAAAATATACGTATTAAAATTATAAGTTAAAGCGGTGAAATATTTTATTCGAAGGAAATGAGTTTAAAACCAATAGCATAATATGTGTCTTAAATTGTATTTTAAAAGGTAGAAGGAGTCAAGAAAGCAGCTCACGTTTTTTATAAAAATAAATGCAATAAGTCGTCAGTCTTTCGTCGACGACGTTGCGTCATAAGGCTCTGTGATTTAGTAATAAGTTAGAGGTAATAATGCTAGATAATTTCGGAAACAGATTTAAGAGATGTATGCGTCTACATTTCTTAGAATTGTTATATGGGAGTTGCAATTAAAAACATGCTTTTTCAATTTACATAAATAAGGAAAATCTTAAGTATATTTTTGGCAATATCATTCTGATAAACTTTTTCAGAAAATCTGTTTAATATTAAATATAAAAAATATCAGTTTAATGTCCTTTGTTGTAAAACAAACTCTAGCAACTTGTTCTAACACTATTTTAATTATTTGGTTCAATAACTAAAACTAAAATTAACTTTATTTGGTTCAAAATATTCTCTAAACGAGCTCGCGACACTTAACTGTTGCTAAATAATAATTTTTCGCTAATCCTAGACGATAAATATAGAACTTTAACTATTAAACAAACCGCTTGTATCTTATTGCTTGAAGTTTCTCATAAACTTAGTGCGGAGTTGATTTATGCCCACATTCGGATCGTGTGCTCCGTGTATGTTGTATAACTGTTCCTGACCTCAACGTCTCATCAACACACGCTAATCCCACTGGATCAAAACTTTGAAGGGTTATACCACTTTCATATACCAAAAATGTTCAAAATTAATTTAACTAGTTACGTACTTGTATAATTTATCAGTACACCGAGTCTCGTAATATATTTTTATTAAACATTTCTGGGCGTATACAATGTCTGCCAGCATAATTTTGAGAAGTTGGCACAAACATAGATATAGGCTTTTTCTGATTCCTTGACATTGTGTGCTATAGAACATTTGGAGTTTACCGGAATAAGTTTAATATAAAATGACCCTGCCAGTCTACTCGTTGGGCAGATATGTGTAATCATGTCTATTCGAAAAAAAAAGGAAATAACTTAGGAATACTTCAACTCTCCATATCTGTGCCCAACTGTCTCGAATATGGGTATTTGTGTTTAAGCCCTGTTCTCGGTTATTATATGGTAAAATGTCCACAAGCTTATTATTGAATTCGACTTACAAAGAAAAGCAGCAGAAGTTATTGCAACTGCAAGCAATTAAAATGGAGCAGGTAACCGATTAATGAGGAAAATAAAGCAACTCATTGGTGTTGTTGTTATGAAGTTGCTTATATTTCTTATATGATAGCTTGTTTTTTCTGGTCTAAATAGAATTTAAATTTATTCAATTTAAATTCATAAGTTATGAAATCATCACAGACAATAAATTATTTCCCCATACATCATTTAGCCGAAAGGTTGGAACGTGATACAATCCGTTAGTATTTAACAACAAAACACGAACGTCGACAATTGTTCGTGAATTGTATTGTAACAAACGTTCTATGTCGGGATCGAAATGAGGTTAAAAGCGAGCGAGGAACAATGTTTTGTGAACATGTCGATCAAATGTCAATTCAACACGTGGAGGTAAGAAAATGTATCGACAAGAATAAAATATAGTTTGAATACGTAATGCATATTTAGTTTTTATTTTACTGTATTAGATTTTTTATGATTTTGCTTTGTAAGCTTCCTTTGAATTCTTCTTATCCTGGAATGTTGTAAGAATCGAGTAATAGGATATTTCAGACTGCACTGTTAGCGTCACTTCTTTTTAAATTTATGTGACCAACACACACTATGACCAAGCGCTTCGACACTGCTATAATATGCAATCAAATAAGTTTTTTACAGTGGTAGAGTCCGTAACATATGTGCACGAATGAGCCGACTCAACCGAAGAAATACCACGACCGTATAGAAGAAAAGCGTGAAGTAGAAGTAAATATTCTGCATTTCGTCTGATGTTTAAGGTGCCGGCGGTGGCCTCATTGTACTCCTCTTCTCCTTCCCATCCATTTCTAATAAGGAAAGGAAATAGAAGAAAATATCATTGTCTCCTCCTCTGTCCATTAAAAGAAGGCAACGCATCTGCAACTAATTAGCTAGGTGCAGATGCCTATGAGTGGCGATTGCTTTAAGCCGGGTAGTCTAGTTATTGACACCCACAAGGGATACGTAGCAGAGCAGGGTAATATTACTGACATGAGGAAAATACTGGGCAGTGCCTTATCGCCTCTGGTATACCATTCAGAATAGAAAGGATAGGAGGATTAAACACTAATAGAGCAAGCAGCTACTGCACCGATGCGCTGGTTCGTTTAGAAATGCATCACTGATTTCATCCATTTGAGATCATCTATTGTTTCGGATATAAATGGACACATAACATTGGACAAGCCGCATCGTTTCGCTTCTCGTTCTATAAAAATATAGGATTAAGTGAAGGACGTAGGTTTCTCGCAGATTAGTAATGAAAGAAGGTGTGAGTCACTGGACGCCCGGCAGATGAAACGTTAGTTAATGTTCGATATACCAATAAGTAAATAAAATATGGAATAAATTAATAAAACAGGATAAACTTTCATTATTAAAATCAATAATACTAAATTATAAATATAATTAGTTATTTTATCAAAAAAAAACTTTTAGTAGTTTTTTATAGATTTAAGGCAGAAATCGTCAATAATTGAGTCTGTTATCAATTCCGCCAACAAAAAAAAACAGTAACATAATTAAATTTCGCACATTACACGTTTTTGTAGCTCCACGGTCACACGTCAATCTTTGTGAAGAGTTAACGAGCAGACGCTTTGTGAACTTAATAAATTATCTTAGTCGCCTACAGCGCGTTTCCTTAGGAAACACGAGATAACAGAAAATTACTTCAAAAGTAACCCATTTCGAAACGAGGTTTCAAAACCAAGGTCTGCTTGTCGTTCTCTGAGGGAAAACATGTGACGTACTGCCGCCGTTAAAGTCGGCGATAAAACTGGATTGCGCTTTGTAATTTACTATTGTAAATTCTGTAAGCTGGCATTGATTTACTGCTCAGATAAAACTGCGCAATTTTAAATTGTATTTAATTTTAAAAAATCATTACTTTAGTGTTTATTTTAATTAATATTGTAATAAAATAAATAAGTGTTTAATATATATTGTTTTTGGATTGTCACGCTTGACAATATTTCAGCGGTTTGATCCTCTATTTCTCTAATTTTCTTAATGGAATTAAAAATAAGATAGGTAAGGTAACAATGCGTTAAATGTGTACTGCTGACTGTTACTTATAACTTTAATTACAGATGAACCGTTTGTCGATGACGAAAGCAAGCAAAGACATAATAAGCACAAAATATGCCTTGCTGATAAACAAAGGTTCAATAGTTATAAGGACAGGCTTGCTTACGTGTAAGCAATAATGCCAAGCAGTGCCATTATTGCTTACACGTAAGCAAGCGCAAAAAAAATTTTTATTAAAATATGAAAAAAAATTGTAGGTGCAAAATTGATACCAAATAACAAAATTATAAAAAAATAAAGTATGGTTGTCGCTCAAAAAATTCCCAAGCCCATTAGAATCAATCATGTAGGTCATTACAATATTTCTACGTGCATCGGTGCAAGTTGGTGCCGTACGTTTTGAGGCTCGTCGGATAAACATCGCGTCGTGAGCGAATGTGGCTGTTAACACGTAACGAGGTGTGGAGTATAAGCCCACCAGTCATGATCATGTCTTAGCCAGTTATTCGCCGACCACTGACCTCCGAACTAGCGGAAAAATGGCGTTAAAACTTCAAAAGCAATTACGAAAGCGACGAGTATGTCTGAAGAAAATAAGGTTTAATTTCGATTGGCTTCCAAATTATTTACAGCAGTTTTGTGTTTAAAGGCGGTAGACGTCGGCACAAGCGATAATTTGTATGCTTCATTGTAGTATTATCTGTACGTGTTCTACGTATAACAAGTGTAAAAGAAGAAATACCAGTGTATAAATAAGGAAATAAGAGGGCACAAGTTTTAAAGTTGCGTTCTGAACCGAAGATAAAAATCGCTCTGTAATTATATGTTGTAAAAACAAACCCGATGATAATTTTAGGTTGTTTCTTGCGTTTGTATTGTTTTACAGAAATGTAACACTGTTTATCTTGTTTTATTAATACTGTCAGATTTTTTGCC
>JWHW01044895.1:623128-635958 GCA_000931545.1 Papilio glaucus
GTGTGCCAGGATCGCGCCAAATGGAAATCCATGATCTCTGCCTACCCCTCTGGGTTACGGGCGTGAGCGCATATTTATTTTATTTATTTATATAAAATTTCACGAGTCAAAATGAAAAAGGGTTTAAAAAAATAACAGTATGAACTAAAGCATACATTATTATCATCAACATTTTTTGTTATTTTCATTTAGTTAAAACTTAAATTGGGAATTTTTTTAACAATATATAAATAATATCGATTTGCAAGAAATACTTTCATTTCAGAAAGAAGCAATACATCTGTGCTAAACATTAAATGAAATGCTCAAGCCCATTGCACTGAATAACAGTCGGCATTAGTAGCAACATAAAGCAGCATCGCTTACCACCGCCGGTGTCCTCTCGTCTAACGACTCGACTTAGACACACGAGATTATGCACTGCAAAATGTTTTAAGTGACTTTGTTGAATTAAGCTTGATTGTTCGCTTTATTATTTAAGTTACAAAGAGGATTATTTTACGCTGCGCAAGTTTAACATTGCTCATTGCATATATAGTTGAGTAATAGAGCACTACAAAATTCTAGTTGTCATGAGTTATGTCATTAACTGTATTTTACTTTTCTCATATTATTAGTGTTGTATATGCGCATGTACTATGCTTGTAAAGGAACAGGCGGCTGCGTCCGCCGTCAATGTGACAGTGTCATAATTAAAGAGTCTGCACTAAGCGAACGGTCGTATCATTACTCCCTATACTTAACAATTAGTTATGTAAAACAGGTACAGCGTGATATATGACAGCTTACCTCTCGAAGAAGCCGTCTTAAGTGTAACGAAAATATGCAGAAAAATGAGAATTTTGCTCTTATTAACTCTAAATAGAATATGTCTGTGTCGAAACCAGAACATTAAGCAGAACATTATATGTTAGCATATAAATATTATATAAGCAAAAGCATACTTGCGAGTACCCCTGTCACCTGAATTTTAAGGATCCTTTATAAAGATGCTTAAGGCCGATTCAATGTAAACTAGTTATCCGCCCAGGCTACGTCCGGGTAGCACTAATTATGTTGATCTGATCGTTATCAATTTCTCAAACTTCACAGGATCACCCGCAAGACCTAACTGAAAATTTTATCGAAATCCGTTGAGCCGTTTCGGACATACATACACATATCGCCTTTTCTACTTATAGATTATCGAACAAGTATACCTATTGTCTGTAAGCTAAATAAATCTACAAGCCATCGATTTTATTATCAATAAGATACGTGTTAGGATAAATATGTTTTAAAATATTTCTTAACAACAAATGTAAATTTTTATGTGATCATGTTGTTGGTGTAAGTGAAGGCAAAGACAATTAACTTTTAACGTAGGTAATTTTCCGTCTGGTGGTCTGCGGGTGAATACGTTAAAAGATAACTATATATTAATTAACTAAGCTATCTCACAAAAAGCTTCCAAGTTATCTTTTATACTTTTAAATACTTCACAGATTATCTGTTCTATTTGTGTTTAATGGATCAAGATTTTTATCTAACTGTAATTTACTCTGTCATTTAAGCTTATCAAGTTAAAGTCGGTTTCTTATCAATAATTTTTGGTTATCAACTTGCCTTTTTGTCTTTTTAATAATCACTGTTGCTTATAATAAAATTAAGAATTGACCGAAATCTTTCAGATTTTACAGAATTTTATCATTATTTTTCATTGACAAGACATCATAGAAATATGTATTCACATTAACGATACACAGAATTTATTGTACTAAAATTTAGAAAGCCGATATATGATCATGTTTTTCAGAACTTTGTTATAATGTTACATTAATAACACATTGCACTAAATTAATTTTTATTTTACACTAACAATACACAGTATTGTATGTAATAGAATTGAGAACTGGCCAGGACGTAATCACATTTTACATAAATGTATGTTAACAAGACATTACAGAATGTTTTATTCAACCTTTAATTACCTTACCTTAACATTATTATTATTGTATGAAAGAAGATGGCAAACGATCACGTTTCACCTGATGTTATGTGACCGCTACCCATAAGAATCCGCAACTAGCAAATGAGTAATAGTAGTAGTGATAGACAGAAAAAAGGATATTTCCATCTTCTATTTATCCCATCCCTGATTTCAAAGAAATTTATACTTTTGTTACATTATTACTTAGCAATATTACATTGGTTACACTATACAGACGTGGTGTACAGTAATAAAATAAGTCTCTGCAATATGCACAGGTGATGCACTTAATTTTTACGATAACTACGTCTGAAGGTAGGAACATTGTAAAGCGGAATAGTGCACGAAGTTACGCCCTGGTAAACTAACAATATTCACGCTTAGAGTTAATGAAACCACCTCTTACCATGCAGTGTCGTGGGCAGTTGCGAATAGACTCCCCGGAGATATAGTAGCTGTAATGGCTACTTGGGTAATAGAAAAGTGAATTCATTATGCAGTATACTGTGGTTAGGGGCAGTTTAGTGTTAAGTTGCTTATAGAATATAAATGGTACGAGATTTTATTTTTAAAATAGAAGTTTTGAAATCCCACACTGAGCATTTTTGATATGAGCTCCTGGATAACATTTCCCTGAATGTTTTTGAATATTATATGTATAGATATTGAGGTTTTAAGAATACATTTTTGAAATTATATTATGCAGTGGTTGGGAACGGTTAAAAGAAATATACATAGTAAATATTTCGAAAACATATACTACAATATACTATTTCATATACTCGCCCGAGGAGGGTTGGGAAAAGGGCAGAGAAAAGTAGAAGATGGGTGGGGACTGCATATTGTGGAAGGCAATAACAAAAAAAGTATACTAATACAGTTTTAACGAAAAGAGGATATGTAACATTCATTTTTGTGGATACTTTTTTATATTGTTGTATTTTGGGTGTTTTCATTCAGAGTGTTTCATCAGGCGAGTCCTCCCCAAATAGGAAAAGGAAAATGCCGGTCGAAGAAGAATATGTTTTACATGTTATTTAATTTCATTAAGCTTTACCCTTTGTAAATTTTATTTAATTTAATTAAGCCCTTTCTATAGATAACAGATGAAATTGAATACGTATACGATATATTTCAAGATGATAAAGTTCCCAGAAACTAAGACAATGGCTAAGTCGAGTAATTTTACTTCCGAAACTGGTTTTGTAAACTCGTTCCATTTTAGTACAACCGGCAGCGATGTCTATGATCATTTAATTTCCATAAAAATGCATTACAACACGAAGGAATTATAACTAACGAGCAATTCAATCAAAAGCAATGATGCTCGTCGAAAACGCATCATCAATTCAATAGGAAAAAACTTAAAAAAAAATAACGAGTGAGTCGCTACGATAGATTACATAGGAATTCAATCTCAACTGAATTAGTGACCGCGCTGGCCCTTTTCATTCATTAATTAATCCGAAATGCGCGGAACTCACAAAATAATAGTCTCTAACCGATTACTCACGTGGAAGCGTCAATCGCACTTGTACAGATGTCAATTAACCTCGGATTGCGAACACGAATACGTTAAACGATGGCGCGACTGTTTCACGCGTTTGATTCCTGTGATAGTTTTAATTAGGAATACTCTGTTCACACATTGTAGTTGAAGTTTGTAATAGCTTGAATAGCGTTGGTGTGTTCGATATAATCTGTTTAGGTTTAAACTGTATCAAATCTTTATGTGAATCAATAGTACCCAGTTAGAGATAACATTAGTCATGTATCCTATTGTAAAGATGCTTTGTTCCCCCTTGTGAAAACAGACGTAAGAAATATTAGTCGGGAAAGACTTTCTATACCTTGTTTCATTGCAAGATATAATTGTTGTAAAGAAACAAACGTCATTTACCATACATGGCGGCCATTACACTTTTTATACTTTCGGTTGAAATGTTGTAATTTTGTGGAAATTGTGAGATAAAGTAAAGTGCAATTGTAATATGGATAGTTAATATTATAAGGTAATGTGAGAATAAGGTTGTTTTTCGAAAATCCTTCAAGAAGCGAGCTTATCTTTTTCTTAAAGGCCGGCAACGCATTTGTAGTTCCTCTGTTGTTGCAGGTGTCCATGGGTGACGTTGATCACCTCAGTGTTCTCCCTGCTCGTTTGCCCCTTCTCTTTTCTTCTTTGTTAACTTCTTCCCCCTTCTTTGTTAACAAAAAGGTATTCAATTCAATCCAAAAACAATCAATTTTGATGCAGGATAATTTTAGATTTGTTTTCGTAAAATATACTGACACTCTATGTTTACCGTATTCCTTGACTCCTTTTCTTTATTATTACTGAATATGAGGTACTTACTACATATCGTTGCTCAGAATTATAAAAAGACACTGCCTGCAGATCACGTTTAAAAAATTATGTGGTAAATACATTTTAATAAGTAATAAAACATGAAATAGATAGTCTTATAGTATGAGTCCATAATATCTATAAGAAGATATAGAATTAAAAGCTAATGAAGCATCAATTCAATTAATAACAAAATTAAATTCGATGAAGTAAACAATAATTGTCTTGAAGGTGAATGGTAACAAATTCACTTCGCCTTTGATCAATGGAATATCTCATCAGTTCGTCTCTCGCAATCAAACCTCGTACTTTCCTAATTGTCTTTCCGATTGCACCTCTGCAATTAACCACATCAAGCGCGCACCGCTACCCGAACGGAATTGCCAATCAGTTAATGACTGTGTATAGATGTATTGTGCTATATCCGTAATGTTGTTTAACACTCAACTTGTTTGACATATAACCGTGAGTGTACGCAGCTGTTGAATTGCCATGTCTGCGGTGCTCGGTGCCGTCAATAGTTCTATGTATCAGTTATCGACACAAATACGTAGGTACTTCGTCACCTCTGTTAGTACAAATTAATCTAAATAATTATGTACACTAATAAGTAGAGTGGAGTATAAAGATAATAAATCCTCATAATCGAATATACGTCATGAAGGCCTTCCCCCATATGGGACCATCTACTTCCATCACCAAATTCAAAAATCTATCGGCCCATCTCGAAGGATGGTCTTACACTTCTCACACTCATTGCAAGACTTTCCTCCATGTGTGCTTACTATCCATTGCCTGTCCACGTCGACAAGATGTCGTCCGTCGTTGTCACGAGTTAGTAATGGACTCCACGACATTCAAAATTACTAACTCAAGTTAGATTAGGTTTTGATGAAACTATCAACACAGTAAAAAGATAAAGATAAAACAGTAAAAAGCAGTTATTATTTATTTACTGTTAAAAGAAGAGGTAGGAAGTGTATGAATATTATTAAAGGACTAAGTTTGTGATATAAGCACTGAAGTTGGACGCTTTAAACTTGAGCGCAGTGCGTTAATACCCGTTAAACGCCTAGTCCTCACCTCGTAAACGTTTGTCCGTTTAGAACTTCGATAATTATAAAGTTTCCAGACCATTTGTAGTACGCCGGCCGCTAATTAGACCGCAGACAAAAATTAATTAATTCGCACTAATACGGAGTACACAGCAGGCGCGCGCTCGCCCCTCGCCCCATCGACGTGATATTAAATAAAAAATTAGCAACACTAGATTGCAAAGGTTTATCATGAAAATATGATATATTTTTTAAGATTTTTAAATTTTTTACTGGCAAAATGTAAGTTTAATTATTAAATTAACATGTACAACACTGGTGTTTTTACCCTCAAGCCCTCCCATTCCTGCAGCAGCTGCTGTAAAAGTAGCAGTAAGACTACATATTTTTTATATTATGATTAAGTATTAAAAGAAGAAAAATAATATCATACTGTTGGGTGTTTTAACTTACCAAGGATAAAAGTTTTCGATGTCGTTAGATGGGAAACCATTAAAAGTTCTCATTAGTGTACTTACTGGGGTGCCTGCGGTTTATTTTGCTCGAAGAAAACAAGCTAAATGTTTTCCCTAACGAAGCTTTAGACCGAGAAATAATTATGTTTAGTTAGCACACTACCGTTTACTGCCTTGTGTAAAAAATATTTACAATTTATAAACATTAGTCGTAAACATGCAAAATATTAAAGAAAGTTAATCAAATCATTTTGAACGTTCAAAAATCAAGAAAAATTGTATCACACAGTGAGTGAAGCTTGTGTGAGTGTATTGTTATAGATGGGAAGCGAGTGGAACAGACTGGAAAGGAATGGTCTGTGGACGCTGGCCGCGGCGGTGTTGGGTTACATGGCAGCCGCTTGCGGTGAGAGGTTTCATGAGAAATATTCAAATCATGGATAGGGTATTTATATGATTTTTGATACGAAAATATAGGTTCTTGGACATAATGCTCTTGCGTATAATTTTCGTAAGGAACAAATAACGCTAAATATTTTTTTTAATTATATGTATATTTTTACGTGAAAACTACTGAACGTATTGGTATGAGACTATGACCAATCGACGCGGAATCGTCCATAGATTTGTCCATAGATTGGCCCAATTTTTTTGGATATTAACTAAAATGGTTCGATTGATTGTTTCTTCCGAAAAAGTCAAAAACGGATTTTAATTCTTTCACCGATGGTAAACTCTCTATCAGCGAGTAACCTAGGTTGTGTTTAATTTTGGAAGTGAAAACTTCTTTAGACGTGTTAGACCATATTTGGTAGGGGAAAATCTTACAGGTTCGCGTGAACAACATACAACACGCGTCAGCAACATGCTTATTTGAATTTGGAACATTTTCGATAAACTTTTTTTGATTTATTTTTCTTGTATTGAATTTTGAATTTTGTTTTTTTTTTATTCAAGAGTTTATTTTAATTGATTTATATATGATTATATTATGATTTTACTAACTTATCAATAAGCTTTAAATATTACGTAAAAATAAACACGAAGTTTGATTATTTATTTATTACAATAAAATACAAATGACATATTAAAATTTCAATAAATAAAAAACTATATAAAAATTGTGACTTTGTTAAACTAATTTAATATTTGTTTTATATTTTATAGCGTAATATCCATCGTAATTTCATCCCTCATTGTTAAATCTATGGAAGTCTCACGCAAGCGTAATCTTATAGCTTTGGAGGAGCCACAGTGGCGGTCAAGCCGAGCCGGACTTCATTCAAACTCACTGACTCTGGAATTTGGTAACTTAACCAAATGACTCATGATGAAATATTCAGTACGATTGGATTGTAGAGCGTAATTAAGGTACAGAATTAATTTAATATATTATATTTAAACAAAAAAAAAACAGCCGAAGTGCATAGTTTATGACTTTAATTAGTTTTTATGTGATTAGTGAAGGAAAACGGGTTTCGAATTCGGGTTGGTGTTCTATCTATCTGAGTTTTTTTTTTAGAAAGAGTATGGAGGTGTCTGTTATTTAGTCATTTATATGCAAGCCATGCCAACTTACTTATTAAAAACAAAATAAAAACAATTCTTATATGTACGCGAATAATTCTGAAAATGTATCCAAAAAGTCTGATATTTACCCTGATCTATAAATTTTTGAAATGCACCGACAATAATATATTACATTTATTATGATCAGTTAGAGAATATTCACAATGCTAATCTATACATAGTTTCCTTAATGTAAGCGGGGATTAGTAAGCCAGTTGGATTATGACAATTATTATCATTTCGCCATTGAAGCTCCATCTGCGTGTCGAACTATCCAACCGTACGTATCTATTAGCGTATTTCGAATCAAATTAATTGCTGATTCAAGTACATTTGGTATAATTAGAGGACGATATTCTAACAGCTCCTTGTGATTATTGATAACATTCCCTTTGATTAAATTAATCAATAGGTTTGTGAATGTGCTGGATATATTGATCCAGTCTACACATTGATGTATTTATAATGATTGTATTGTCTTTAAACAATCAATGACTTCAGTGTACATGGCTGTGTAAATGTTTATACTTTTGTATTTTCGTTTTTTTTTTGTTTAAAGATAATATGGTGTTATAAAAAAGGCGAGTCTGTCTTTTTCTTTAATTTATTGGTTGGATTCTACAAATTTCAAAGGTAAAATGATACATGGTGGTATCACCGTGATACATCCTGTATGTCCAGAATTGTATCCTTGGGAACAAGCAAGAATTTGGTCCAATTGATAGAAAACTTCTGATGTCTTCAAAATGTATCATAAAAAATATCCAACAAGTTATCAGATACTCTGGTAAGTTATAAAACTGTACATTATTATGGTTTGGTTAAGTGACCGTTGACATCCATCATGATCCACGACAATAGGAATAGTTATAGATGCGCTGCGCTACGAAGGTACTGGAGATAGGAAAAGGGTAGATAAGGAAATAAAAAGTCAAATGTATGGGAAAGAGATACTTTGTGGTGTATACAGCCCAGTCATGAAGAAGTGGTCCAAGACCACATTATTGTAAATAAATAAAAGAAGAAACTGCCTGACTGATATACCCACAACCCTTACTGGGCCCAGACACTTGAAATTTTGCAGAGATTTCTGTTAGCACTAAGAAAGGATTTTTCTAATTTCATCTCCAGAATGTCTAAAGAAGGAGAGGAAAGTTTGTACGGAGAATCAATTTTAAATCAATGTAAGTTGTCTACCTTAGGTCTCTATGATATTAAATAGAGTCAGCTTAGGTTAGACTGTTTCGGTTAAAATTTAATTGCACAGCGTGTGAAATCGCGGGGCTCAGCTTGTATAATAATAAATAATATTTTCGTTTGGCATACTCAACAAATTAACTCTATTAATTTACATGGCAGCTTTTTAGTAAAATTAAATTTTAATGAATTTTAAAGATGAAGTCTGTTTACTGTTTTGTAATAAGCTAGAAATTTCAGCTCCTCCAGAGGTTACTAAGATATTTTCCTCGAATTTAATTATTCAACACGTGCTCATCGCCTGTCGGGCCTAGTACAAAGGCATATAATTAACATAATTTTGTTAACAAATTCCGTTAAATTATATGTCTCGAAATTTGAAATATTTTAGAAGTACAATATTTATAGCAACATTATGTAAACTAAAACTATTATTTATATAATATAGTATTTATTAAAAAAATACACTATATTTTACTGAAATAACTAGTTAAACTGTAAAATATTATTGCGTTAGGAACACATAATACATTTGTACGTTTCATGGATGTAGACGAAAATAATATTTATAAAAATAATAAAGTTTAATATTACTATATTACTTATTTAATTTATTTTACGAATCGCCAACAAAATATGAAATCATCTTAAACTAAGTAAGTAAAACACGATTTTAGTAATTACAAATGTTTCTCTTAGGCGAACACACTAAAAAATTAAAAAGATTTTTTTATTTAAGAATAAATAAAAACTGATACAATTAGCTTAGCTTAGCCATACATTAACGGCAGATTATTTCCTCAGGTGATCCGGCTGTTCCGTAGAAAGTCACTGTTAAAATGTAATAAACCTCTTTTTCAGTTCATAAGACTAGATATCAAAATTTAAATATCTTATTACAAAAAATATGATTTAATCATAGACTGTAATTTGCCTAGCTTAAAATAAATAGCAGAAGATACCACAGCGAAAGTCATTTAAGACAGACAGGATCAAGAAAATCATTACATTGGAGACATTCTCAGCTTACACGAAATACAGAAGCGGACTTTTTCCACGAACTGCTACTAACCCGGGATAGAGTATGAAAACAAAAGCACAACTAACTAAGCATTTCATTACAAAAGGCTTAATATACAAAAAAGCTAGAGTTTGAAAGAGGATTTACATTTTTTAGCCTCAGGAGAAAACGAGGGTGGACTTATGAGTACAAATTCCGTATTTATAGGACTCTGGGAAATTCACAATTACCTTTTTTTTCCTTTCCAGGGAACTTTCCTAGTAAAATGTCTGATGAACTTTGTTATTCCTGTATTCGGACGTTTTTATATTCCGACAGTTATATTTGTAATTCTTTATCATCTTTGTTGCAGAGGCGTACAAATAAGAAAAAGGTAACATTTATTATATTCCTCAACGCAACTTTACTTTGTGACTAAGTTACGTCTATCTCTCATATTTTATTTTATTATATATCAGATTCGTTATTAAAAACGATCATGTTTCATAGGATAAAGACATTATCAAAACTTTTTAAAGATATTTTGTCATCGATCGATCTTCGTGTCACCCAAATCATCAAATATCTTCCTCTATGTATATATCAGTAATCGATTGGATGCGGTATGTTACTGACAATTGTGTGTGCCCTTTTAAGCTATTGAAATAAAACATCTTTCAGAATTAAATATAGCACGGTATGGGTATCAAGTTTGTCAAACTGGACCTTCAACTTCAAATACGTTCACTGAATTATATGAAGATCTAGTAAATGACTAAAACTCAGTCAGTGGCCTAACATTTTTCAAAGACTTTTGTAGTATTATGAATTTCTTTTACAGACATGTGGTAGCAATAACAGGTTTTCAAAATAGTGCTTGTATATAATAAAGTATGAAAATGTTGAAAAAAATTATAACGATTTATAGCAAATCAAAATTGAAAATATGAAATTACAGCTATAAATGTTCAAAATATCACAGCCAAAGTATGCACGAGTTAACCGGAGCCAAGAAGGATGGACGCTCGCGTAAGCCGAACTGATTTTATGCAACATTAAATTGTGATTGGGGACTTATGCAAACCCTTAAGTGAGAGTACTTCTGTAATATTATGAGCAACGTGGGCAGCAATGAAAAAGGCTGCATCAAATTTCAAGTAGTAACCGAATAATTGGACAAATAAGATGTTTTCTGATGATTATATTTTTTTGTATCGTTTGCCTTTCGATCTTTCTCACGACGTCTGAATTACAATCTTAACTATCTGAATCTTATACTGCACCATATTCGATCTCTTACAAGCAAGATGGATCTGCCATCTCTAACAACTACCATATCTGTTGAAAAAATAACTGCCAACGGGATGTTATTTCACTTTTACAATCCTAACCCTAATTTTTACCTCATTTATTTACCTCTAGTTTTTGTCCTTTTACAGTACACAATGTGATATAAGAAATAACTTTCAACACAGCTTTTGAATTTGCTATACAATAAACGGTTATGAGCATGCTTGCTTAAGTATTCCAAGATTGTACAAGTTTTATAATTAAGTGGATTACTCCACATCCGAAAGAGAATACTTGTAAACTTTCGTCGTTCTCGATTCTTGCCTTGGAAGTGAAAAACAATAAATCGTTCAAGGAGAACAAATAACTTGACTTTACAAAATTAGCTCAAACTTAATTGTTGAGAACAGAATAGAATTTGTAATTAACAAAGGAGTTGTAGACGACTTTTATTTCAAGATCGAGTGTAAAGCAACAATGCATTTAATTCTCCTACTTAGAGTTAAATTGAAAGTACTTGAAGTTGATTGTAACTCGTTGTCCCAAGAATTATTTTGAACTGGCTACATTAAAAGTTTTGCTGAATTTCCAATTGCTAGATCAAATATTTTGAAGTGAAATTACTAAGTTAGCAATTCTATAATTAGATGAGAATCGAGTGTAAAATTTCAAGTGCTTTACATTTTTGAAGTCGGTTTTGTTTTTATTTAAAAGTTTTTTTTTCTTAATATTTTGGAATCTAATTTATATAGGGATTTTGAAATCACTTCCGCGAAGTTTTTACCTACTTTGTAGTTAAAACTTTTGATATCTTCTAAACTATTGGTCAGAATGATAAAGTTCACGGAACAATTATAATCTACTTTAAATTCTCTTGATAACTAAGACATTTAAATGGATAAGGAATACTACCGAACACGAATAATCGCGTAGTAAGTATAGAGTGCGTTTTAATTAATGTTTCCTAAGATAAAAATGGTTATTGTGAGACAACTATAGAAGATAGATATATGTCATCGCGCACTTTTATTTAGCTTATATAAAGAGCTACAATTATTTCATACGATTTGGAACCCAGGCAGGCGGTTTACTTTGGGTAATTTATTTCATCACCCCTGCTCCAAAAACGGTGAAGGAAAATATCGTGAGGAAACCGGCATGTCTTAGAACCATTAAATGCGAAGTCATGTGACATCCACCAACCCGCACCGGGCCAACGTATTACGGCCCCTTCCCTCTCTCGGAGAGGAGGCCTGTGTCCCTGCAGCGGGGAACACTCTAAAAAGGACAATTTATTATTATATTATTATAAATTCATTGAATATACTTAGTGTATAGTAATAACGTATACTTAGTGTTCGTTTAGAAGGTTCTCCGTATCATTATGGCTCTAGGTATGGCTCTAGTCACTTTAATGAGGTGGATTTAGCTTATAGCTACAGAATTATAAATATAAAATAAATAATTATGCACCCACAGATGTAGGCAGAGATTGGCAAACCTATCTCGCTTCTTCTACATCCGTACGCATGCGATCGTCTGTCTTACTTATGTTATTAAAGCGAAAGTTTGGATGGATGATCGTGTGGATGTTTGTTACTCCTTCATGCCAGAACAGCTAAACAGGTCGGGAAGAAATTTGGCAATTATGAAATGTGGAATTTTTTTTTAACAACTTACGACGAGTCAAAAAGGTTAAAATAATAAAGATTATTTTTGAAAATCCCCAACATAACGTAGACTCTTTGCCGGATTGTGATAATTTGTCGTTTATTGTTAAGACGTAAGTATTTAGGCTCTGCCACAAGACGGCGTTTTATACCGTGCATCTTATCTGTGCAGATAAATAAAACTGTCTGTTTGTTAATAATAATAATAATAATAATAATAATACGTTTATTTGCATAAAACACGGTATACAAGATATTACAAATATAACATTGGTCAACAT
>JWHW01044895.1:637240-654836 GCA_000931545.1 Papilio glaucus
ACCATTAAATGCGAAGTCATGTGACATCCACCAACCCGCACTGGGCCAACGTGGTGGATTACGGCCCCTTCCCTCTCTCGGAGAGGAGGCCTGTGTCCCTGCAGCGGGGAACACTCTAAAAAGAACAATTTGTTATTAAATTATTATAAATTCATTGAATATCTAACGTATACTTAGTGTTCGTTTAGAAGGTTCTCCGTATCATTATGGCTCTAGGTATGGCTCTAGTTACTTTAATAAGGTGGATTTAGCTTAATACAAATACGTATTCCTCATTTCAAAGCACTTTCCTACAGAATTATAAATATAGAATAAATAATTATGCACCCACATATGTAGGCAGAGATTGGCAAACCTATCTCGCTTCTTCTACATCCGTCTACGCATACGTTCGTCTGTCTTACTTATATTATAAATGCGAAAGTTTGGATGGATGATCGTGTGGATGTTTGTTACTCCTTCGTGCCAGAACAGCTAAACAGGTCAGGATGAAATTTGGCAATTATGAAATGTGGAAAAAAAATTTAACAACTCACGACGTTGTCAGTCAAAAAGGATAAAATAATAAAGATTATTTTTGAAAATCCCCAATATAACGTAGACACTCTTTGCCGGATTGTGATAATTTGTCGTTTATTGTTAAGAAGTAAGTATTTAGGCTCTGCCACAAGACGGCGCTTTACACCGAGCATCTTATCTGTGCAGATAAATAAAACTGTCTGTTTGTTTGTAATGACAAAATAAAATTTCTATAGTGTAGCATATAGAAATTTATGAAACTTATAACAAAAAAGTAATAGCAATGGATAAGGAACGACGGAAGAAACGATACGAAACGAGTTTATTAAGAGAAGAGCTTAAGTAGCACCAATGATAGATAAATTAAGAAGCAAAAGGTGAGCATTTCCCATAGCATTATGAGGAAGGAACAATGGCACAACATGGGGAGGTTTAGACTTGAATGTGAAGGGATATGTTGGTGGGAGTAGACTTAAGAAAATGTAGATGAATTACGTGAATGATGACTTGGGAAAGAAAGAAATGACTACTGAAACGATTGATATAAAGAAGAGAGTTGCAGAGAACATGGTGTGCTGACCTCACTTAAATGGGAGCATGAATGATGATGTTGAAGTGGAAGTTCTAAACCATTGGTTATTTTCAGAATGTATAACGTTATAATGTTAATTTGCGTAACTAAAAAAATAAAAAAATGGGACTGATAACTAATATAATCAGTGATTTTTATCTATTAATATAAAATATTAAATAGATTTATCCTTCTGTAAGAAATCTTTAAAACTTAAAAAAGAATAAAATCGTAATGTCAATATGACTTGCTAGCGTAAACAACAAAATGATAAGTATATTATACACATTTCATATAACAAATTATATTTTTTTACTTTTATTGTTTTACGGTATTAGATGTGACTCTAAACCAGCTGAAGAAGAATGGGTGTTATTAACAAAACCCCGGCAATACCACACACATACATTTAAAGAGTTAACCACTCCTCAAATGGCAAAAAGTGTTGCTTCAGTTTATGATGACATAAGTAATGTGAAATTTGATAAACTATTTACATCAGATCCATACCTTTATGACCATGCCACCGAATCTACAACGAGTGCTACAACTGGATACAGGTCCATTGTAAATGAATTATCATCAGAAACAATATCGAAAGAGGATGAATTGCAGAATGCTGATGGAATCGAATGCTTATGGTGTTTTACGGACAGAGGTTTTATGTCAGACGAAGGGTGTTACAGCGGTAAAACGTAAGTATAAAATATTATTTTGAAATGGAAATATTAATAATTATAAACCAACGAGCTGCTTCTTGAGATTAATAATAGTAAAACTATTTTATATGACAAGTAGCCATCAATAATTATGTTAGTGATGTTTAAATAAATAGCGTTTGTTACGAATTAATATAGTCAAGAAATTTAGAATTATTAATAATACCATCCGAATTAGATTTAGTAACGGTCTTATACTTCGTGAGGTTACTTCTGAGACTTATGGGAGAAGAAACAGACAAAAGATAAATAAATAGTCTGCTTCTGGAAGACATAGACATAAAGAGACTGCAATAATATAAAAAAGACAAGGTATACATTATACCTTGTCTTTTATAAAGGAACAGGAAGGGAGTATGAAATGTTACTACGGAAAATCCACCAAAACGCCGACGTTTCCATGCAAAAGTTGCAAAATATCTACTTATATTCTGTGAGCCCATCTCCCGGTCGAGATTTTCAGATCTGATAACATTAACAAACGATGTGTATAAAAACAATATTTACAGTGTATTAATTTAACAAATCGATTTTAATTTTTGTTGCTTGCTTTTGTATGCTTCGCGAATTGACTGCAAAAATTCTTTACTATCCAATTTATACAGGAAAAACGTTTACCACTGATCAATATTGATATAAATATTGTAAGCTATAGTTAAATAAACAGCGAAGTAACCCTCACGATAAATAAATTAAACCGTTATAATTTTTTCATGTAATTATATTTATTTTCTATTTTTTTAAGACCAGCAAAATTAAAATGTTCGTCAAGCGAAATATGCTACACAGAGCTTCATCCACAGTACATAAAAAGAGGTTGTTTTATGCCAAACAGAATGAATAGAACCTTCGTATGCAATTGTCCGTTGTGCAATGATAAGTCTGTGTACGATTCAGTTTATTATGAGTATAAAAAAATTTCCGACTGGGATTACCATAACAAGCGGATACAAATACCAATAGCAGGAATGCAATTAATATGTAAAGCTTGTGAAACGAGAGGCCTCAACACAGCTTCTGATGATAATTGCAGGTTAGGCAAAAGGTGAGTAAATTCCTAACGTAAACTTTGAACAAATCAATGAACTATTTTCCTTAATTAGTCTGTTGATTTCAGTTCAGTTTTTTTCTGTCTGTTGATTTCAGTTCAGTTTTTTTTAGATAAACACGCGTGATGTTAAATAGAACTATGTCTATTCCTCAAAAACCTCTGAAAAATAAGTATACTAAAATACTGATTTTTCAACATTACCTTTTGGATTAACATTGGATTAATGGTTAACGTTTCAAAATTTTTAATGTAATATGTTTTCGTTTAAATTTTTTAGAGATTTTTGTTGTTACTGTGCTAGCTTTATTGAGAAAAATATTCTTGGATCTTGTATAAGAAAGATCATCAAATAGCACTATAGTCTACTGAATGAAGCTGATCGTCCAAAATAGAAGGCAAGAATATAAGTATCACCGGCATATTTAATTTTACTGAAACAATTTGTTAGGGTTTATGTCTTATCCGGTTAAAATAACCTATGCTATTTATGCAGGAAAGCAACATAACTGTAACACGTAGGAAACGTTACACTACTAACACAAGGTTGAACCTCGTTACATTGGCTGTCAAGAAATTTGGAGTACACGGTCATTTCAACCGCTAGTCTCTATATGCTGAACGGGATAAATTTATTGCCTAGTCATGTTACTTACCTTATTCTTTTATACTTCTAGTGATGACTACGTGGTTTGTGGACGCAATCAAGTATGTTTTGTAAACTATGAAGAAGGAAGTGACTTTGTTGCAAGAGGATGTATAAATACACCAGCTTATAATTCCATATTTTACTTATGTAATAATTCGCTTTGTAACACTAAACCATTTAACATACCTAAAATACGTTCAGAAAAACTCCTCTTGAATGACCTGTCCCCGAACCTTTCTACTCTTACTAAGAGTGAAGCTGTCACAATAAATTACGTTAGCGTATTTAAGATATTATTTTTGAAAGCAGTTTTTGCTGTTGCGAATCTTTACTTGTCATAGATTTAGAATTTTGTTTCTAAAAATGACATCCTTTCATATACGATTATTGTCAAAATGTCATATTTTTTTTGTAAAACGATGAGAGGAATTCTTTTAAATTTGTTTTTTATAATCAATTTTACGAAATGTGTAGAAAGACAGACGCCAAAAGTTAAGAACCTATTGCCTAATTTTCGGCGACAAGTTGAAGAACTCCCAGAAGAATTTACGACGGATAAAAGTGAGGATGAAGCAAATATAAATTTAGTTGCCTTTCTTGTTAAAAATGCCAAAGAAATATTCGGTGAAACTGAAGAAAATACTGATACTGTAACGAAAAGCTCAAAAACTCTTGAAGAAACAACATTTCCTGAAGAGAGAAGAACATTACCCGGAGAACAAATGTTTCCTGAAGAGAGACCAATACTCAAAGAGAAAACATTTCCCGAAGAGAAAACACTTTCCGAAGAGAGAAATTTTCCCAAAGAAAGAACACTTTCTGAAGAGAGGACACTTCCCGAGGAGAAAACAATTCCTGGAGAGAGAACGTTTTCCAAAGAAAAAACGTTTACAGATGGTGGGGATATTAATGAAGAAAAAACATTTTCCGAAATGTCAACGTTTTTTGAACCAATTTCCCAAAGAACACTACCCACCGAAGAAATAATTGGTATTAATCCATTAAGAAATATAACCGCAACTAGTACGGTAACTGATTACAGTACGATATTGTCGCCATACACTGTATATATTTTTGGCACTATTACGTCTACAACTGCGACCACTACAACTACTACAAATATCCCTTTGTCTACCTCCAGTCCCACGACGTCTGACAATTTGGAAAATTCAACAATGATAACGCGTTTATACAAATTCCCTACTAGAACCTCTGGTATAGATTACACAGTAAATGTTGAATCAATAAAAAGCGACATATTGAATATAACAAATGTTCAAATTATTGAGAAAGGTAAAAAAGATGCAATCACGCTTACAAGAAAGCAAGACCATTTTCACGATGATATTTCCATTTTTAATGTACCAGTTGCTGCAAAAGAAATGAGCCCAATAAGACGATCTTGTATTGTTTGTAATAATGTACAAATACAGGAATGCAATGAACCTAAGAATAAAATGTAAGTACAAGTATGTAATTATACATTACTATTTTATACTTATCATATGGGACGTTTAAAATGATCATTAGAAAATATTTTGTTACATTCCATAAATTTACACCATACCTATATCATCGACAAAATGTTATTTCCTCGCTTATTTTTTATTTTAGCTTCTTTGCTTTTCACCTAAGCTCTATTCAACGATACAAATTTGATTAATAAAACCTAAAAAAGCATGTTAGTACAAAACGTTAAATTACTACAGATTACTACTAAGTATGTAAGTATCTACTTTTAAAGATGAAGTATCACTTTCAGTTGTGATGAAATGTGATGTTCCTGCACTTTAAATTTTTTCGAGGCTAGCTTTACACGATTTCATAGCACAAAGCGTAATTTTTTAAAATAGCGCCTGATTGCGGGATTTTTTGAAGTCACCAATCTTGTGACTTTTTAAGTGGCTTCACTTTTGACACGACTGTTAGGTATCTGGAGGTACAGGTATCATTATCATATCATCTTTTCTTTATACGTTTCGATGTACGTTGTAAGCATCCTTATATTACAAATGATCTAAATATTATATTTTTGCCAACAGGGCTCCAACTGGGCATTGTGAGAATGAAGAAGATTTGTGTTACACACAACAGACTCCCTTTGGCCTCATAGATCGCGGATGTTTTAATGTTAATCATAATGTAACAACATACGTATGCTCCTGTAATCTTTGCAATTATATTTCAATTTCTGATATGCCATACACATTCTCGAAAAGGAAAGATTGGTTGGATAATATCATAGATTTATCGAGGACTAGAAATTTCCGTACATCTATTTATAAAGATATGTCATGCATAAGTTGTGAAGTTAATTCTACAATGCATTCAAACAATCTCTTGGATCATGTTAACTGCCAAGAAGGCAATATGTAAGTATACATCAATCCTACTTCATTATTTTATTAAAAGTAATACGCTTTACAATAAATTACATACTTACGAAGAGAGTGGTGTTATAACAAAAATTGTGGATGGCACTTTAAACATTAAACACTTATGCAATAAAATATCATTGATAATGCAGCAGCCATACCATTTTCTACCACCCTTTTCTCTAATTTAGCTCCTCCTTAGTATTATCTCTCTAGTAAAACGGTCTACGCAGAGTATTACGATCAAATGATTGCGAATTAAATCTTCTTATAATTCGTAGCGCATTATCTGAATTTAAGATTCCAAATTATCTGTGTAGACCGTATATTTTATTATCATAATTAGTAGAGTTAATGCCGTTAAGATACGATCCTTAAGAGGTATATATGTTAGGCGTAACGTTGAATAATAGGATTGAAAATAGCTTTATAAGGGAAAAGTGTGGCTTTAAAGCCGATGTTGTGGCTAGAATTGAGAAAGGTATGCTTCGGTGGTTCGGGCATGTTGAAAGGATAAATGAAGAGTCAGATCGTAAGTATCGAAACAAATTTATGTTGCAAAAGTTAGTGGCAGTGTTGGCAGGGGAGAACTTATATCGACCAGATTAGTGACATACTAAAGAAGGCGATATAAGGAGTGCCCGTAACCGACGAGCATGTATGCGTAGATGTATGGATGTAGAAGAAACGAGAGAGGTGTGCTAGAATCGCGTCAAATGGAAACCCATAATCTCTGCCAACCCCTCTGAGTTACGGGCGTGAGCACATATTTATTTATTATCTAGGCTTACCTATAATCTTAATAATACAATAAAGCTGAAGAGTTTTTTTAAACGCGCTAATTACAGGAACCACCTATCGTATTTGAAAAATTATTTTTGCATTTGACAGCCCAATTATTATGGAAGGTTATATGCTATTCAAGAACGCTACGACTCTTGAGAGGCCGAATAAAAAAAATCAGAGCGCTTAGCGAGAAGGAAAGTGCGGCCGAACGATGCGATATGGAAATCAGTATTAATAACATTGCAAAATGTTATTAAAAATATTGTCTATTCCGTCTATACTAGCCCCGCGGCGAGTGACACCGCGGGGCTAGTATATTTATTTGTCCACCGGGCGTGTGATGAAACAGTCAACTCTTCTGCGTCCTGAGCCAATTGGTGCAATGACGCTGCTTCAAAAATCGCCTGTGATTGGTAGACAATGAGGTCGATATTTGAATGTTAATAAAAATATTATTTCAGCGGAGCTTTGTCAACGGTACAATGCGCTGACGATGAAATATGTGGAGTCAAGGCAGTCAAGAACAAAGGCTACGTGTGGCGAGGTTGTCTTAAAAGTCCGCTCTACAACTATTGGTGGTCGTTGTGTGACAGTGACTTGTGTAACACTGACAATATTGTATCATTGTACGACGAGATTCGATAGTACCAACATCACAATGAAATTAAAGAAAATGTATACTGAAAATACTTTAATTTAATTTTGAAATAATCTCAGTTAACGGACTAATACTATCCGCATTAATTTATGGACGTTGTCTATCGTTACCAACAAAAAAATTCTATCGGAGACACGTTATTTCAGATAAGATTACTTAAAAGACGGAAACTTATTGTTATGACTCACCTAAGATATGATTACGATCTAGAGATAGTATCCGTCTCAATATATATCTAAAGGCCGTAGATTACTATCTTAATATCATTCAAATGCTTCATACAGCTTTTGTATATAAACAAATATAAAAGTTATAAGATTATCAACATAGTTTTATTTTTATATTGGCGGCTGCGAGGCTATATATACCTTAACTTACCTGTAATACCTTATTACAAGTTAGTTCTTTAATTAATTTCTTTATTCACAATATTACACTTATTTTTATTCCTTGAATGGATTGTAAACTTTACTATTCCTTATTGACATTTTAAATCTGATATCATTTAAGTAGCAAAGTAAACAACAAAAAAATATTTGTAAAATTATAAATACGTACATATATACAAATGTATTTTATCTGCATCGATAAAGAAGAAGGACCTACTGTGCCAACCCCACAGGGATGGAAGAAAAGGGCAACAAGAAAATTTATTCAATTATTGAATTAAAATAAAAAGAATATCTTTTCTGAAAGATAGAAACAGGGACGTATAAGATAGGTTAATCTGTAGAGTCCAACGTAGCTAACTACAACCTAATCAAATTACACGGTCGAAGAATATGGCCCTTTGAAGGATTTCACTAGGGGAAAAGCCTTGTGGGTGAATAGAGCTAACACTCTGACTCGCTGATCTGGAATCTTACATACAACTACCTATATTGTATTTTATAATTCATTGCACAAATCTCCAGTCTTTTGAGGAAATCCAAATACAATTTGTTTAAAATAAAATGCATCGGAATCAATGGCTACGTGACTAAAGTAAAATGTATATGTATTTATTGTTTTATGTGTTTGTTATTCATATCGTTTAAATAACCTGAAATTTTCTACGGACATACTTTTTTTTTGTACTTTCCATTTCCCACTTTTACAAAAAATAAATAATATAGGACAACTAAGCTGAGCTTAGCATAGCACTCTATTCTAGGCGTATATCTAATGAAATCGCCAAAGTCGTCACTTAAAAGCAAAATGATAGAAAAACCTATCTACGTCGGAATTGATAGAATCATAAAGCACACATACATTCGTTTAAGAAATTATATATAATAATATAATCTAAATAAAATAACTGGTAGAGAATAGTTTGGAAGTAACTAGTGTAAATGTACTCAATCCAAATTTGTAAGTATTAAGAATATACAATACAATTGTTTTCAATCTATCGAAAAATTAACAACAAAAAAACCCATGTACTCTAGGGGTTATTTGTGAGCCATATAAAAATACCAATAACCATAAACAATATATACTATACTCGAAGTTTCAGTATGAAGCTTTTTTAATTTAATCTCTTAATATTCGAGAAGTGCTGACATCAAAAGTCGACCGTTACCTGGCGTGATGCCCAACTCTCTACGACGGTCGCTCTGGCTACGAGCCAAATGATAAATTAGTTACTCTTAATCAAGACTTTATTCAGTTTCGTATTCATAGCAATATCATAAGTGGCTTAACATGTTTTCATTTTAATCATTTAAAAAAAAATCTTAATAGAATATGAAAGCTTTCGAGTAGGTAACTTGTTGTCTAAACTTGACTATCATGAAATTTTAAGTCACATGTTTGACATATAAGCTACTATGCTATAAAGGAAGCTACATTCTACATTCTACATCATTACAACTGATGTAGAAGGCTTGAAACAACTTTGCCACTTATGTCTAAAGCACTAAAAAGCAAACAAAAATAAAATGGCCAGGCATCACATTGGACGTGATAATTGTACATCCTTTTGATTACTATTGCTCAAAAGGATTAAATTGTAATAAGAGGTGCAGAGCGCAGAAGGCATGCTCGACAATGTTGCCTCAAGGCAGCTGCCTTTCTTTCAACACGTAGCAGATTGTGTGTTTAATGCCCACCTAAAGCTTTATATCAGACACTTCTTTGATAGCCTGAAAGGTTTTGATGCACACAAACGTTTAGACTTAAGCGAGATATCATTTAGCCCGGGGCGCTGACGTCTTTACAACCAAATTGCTTGTGTTTGTATAAATAATGTTTTGAGACATATATATTTAAAATGTATCGTTCTATGTGTGATTTTGGGTAAATTGAATGCATGTTGTAGAATAGCGCTGGCTGATAGTAATCGGTCTGGAATCTTGAATTAATTGCTCGAAATCTTAGGAAATAAGGAATATCAAAATTTTCGACTCAATAGTACGTTAGGTTTGCCATTTAGTTATCAAAACATATCTAAAAAATCAGGCAGGCATAATGTATCAAACAATGAAATAAAAGACAACTTTTCAATTTGTCATGATTATTATTTTACCAATTTGTTACCCTTAGTTAGGAGTAAAAAAAAAAAGTTTAAAATATATTTGTAAGCTTTATTCTTATATGTTTTCTTTACACTTTTTTTTCTAATTACCTGTTTTATCGGGTTAGCGGATAAAGCAGGTACGACGTCTTCGCAGAAAACTTAAACGATACCAATTAGATCAATGAACTTTTTATTTGACGTTGTTTGGCAAATGACATTTTTTACATTATTTGCTAACAATGTAAATTGAAAAGAAAGGCTCTTTTGAATGAATACTTAAAATATATTTTTTGTACTCAAAATGAAGGTAGTTTATATGCAACAATATTTTTGATTATATTTCGTAGGTATGCGTTTTATATTGCAAAACTAAATTTATCATTACATTGTATATATTTTTACCGAGTTGCAAAACTTAAGTGGAAATGGGCCGGACACATTGCTCGCAGAACATTTCTCGTTTCTTTCTATGAGTATATTAAAAGCGAGAAGGACCAGGATTTTTTGTTGAATAAATAATGAACCCGACACCATGCTGCATATGTTAGCATATTACAACAGTGGTAATTTAACAGTGGTAGAGCCCGCAACAACAACATCTGTTGCACGAATGGGCCGGCTCGACCGGTGAAATACCACGACCTCACCGAAAACAGGCGTGAAGCAGAAGTACTCTGCGTTTCGTTTGATGAGTGAGGTGACGGAGGCCTAAAGTCACTCCTCTTACCCTTCCTACTCTTTTCTCATAAGGATAGGATGGAAACGGGAAGAGGATTGGAGGGGCAGGGGGTTAAAGGGGAAAAGGAAATATCATTTTTCCTGTCTATGCCCTCCTCCTCCTCTGTCCAGTAAAGGTAGGTGAAGCATCCGCAACACATTTGCTCGTTGCGAATGTCTATGGGTAGCTCACTTAACATCAGGTTATCCGCTTGCTCGTTTTCCACCTTATTCCATAAAAATAATATAAATAGGACAACCCTTTGGACAATAACATAGGATATGATGATGTTCGAAAATGACGTGTTCAACGAAGACCACACATTGCTCTGCCGAAAATGTGACGATTTAACCCAACTACATCCAAAGTTGTGTTTTAATATAAAGTTATTATCTACAAATCGTGTCACATGATACAAGGGCTAAAATTATCATAGATACATATCGAATATAATCAAGGTAACATTAAAAAAATATTGCTTTGTTATCTCTCAAGTAGTGTCAGCATTCCTTGTAATATATTGCCGACATAAAATCTCGAGATCCTCGTAGATATAATTTCTCGCATAGTTGGTTTACGCTCCAGAAGACCCCGATCCTTCTTTCGACCTGACTACGTAAAAATATGGTAAAATTACAAAGATAAGGTCCCGCCAAGATCAATCAACGTCTACAGCGTCTATTGTATTTTTAATTTCAGCCCTCCGAAGCTGCTTCCCAGTATTTTTACTTTTCTTATAAATAAAATATGAAGAAACTTTAACAAGTATAACTCTAATAGCGCATTCAAATGTTAGGAGAAAAGATACGTTATGACACAAATTTTGATTCGCTCGGTAGTCGAACCCAGGATACCGTAATAGCTATACAAATTAATCCCTCCCCAACGGGATCACCTTCGTTACTGTTGTTCTTAAAGGAATCTAAAATATGTCAGCAGAATATGATTCACTACACATATCATGTATGTCATATGCAAGATTAAAGTACAATTTATTAATAACACGTCCATTCCATTTTTTGTTATGGAACTTTTTAGCTGCGTACTTTATAAGGAAAAAGTGTGGCTTAAAAGTGATGTGACTAGAATTGTGAAAGGTATGCTTCGGTGGTTCGGGCATGGTGAACAATTGAATGAAGAGAGAGTAATGAAACAAATTTATGTTGGAAAAGTGAATGGTAGCGCTGGCTGGAGTCGTCCAAGGAGAAGGAGGATCAGGTTAATGACATACTTAAGAAGGTAACCGACGAGGTGTGCCAGGCCTACCCCTCTGGGCTACGAGCGTGAGCGTATATTTTAATATTTAAATTCTTTTGAATACAAATCAAACAAAGTTTATTAAATTTCCTCAGAAAATTAAGACGCCCATATTTACTCGAAATACATATCAAATGTTTCATGATTTCCTTTCTTAAAATATTGTAATCAAATCTATACTGTAATCAAATGAAACAATTTGAAAGTTCCAAAACAGTTGAACGAACAGTCCCGAAATTCCGATAAAGATATCGTCAAATTTACGATAACTGGCGTTAAATAAAAGTTTTATTTGAACGTGTCCCGGATTATCTTGGAAACAAATTATGATAAAACTAAAATAATGTACGAGAAAGAAATAACCGCATTCTGATACTCCATTCGGGGCGTATTTTATCCAAACGTTATTGAACAAGATAAGATTTCTCGGTTTATGAGAGTATCAGAGAAAATACACGTGTCAATAAGCCGCCCGCGATGGAGTGTGTTCTTACTATTTCATATACCGTACGCCCATCCGATCGTTCTATCAAAATTTTATTACAAGCAACTGCGTACTCAATACCCTCTGCGAATAAAATAGATGTATAAAAATACAAACATTGTATTTTTTGTTTTCTTATGTTATAAATTTATGTTCATTTTGTCATGTATATGTGCGGGCAGTGAAAATAAAGACAAGATAATTGAATGGCCATAAAAGAATAATTTTAGTTATCGTTAATTTTCCCTACTCTACATCTATTACGTTTTAAATATTGATGAAATTACTCGAATAAAATACAAAAGAACTTGTAAATATCGATCTATCACTGTAATGAGATATTTAGATGTTATTTTTATCGATTTCAAGATATCTACTGAATGTGAATATTTGCACGCGTATTAAAATCAAATTGAGACATCAAAAGCGTTGCGAGGCTTTCAAAAAATACCTTGTAAAACTTTAAATTACGCCTTTGATTTAATTTCTGATATAATCTTCAAACAATTCTTTAATCGATACTTTACTTTAAATAAAACGTAGGTACAAATGTTATAGGGGTTAAAATTGGTATTATTGTTACTTATAATAACTGCATAATACAGATATTTATAATGCAAATAATTATTCTTTTTTTTTACATAATTTAATGATTAAAAAAAGAAAATTACTACAAACAAAAATATTGCTATAGTGACGGTAGTTATTCGTCTACTCGAACTATAATCACCGTGTTGTGATTGTACACAAACTCGCCTAGTTCTAGGTCATCTGTTGTATTGATGTTGGGGCCGCATTGTTTCGTCTGTCATACCATTCATCAATCAGCCGGGTACAGTTAGCTTGAATGGCCGAGTGAGATGGTATAATCTCAGTAAGCCTATATCCGACGATTTTTGGGTTATTGCGTTTTAGGCATGTCAGACGGGTATTGATAATATAACAGATTTTGTAATACTGTAATTGATACACCTAAATTATTAACATGTATATCATATCATATTACTATTTTCGTATAGTAGATGAAGTGGCAGACTATTGATTTTCACAACATATCATATTTATAGAGCTATTATTTAAACTCTTTTAATTGTTAGAAATCAATATGCGATATGAAATCGATAAATATTTACTTATTGAATGAAAAAGTTAAGTATGTTTTGTTTTTCTTTAATAAATAAATAATAATATTTTTAATTTACCCTAAAAATTATCGATATAGTAACAATACTAACAAAGATAAAGTTGTTAACAATTTTATATACAGTGATAGAGCAATGAAAACGAATTCTTAATTCAGAGTGTAGAGTTCGTCGTATACATATCTCCAAATAGATTGCTCATATGGGTGTAATTGCCGGCGTTTCCACTAGACACTTTGACGGACAGTATGCTTCACAGTAGGCATTTGAAACTACAGAATGTAGATCACTGTCCAATGTGATGGTTTTCTAAATTTTGAAACCATTTTTATGTTTCCGAATTCATTAAAATACATGTTTAAATTGATAGTTAAAATATAAAACTAAAGCAAAATCTGTTTGGTAATAATAGTTTAAATTAATTTTAAGTTTACTATACTCAATTCATTTTTGAAGTGAAAACTTCTCTGTAGGGGAAAATCTTACAGGCTCTCATCTTGTATTCGATTTTAAATTTTCTTGTTTAGGTACCAGGGTTAATTTTTTTTATTATTTATTCATTTTTGAACTATTGTCGCGCCTTCCCGTTTTGAGTTTTCACTTCTGTCGGCATATAATTTTCAACAAGCTTTATATATTACAATTAAATTTACTTATCAGCATTCATGAAAAAAATTTAGATGCATCTGTTAAGATCGGCTTAAGTAAATTAATATATAAGTCGTTTATACACCTATGTTTTTGGTGACGTTATAAAGCTAAATATTAAATTCCACTTTTTACTTTTGTACGAAAAGAAACTTGCTATTGTTTCCGAACGTCGTCGTTCCGCCATTTTAACAATGAAATACGAAGTGTGATTGTCTCGATTCGCATCGGCGCGTTTTATTAACATTCTCCTTATTTGTCGAAATGGTTTTTTTGTTGTAGTCTAACAACACGTCGTTGTTTCGAAGCGCGAAATTTCCGATTCGAACTTTTTTCGCGCCGTCACTTTTAAAGCCACGAATGAACGTCGCCTCGTTAGAAACGTCGGGCGACCCAAACGGGCGCGCAATGCATATACGAAACAAAACTTTGTCGTTTTGAAATCGACGCTACAGCTTTTTTGCTGCTATTAAACGCGATCCGACACTATGTTCACAAATGCCATTTCCTTTTTTGGATAAAATTCCACTATAGCGAGTTAGTGAACGATTCTTAACTTTAGCACCGCATATTTGGCGATAAAATAATTCTTTACGTGGAAAATATAAAAGAAGGAGTATTCACAAATAATATTCAGCAGTTACCGGAGTCTGTCGAATTCAGTATATTCAATTAAGGGGAAACTTGTTCGAAGCGACTCGGTGTTCTGATGTGCTGATTCCATAATGTCAGTCGTACATCGCAAGTTGGTTAAACGTGTTAAGACATGAATAAGTCACAAAGGTCTTGCAAAAAATAAATTCGAAGTGTGAGTTCCAGTCACGACGGGTAAATATTGGACTGATTTAATAAAACCTATTTTTTATACTTGTCTTATTTTCACCAAGCTTCGAAGGATTATATTACATATTACTTATAAAAAAAACACTCACGCCCATCATGTTATAAACAAGAGTAGACAGAGATTACTGATTTCCATTTAGTAAGATTTCGGATGCAGTAGTGAGAGAGCACACACTTATGCATCCATATATCTACTTCTTACTATCCGAAATATTATGTATATCTATTTAACTTGTATAGATCCGCTTGCTCGTTAGCCACCTTATTCCAAAAAAAAGTGTACGTCAAAGAATCGAAATTAAGTTCCTGTATTAGTATCCAATTCTATTGCGACATTAGTGAAAATAAAGATTAAATGCTAGAACAGTTGCTGTTTTTATCTTTCCTGTCAGTGAGATCGACTTATCAAATTACACTGACGTTTACTAGACTAAACATAGCATTGAAAACCACTAAAACGATATCGGCTTACGAATCGTTGAAGGAGAGACGCCGATTACAAAATAACAATCATAAAACTCTTGTTAGCGTAATGTTTGCTTTGCCACTTCTATTCGTGTCCACCTAAACGAGATTAATGGCAAATCATGAACCGATAAATCAGAGCCCTCGTAAAAACCACCTGTCGCCCTCAACAATTCCAAGTATAAAAGTTTTAATGGATGAAATACTATCTCCTGTGGGGTAGAGACGTTTTGTTGAACGTTTTATCGCAATTTTTTTGTTAATTGTTCTACAATTTAGTTATTGATACTTGATTATTCAAATCTATATTTATAATATTAACATGAAAATTCTCTTGAACAGAAATTCACACTGTAAATTATACCGATGTATGAGGCTATTCTTTTGTTATGAACCAGCAGCATTGAAAAACACCAAGGGACACTAATCAAGAATGTTTAAGAATAAAAAATAAACTTCCCGCGAGATGTGGCGGCAAACTAGCAGATAGTTTCCTAATACCTGATAATTAATGACCGCTGCCCATAGGCGTCTGCATCAAGCTAATGAGTTGCAGATACGTTGGCTACCTTTTATGAATAGAGGAGAGGATAAACAGGAAAAATCATATTTCTTTTTCCAATCCATACAATCGTCGTCAAATCCTCTTCCCCTTCCCATTTTTTCTTATTAGAAGAGGGTGGAAAGAGGAAGACGTCTGAACCTAGGCAACGCAGAATACTTCTACTTCACGGCTATCTTCTGTAAGGTCGTCGTCTTGCAGGTCCATTCGTGCAACAGATGTTGTTGTTGGCGGCTCTATCACTGTTATTCTAATAAAGAACATATTCAGAAATTCAAAGCACATACAGTACATACAGAAATTAATAGAACAAAGAATTTAAAGTAGACATGCGCGGTGACGATTCATGTCTAAATTATTTCTCGTTCGTAAAAGAAATAAAAAGATTTCTTTTTAAATTATTTCCATTCTTTTTATATTTTAATACACATATTCTTAAGAAATGACAATGGTATTGCAAACAGAAGTCGGCAACAGTATTTACGAAGTGCGCCTGTTCAGTGTTAACGGCTTTTGGCAACCGTGCCCACGGAGCGCACTGTTAAATCCAAACAATAAACAAACTGTTTCCTACAGTAATGAAACTCACATGTTTGATAGCACTGCAAACTTTGAGTTCTGGTGTTCATAAAATAATAATCAACAATACCCACCAATTCAACACACACAATGCAACGATTACCGCGTTGCATCTTATAAAGTAATTACGCGATGGAGAAGGCAATTTTTATCAAAATAAGTAATTTAAATTAGCCTATACTCTAAAATAAATAAATAAATATGCGCTCACGCCCGTAACCCAGAGGGGTAGGCAGAGATCATGGATTTCCATTTGGCGCGATCCTGACACACCTCTNTTCCAGACGAGCCTTTATAGACACATTCTGACTCCTCACTACTGTACCTATAGCCCCATTCATTTTATTTCCTGCATTCACTCGTCGTTCAAAAACTTTAACATGCCTACCATCTCTACTAAACATACACCCCAAATACACGAACTCTTCCACCTGTTCAACTTCTTTACCGTTAACATTTATATCAATTACTGTCTTACTCTGTTCTCTTTCAAACACCATTACTTTCGTCTTATCTACATTCATTCTAATCCAGAACAGAAGAAATGAGAATTCTTAAAATCTAACAGTATGTCCGCTTTGAAGCTTACCGCGGGTCATAGGATTCTTGGAATTGTGAATTACAACGATATTTGGTCGTCGGAATCAAATGATTTCCTGCTTTTTGAAACCATTTAATTCAGAATACGTCATTAAATTCATAATTTTATTTAACCATGTTACCTAAACAAATCTTAAAGTTGTATAGTTAAGAAGATTGTAAAAGAAACAGAAACAATACCAGCAAAATCCTATCAAGCAAACGTCTTCACTTCATCACAAGCGCGCACAAAATTTATTATTTACAACAATGGCATAACAAGAAAATTCGCATTTATGTTTTCCCTTCATACAACAATAGCATGGAACAATGTCAAGGCATAATGAACCAGACTCCACTTCTCCTTAATTAATTATTTTAATACACAACCGTCGTCTGAGCAATTTAGCGCACACGGGGCACTAAGCATCGGCCGCTTTATCATTACATCCACGACACATTTATACAAAGGCGGTTATAAATTAAATGTGTGCATG
>JWHW01044895.1:661815-680969 GCA_000931545.1 Papilio glaucus
AAACCTATCACAATCACACTGGTTAATACAATGATACTTCGTCGTCCAAAAGATTAGAGTATTCATTGATGGATGTAATCTGAATTAGGATTTCCAAATCACAATGTATATGCATAGAACAAAGTACATACCCATACTAAATAAGTCTGGTACTTCTTAGTATTAACATAAATATATTATAATTCACTCGCTTCATTATAATGCTCACGGTTGCTTTCGATGGCCTCGCAGTACACATGAGCCAAATTCAAATATTTGAAACAAAAAGATTAGATACAATAATATTGAATGAAATACTATTCTCTTATTAATTTGACAATACAAAGACAAAGATAATTACGAAGGCAAACTTTATTTTAATTCTGGGAAAGTAAACCGAATAAAACATTGCGTAGTTGTAGGAGACGAAGAAATATAATTTACTCAAAATTCGGAGCTCTCTATTTCTCCGTGCGGTCTGAGTTTGCTGAAGAACTAAATGGAGAATGGCATTCGTTTCATTACAATAAAGAGTTTCATTACAAATGTACAGACGGACAGATACTGACATGGAAATAAGTTTTCGTCGAGTTACGACTCATGAATATTTATCTCGCTTCCTTGCGGGAAGTATATAAACTTTTGAACGTTTCCCACTTGATCAAACTTTACTCTTAGGGCGTCTTGGGGGGGCTGCGTGATCCAGACGTTTTATAGCCTCACTAAACTCAACTTTTAGCGATTTTTAATACAATTTATATTTTCGGGGACCCAGCTTCTGCCCAAAATTTGCTTTGATGCTAGTGGAATTATTGCATTTCCATTACGCCTGTCGTATCTACATTCATCTTCATACCATTACCTTATGATGAAATATATAAATTCACTACATTCAGTCTAAATCGTCCTCCACCGATGACGCAAACACGACCTGGTCATCGGCGTACAAGAGAGATTTTACAACTACATCTCCCATTCTTAATCCACACTCTTCGTCTTTCAAAGCTTTAAAACAATCATCCATACATTGAACAGCCCTAGGGATGGTACACAGCCCTGTCTTACACCTTTATCGATGCTAAACCAGTCTGAGGCCCCGTCAATCCTAACACAAGCAGTATAATCTTTAAAAATAGACTTTAATGCTTGTATTACATCATTGTTCAATCCAAACTCTATCAAGGTTGACCACAGACCATCTTTTAACTTTATCACAGGCCTTTTCAAATTTTTTTGGTTTACTGCCAAAAACTTTTCTGTGATCATACGCAAAGAAAAGATCTGATCCATGCAACCCATTGCTTTCCTAAATCCTTGATTGCTTGCACGTTATACATCCCACATTCTTTCTTCTGTTTCTTTCATGACTTTTTCAATCAGTACTTTAGCATACAGTTTCCCACAATTTCTTAAAACTATCTATACATTAGTTTTAATATTAAGACAATAATTAAAAATTTACCAGTAATTCTACATTCAATTTGAAGTCACCAAGCCGTGATTCTTCGTTGTCATAAATATTTTTCAAAGATTTTTCGAGTTTTATTAATGTTGAAGAACTTGTAAAACATAATCATTATCATATAACTGATATTATTAAAAAAGAAACAATGAACAGTCTCCCATCTTTAACCGTTATCTGCTCTAAGCATAGCTTGTACATGTAAAAAGTGACGAGGAATTATTATAACTTTTTGCCTTAAAAACTGTCAAATTCTTGTAGTGTAATGTCATCATCATCTACTTACTGTCCTTTTCTCATCTATCTGGGGTCGACACAGTATGTTCACCTCTTCCATATCCCTCTTTCAGTCGTCATCTATCACACAATTCATCCATATTTTCTTCGGTCTTCCTCTACGATTATAACCAACCACGTCTCATTACTTTCTTCATGTGCAAGATATTTTCTACTTAAGGTTTTTACAAACAAAAGTAGTTGATAGAAACACATACTTAGGTATTGAGTAATTATATTAATGAAACATCGCGTTTAAAAATTTTATGAGTCATTTTTATTACATAAAAATACGTAAAAGATCTTATACACAACATTATCACATCAAGTATGTCAAATACCTCAATCTTAAATAACAGAACCAGTAAATAGTATACAGAGAGACCTTTCTAGAAACTTTTGTTTGGAATCATTGGTAAACACATTAGGTAGCTTGTTTGTATAGGCGCCGGCATTAGCCGGCGGACTGTTTGATCTGAGACAAAACAAGACCCGGACTAATCAGGGACAACTTCGCCGATTTGGATTTTAAAACTGCCGCCCGACGGACGCAACGAAAGTTTCCCTTTGTGCCGTTGTTCCGTTGAGTTAACCTCAATGTATTTTCGACGGAACAAGGAATTTTCATATTTTATGCATGCTAATGCCAATGAACATTGTAGAACAAAGTTTTGTGTAATCATCCTTATGATACCAATTCTAAACAGAAGAGCATCAGATACTTATGCAGAATAAATTATATTCGCTCATCAGTTTTCTTGTTTAAGGTAAATAACTCTGATGTCTTTTCTAATCACGAGACACGATTGTGTCTCCAAGCCAAGTACCACGTTCAACAACATATGCAATATGTGAACGTGTAGGCGTGAAACTACTGTGTCTATACTTAGTCGGGACATAAGTTCTGTCACAAACTTTTAACGTAATTAATGATACATTTTTTGTTAATTATTCAGAAATTCTATATGAAATGAAAGGTCGGCCGGTCCTCTTACGATCTTCGAAGCTTGAATCTTTAGGGTATGGTTGGATAGTGGGATAAACAAACCGTAGTGTTATTTTCAAATTTTGCAGAATATTGAAAATTTCTGCTGGCGCGTAATCACAGCTTTGCAACGTGATAGCCGACTTCTATCTTCTTTCTTCGACCACTCCATATTTGGTAATGAAAATGAATTTCTTTTTTTTTATTCGGAAGCTCAAACGTTCCATTTTTAAAATTAATCGAAGACTATATGGCCAGTATTCGCCAATTAAAAAAAAAAGGTATTGATAGAACCTATGACCCGACTAGGTATATTCTCCTACCCGATGTCAATATTGCGCTACATAACCTCAACGAATTTCTAACTTGATATTTTTTTTTACTATTACATTAATATTTAAGACTTTATACTAGCTTCGATGATTTTATTTATTAGCTGTTTTCATACAACATCACAAATTATTTTGATTTTTCAATTATTTAATGTTATCCAAATATTAAAATTCTTCCTCCCTTCTCGCTTGCTTGTTTTTCGATTCTACGAGAGATTTTTACTAATTACGGTCAAATTTATTCCCGAGTTTGACTCAGTGTTACCAGATCAACATTTTTAAATATCGTGCTGATATGTCAAAAATACCATATTTCTGACTTGAATTACGTTGCAAAATTTATAAAAATACTATGTATATTACCGTGAAATAGACCAGAAATAAAAAAGAAGATTTTATGCATTTACGGTAATTTAATTTACAAGTAGCTTACTTTTTTAGTATTTCTGGCTTACGTTATTTTTGACATATCCCCACGTTATTTAAAATTTATGATCTGGTAACAAGGGTTTTGACGTTTGTCAACTGTCAAATAAAATGAAAATGTTAATTAACTTTAAACTTTCGTGGTTTTTACTCATACAAGATTTGTAAGAAACGGGATTCTTACCACGATTAGCCTTTTTGAGCTCCCGATATTTCGGCACAGTTGCATACGCCATGGTCACGGGCTGACTGAGTCAGTCGTGACCATTGCGCATGCAACTGTTAGGACATTAGGATACGGCCTGCGTAACGTGGAGGGTATGAACCCAATAATTCCAGTATTGTTGTGAACTATATTTTAACATAAGCTTAAGTTTAATTGAAATGATTAAAAAATATTAGTAAATTATTTACACAATTTGTCAATATTATAAATTAAAACATATCTTACTGAGGTTTCGGTACTGTAGAGGATCGTTAAGCAAAAAGCAAAAAAGATATAAAATAATAATGAAAAACATCCCTGCAAAATAGGAACATAAATAAAGTTAAAATAGACAGCCAATCAAAGGCAGAAGTTTGGCCAAAATCCTTTAAACACGTTGTACCATTTAGAAACGTGACTATGTCGTACGCTCCCTACATTTTCGTGTAACAACTATCTCTAAACTATGCCAATCTTTGATCTCAAAACAGTGTTAAAGCACTCGTGATGAGTTAAATTACCTGCAAATATTACAAATAGTTTGCTTTTGAAGCTTAGATTCTTCTCAAAAGTTAGTATAAGATGTTAATCTGACGTTATGTGGAAACCACGATAATTTTAGCGTAACTATACATTAATTCACGTAATATATAATCTTCGCTCCACAAAAATGTTTTAATAATGTTAACGGAAGCATATGTATTGAAGACTTACACATTTTTCTTACTGACAGACAAATAATGTATTTCTTAATAAATTATTAAGGCCTAGTTTGACACATTGGTACAACCCAGATTGAGAGATATTTGTTTATGGAAGAACGTGGCAAACGAGCAAGTAGATCATCTTTTATTTTGTGACCGCCACTCATAGGCATCTACAACACACTAATGAGTTGCAGATGCGTTGCCTACCTTAAACGGACAGTGGAGGGAATAGACAGGATATAATTCCTTTTCCTACCTACACCCTTGATCGTCAAATCTTTTTCGCGTTTCAAACCTAACGTTATTAGAAAAAGGATGGGAAGGGGAAGATGACTTTATTTGGGCTTTCGTCTTTAATATTAATAATTAATCTGGGCCGGTATGGTTCTGAATGAATACATTGTATAAACAAAACGTTAATGATGTATATTAAACCATAGACAAAAACATGTTTGATAAACTTAACACATATCCAACGCGAGCAAGGATCGCTGACTATTTGTCTATGTGCGTTTTCATGTATTTAATCTCGACAAAGTTACAAATGACCTAGGAGATATCATTTAACTTTGGTTTTACGATGGCTAGTCTACAATCCACATTAATGGTTACGACTTTAATTAAATCCAATTTAAAACATTGATAAGTAGAAACGTTCTGTTATTACAGAAAAGTTATAAGTTTTGTGTGCAGCGAAAAGTTTTAACGTTTTCTAATTAACGTATCTTGAGAGTACTAATTTTCGAAGATGTCGTTGCTGGTAACCTTATTGACGGTTCTTACAGCTTCATCTGATACAGGGCTCGCGATCCGAGTGATCTTGAGCTAAAAGTAAAAAATTCTAGGTCCTTAATGTATATTAGGGGCCTAGTTGCTGGATTTAGCAGCCATCGGTGTGGGTATCTTGAGAGTGACATAGTAACATATCTAGGTAAAATAAATGTACGAGTTTCGGTTATGAAAAAAGTTTTGTTAAGCCTGTACTGAACTCACAAAAAAAAACCATTTAATTTTAAACTAATGAGAACCCAAACATGTCTTTTTTCGAGCATCTTATTATTTATGAAAGCTTTCATGTTGACATTGACATTTGTATGGTTAGGATGTTAAGGTTATGTACGTAAATAATCTTATAAAATAATAAATATTCTCAGTAAAGTTGTAATTTAGTTGCGTTTAGTGTTAGTTAAACAGTGCAAGAGAGGATCGACGGGCTGAAGATAGGCAAGGACATTTAACTGTCGATTCTCTATTGTTTTAGGTAGGTACTTCATCACTTCATATTTTGTTAAAACCTAGTTAATTTACTAAATAAAACTCTATTGTTTTAGATGAATCACATTGTGTTATTGCTGCCCCAAGTCCTCATCTTATATTTATGACCAAATAATGTTATAGTATTTTGGTTTACAAGATGTGTTAATTGTTTAATGAAGCAAATATCATTTCGTGTTTATTTTCTTAATAATATTCTTTTTAATTTATTGTTATGTGTCTCCTTCAATATTCATCGTCCTCTTTCAGTTACTTTACTCAAAACAATCATAAATTAATTACGTCAACCTTCCATGAATGAAAAAAAAAAAAGGTTTTGAGCTTAACCGTTTAGAAACAGATATAAGAGCGGATTTTTCATTACTTATAAGTACAATTTTTGACTCATATTTTTCTTTATAATTGATCAGGTATATCCAATGTTTTACTTCTGAACCAACACAAGTTCAGAGTAAGTTATTCATGTTTAAATTTGTTAGAAGTTTAGGTACAAGTAAACACTTTTGTTTTCTATTCATCTTCCAGTCTATTTCCTTTATCTTCGATGAAACAAAAAGAATAAAATGCCTTAACATAGAACAGAAAAGTTATGATAATGAATGTCTGAAATACTTTTTGCGTCAGTTATAAAAGCAAAAACTTTTATACTGTTGTTTCAGAACTAATTTATTAAATTAATTTCCTAAGGAATTCGCTTGCGACTTGTTGAAATTATACTTGTTTCTCAAATAAGATCCACGTGAGCCGGCGATACTCCGAGAACTGTCTTTATTTAACTTGTATTTAATATTAGAAACGTGTTTTGTAGAAGTTCTGTCTCACCCGTGGTGGAGTTGGATCAAGTTGGGACTCTGGAATTGCGTTTGAATTTGAATTTGTATAATTTTATTCCCGGCCGCCACGAGTTATGAGTTTGATAGCGCTCATTTAGATTTACATCACAATTCCTCCCAGAATTCGGATAGATCTAACGTAGCACATAAACAGATGTTACAGCAAACCTACTTATCGTTGATATTTTTTATAAATGGCCACATTTTTTTCGAATGAATAAAGTAGCGCGTGAGTACAATAACCAACCAAACTGATATATCATAGTCAAGAAGTGCAGGGTACCTGCAGCGAGTCTGAAGCCCCTCGAGTGTGTAGGGTGTTCGTGGGCGGCGATGATCATGGTAACATAAGGTGACAAGTTACTAGTTTACCATTTTAAAAATGTAAACAAAATACATTTAAGTGTTTTGAATAATAATAAAAAAAACACAGGCAGTTAAACTGCCGACAGAAGTGAAAACTTGAAACAGGGCGCGATATTAGTTCAAAAATAAGTAAATGTTCAACAAAAATATACCCTTGTAACTTTACATTAAAATCCAAAATTGAATACAAGAAAAAAAAACTGTCGAATTTGTTCCAAATTTTAAATTAGCATGCTTGTTGCTGGCGAGCATGGTATTCTCGCGAACATGTAATATTTTCCCCTAGTAAATATCGTTTAATACGGCTAAAGATGTTTTCACTTCAAAAAATATTTGTTTGGATTTATATAGCGATTTCGAATCATTATCACTTTTTCTACCAAAGAGTGGCGATACAAGATACCTAGTTTATTTTCTTTGAAGATCAACTTTCATGAACTTCGTTTTAAATGATCAAGTATTGGGAGCAAAGAATATGTGTGTTTAGGGACAATGAAGAGTCTATTAAGGTTCTAGTAAGGTCATTACTTAAACTTCCAAGTACGCGGTTACGGAAACAAGGGAGTTAGTTAATTACATCTTATGCTGATTATACAAGTTTCATCAAACTTCATACTCATGTTACACTAAGAGCATACCGGGGCGCCGCTGGGGTTTACCTACAAGATGGTCCTGGGCCGTTCTCTTATAAACTAATACTAATGTACTTTATGTAACTAATATCGTATGTAATAACTTTATATGAAATTGAATGTTTATTTTTTTCTATTTACCATTTATTAGTTTAAAATACATATAATTTATTTTATTAGGTTATTTTATTCGTCTTATTTTATTACTATTTCTCCATTACCATGTTCTTTTATTAATCATTTCTATCGGTTTACGTGTTGAATGATGATTTAAATATTTTACAATCTTAAGGTTGTCTTTTGTGTATTCTGCAATCTCTGTACTAAAGGGATAAATGAACAAATTATAATTTCACGTTTTAGTTTTGACAAGTTATTTATGATGAAGCTTATGAAATACAATTCACTATCCCGTATTTTACAATGCAAAGTTCCTTCGAGCACAAAAGTCAGTATCCATGGCGAAATTAAACGTTTACAAGATCGTAAATTATTGTCCAAGTTTATCGCTAGTGGAAATTTATTACCGACGTAATTAGGTTCGTGCCTTCAAGGTTTATGTAACAGAAGTCTATCCAAATAGAATACGCATTCCCGCCGCGCTCGCAACTCTCACGAGAACATCTACGAAGCGTCAAACGTATTCCAAACTATTTTAAATTAGATTTCATTATATGACAGACTAAGTGTCAGGTAATTAGGGTCAGGACTGATTAAAAAAAAACAGTCCTTTGGATATACAGTTACAAAAGCGATATGGTATTTTATATTTTTATATTTCCTTATTAGAAATGGATGGCAAGGGGAACACGACTAGTATTAGGCCACAAGCATCTTACTAACCAGGCGAAACTTTACATTTACTACACTGTATATACTTCTACTTTACATCTATCTTCTGTGAGGTCGTGGTATGTCGATTCGGCCCGTTCCTGCAATGTGTTGTTGTTGCTGTTAAACGTTAAAAATACAATTATAAGATACATTCAAACACAAAGAAAATCCAGTTTCATATTATGAATTTATAATTATGTTTATATTTTGTAAAATGAAAAATATCAAATTGATTTAAAAATAAATATTGTAATAAAGACAAATTACATAGACGTAGACAGAAGTTTTGTTTTTAAGTTACATCTTCGGACATGAAACAAGAACGAAGAAATTCCAATAAAAGTACGATATTAAATAAGTTTTTCTTAAGATATTTCCCTCTTGTCTCGCTGCGGAACTGAAACATAATATTCCGATTAGCGAAAACGGGATTCCTTAGTTGTAGCGACGGAAGGTTTGCTTAGGGCAATATCCTTTATATTGACTCTTTCGATTAAAATTTTATTAAATATTATTATTAAAGTGCGATTATTACGATTTAATCAAAATCAAGATCCAACAACTCAAGCTTTTTTCCTTGTTTAATTAATTTAATGCCTAGATGCATTTATTATTGCACAAAATTCTACTACACTAGGAACAGTATATAACTTATGTGTGATTTTTTTATTCGTACAAGCTATGAGTAAAATACTCCATATTATTAAAAAGTAAATCTCCAAAAAAAATTTACTTCTTACCTGAATTCCGTGACTGTAAGAAGGTTATCCTGCCCTTTTCTATAACGAAGTGCTATTAATAGATGTAGAACGGATATTCTTAACTTTGAAAACAAAACAATCAAAATAGCTATCAGAATAATAGCTATCGACCAACTGTTTCTTAATACTATAATAGTATTTTTGTCTCCGTTGGCCATATGGTGACAATTTGGATACAAAAAATGACATTAAGTGTATTTTTGTCACACAACAATTAAACTTCGCCTGAATAGTAACAATGACACTCCACACAAGTTTTTGAAGCATTATTTATAAATCGAGGCCACTCTCAACACAATCGTATTTCAACGTACTTTTAATTGCTTCGCTTGCATAAAATTTATTTTCCATAAATATGTTTTATGCATACACATGTAAGACTTTATTTATATGAAACTAGCGACCCGCTCCAGCTGCGCTCGGATAACTTTTAAATTGTTGTAATTCCTACTAGTCTTTTACTTATACTTATTCAAAAATCACATAACCCTCACGAATCACTTTTTCTAGTGGTGCAAGCGTTTGTACAAGCAAAGCAAATAAATAAATACGCGAACTTATTCCAACAAAACGAATGCTGTACAATGAATTTGTGCGTATCTCGAGTACGCAACTGTTGCTTGGAATTCATTTCACGCGGCGCAGTCGCAACGACTTGAGAGTATTCAACATACCTTCACACGACATTTAGCATTTCATGCAGTTCGTATCGCAGTCCATACACACAAATAGTAATACGTACCAACTTGATCGCTATTAAAACAAGAAGACGAGACCAATAATATAAAGCCTACCGCCACTTGAGTACGTCTTTCTTTCCAGAAGTCAGTGTCTGCGAAAAGCCGTCACTTTATGATGAATATCTTGGTAGCTTGAAACTTATAGACAAATACATTAGTAGTATTAGTAGCGAGTGTCAGTGACCTAGAGAGATACGGTAGAACACTAGCATTTTAAATATTTTTAACCACATTTTAATTTTTGTGATAGTTGAAAAAAGAATCTAGAAAAACACATTCTGACATTGAGTCGAATAGACAGTGTTTCAGTTAAATGTCATTATTAGCTGGATTATTATATAGTAATATTGTTATTAAAAACGACAGTCTTCAATTAACCTCTAATCAGTTCGAGTTGGCCGAGTCTCTTGGTTTTTCTGCCGATAGCAGCTGGAAGCATCTGTTTTTACGATCGCGAAAGACCGTGTCAGACTAATGACTGATGAGCATGTGTCAGCTACTTTTTCGACAGGCATAGATTAAAAGACCGTTTAAAATTTTATTTATCTCAAACCATGCTTTTACAAGTTTACGTGTATATTACCCGTTTAAAGAACACAAGATTTGTTTAAATGTAATGAATTAACTCTGAAATGCGGTATGATAATTATTTCATTATAACAAAGTGACATTAAGTAGAAACACAAGTTATATTTTTTGATATTTTAGTGCAATGTTGTAAATCATCTGACAGCTAGGTACTGCCTAGCTGTCCGATAATAGAAACATCATATTCTACCAAGATACACATTTCACTACGCTGTTTACCTAATTAAATTATTATTGTCTTCTTACTTCTACTTGAGGTCCATAAGTGAGAAAGTCAAAAAAATATTAAAAACATCTTCGAATTATTTTAATCACTTATAATTATTGGGTTTTTTCTCAATGGAGATACTTTTAACATAAATGGATAATTTATTATAACTGAACCTTCTACACTTTTTTTAGTCTATGTCAATTGAACGAGCCGACAAAGAGCACACTTCGATGCGTGCAAAATGTTTCACACATTGCGACATTGCCACACGTGTTACCAAAAAAGTACTAATTCCTGATTAGTTATGGTTATGGTTTATTTTAAATTATTACGGTCATTAAAAACTTATTTAAATTAAGTGCAGTTCAGTTATGTCACCGTCTTCATCAATTTAGGAAATGTTCAGCTCTTGTTGGTGGAGCAAACTCCAATTCTCCCTGCATTGAGCCTTCCATTTTACTTCCTGATAGGACACGACGTCTGTTTTCTGTTTTATTTGTTGAATAAAAGATTTTCTTGGCCTCCTCTCTTCTTCTTCCTTTCTACTTTTTTTTCTACAATTTTGTTTATAAGATCGTCGTGTCAGATCAGATGTATGTGTATATTTAGTTATGCATGCATACGAATCAGGGCAATCGTAACTTAACATTGTTACTTAAGATGATTTATACATAAGTACCTAACCTTACTTATGAATTTTAATTTAATCTTATCCGAACGCATTGATTCTAAATTTAAAAAAACGGCATAGACTTTTTTACGATAATAAACAAACTTTAACGGTAATAAAAACGGAAATGTTGTTTAATAGTTATTATTGTAGCAGAAGTCATGTTTTCTTTGAAACAGACAGATGTAAGCAAACATGTGAAATTATTGTTTTAAGTAGATCTTAGGTAAATACCAGAAAATTCTGTAGCTATAGAACGTAATATATTCCTATTTAACTATTCATATTATACAAAGTAAGAGCTCGGCGCGTCTCAATACTTTCCGCCTAAAATAGTAAAAGGATTAAAGGGGCAACAGACAACCCTAAGACTCCTTTACCCGCCAACTTACAGGAAACAAGAAGAGTTTTAAAGAATTGGGGTCCTCTCGAATTTGGTAGGAATACACAGCGTTCGAAAGTATGTCTGCGTATTTCACGAAAGGAGAACTAATTAATCCAATGAGCGGTGTCTTTGTACTAACGAGGTTCGTCGTTTGTGCCCCATCCATACTTCGCTATTGAGAAATTGGGTTTAGGAAATTAATCTCAAGAGTGTTAGGGTAAGTTAATTTTAAATATTCTGTGAAACATTCTTCAGAGAGCTAAGGGCATATTTAAAATTATTGAGTAAAAACGTTTTATATAGTAAATACAGAACAAAACAAAGTGTGCATTTCACGTTGTTTTGTTCTAGTATAAATCACAAATGTGTTAAATTACTATACGATGTTTAAAAATAAACATAATAAAAAACAGATTTTAAACATCATGTAAGGAACATCACTAACAACTTAGCTTTACCAAAGAGCGCTATTACATATTTACGTCTGAACGGTTACTATTTCATATCTTAATAGTGATGTACATTGACAAGCTTATTGCACTCGCTGAAATTCCAAAACGGAAAATATCGAAGCGAAGTGAAAAGCGATCGAGTTCTTTTCAGAGATATTCGCCGGCGGATAATAGACGTCGTTAGTCTGCGATCGCCGTTCTGGGGCGTTACTTTTTCAAGTCATTGAGTCAATCGTTTATCACGGGCCTGTTGTGTTAACTTTCACGGTGGCTGGGGAATCGGAATTAATGGAGTTGTGCCTTAATAGAATTATTACAAAATAACAATATTTTTCAGCGTGATATTACAAATACCAACTTATTTCTGGAATTACTTTAAAATCAGATAAATATTTATTGTTTTAAAAGGTATATTATTCACATATTTAATATATTACGTAAACACCTAACTAAAAACTGCTAGCAGAACGGATGGCCTATGGTGGCGGCCACGTACAGGATGATGCAATGTAGGTAGTCCTGGCACGAGATGGACCGATTATTTACTGTAGGAGACCACTAGATAGGGTGCCCAATTATTGTGGTGATCAATGGGGGAGGCCTGCCTAGACGTATTTAATAGTGGACGAACATTGGCTGGGACGAAAGGATGAACGAACGAATTAATACATTTTATTGTGAAAAGCCGACAAATTTTTTACCATCAACTTACCGTACTGACTTCTCTTTCTCTAATATGTTTGGGATATAAATATCACAATAAAGCACGTGTACAGTAATATATGTACGTATAGATAAAGGAATAAAACACGCTGAACGCTACTAACGTAGATACACGAGATAACAATAGACTCAATAGACAAAGTACTGTAAGAATAGAATGACCTTTAGACACTTAAGTTGTGTACCTAGTCATAAACATAATACATTATTAAACTAGATTTAGACAAGTTTAGAAAAAGATTGAGACATAAATTCAACAATATTTTCAGCATTACCAAAAGTTTTTATGTGACTCGTTTCTAAGTATTCCCTGTTCTTGTTTAGGAAGCTATATCGGACATCAGCCTCATTAGTTGAGGTAACTGGTGAAAATTTCCCAAAGTCATTTCCCAGATCGATTAAGTACATGGAAAAGATTTCCCAAGTCTCGTGATATTAATTTATCACTTTGTATATAAACGTAACATGATTTTGAACAATTCATGTGATTTACTTGGTAAGAAACGATAAGCAGCTGTTCTTTTGTTGTTTTCTAAAAAAAAACAAAGTAATTATAGGAGATAGACAGAAACAAAAGTACAAATAAAATATGTTACCCTAAAATATATAAATAAGTACTGATGGTTTCAATGATTAAAATCAACTTTGAGATAAGCATACTTACTATTGTTTAACTTATGTTATCTTACTATCAGTCGTGATCTACTTACCTAAATTAAATTGCAATTGTCCACGACAAATATAACAATGTTTTTTTCATATTTTTTAATCATAATTCCAAGCAACTCATTTGTCCTCACTTTCATGAATGTCATGCAAAAAAACACGAAAGTAAGAAGTAATCACCAAATTAACTGTTCCCTCGTCTTACTTATCGAAAAAAGTCTTGTCAGCGGCCACAAATTAATTATCCCGAATCCCGAGGGATAGACATCACTTGTAATTGACTTGTTAGTCATTTTTCTTCGATTTCCTTGACCTTCAATTATCTTTTACATTGCCAGAGCTATATTTTTATTAATGTACCATATAACAAAAGGAAAAATGTTTATTAGGCTTAATTGTAATAATATATTTAACAATTATTAACTTTAATCAAAAGTTGTGAGAAATTATTATTATTGCGCAAACAAATAAAAAAATGACCAAAGCTCTGTATGAAATCAGTGATTAAAATATTATTAAGAGTGGTCGTTGTTACACACGGTCAGCTTCAGACAGAACATGATTAATGTTGCCTCTCTCACACCAGCTATCTATCAGATATAATCGCGGTCTAGTAATTTTGTTATTAACAAGAATGTGGCGTGTAGACCTTTATTGCATCATTCTCATATTATAATACTGTTTGGTATTCTTACATATTTGTCAGTGGTTTGTGTTTAAAATAAATTCTAGCATAAACCAAATTTTATGAATTTTATATACCAGTAGTCAGCGATATTCTTTTATGCTGAAGGTAATTTTAGAAGAATCAAAATAAATTAGCCCTGGAAGCATGTCGCTTCTGTTTGGTTTGGGCCATAACACTAGTTAATATAATTTCACCATTTTTGAGGTTATTGTTTTTTGGGACGTCCAAGGAGAACTTATATCGATCAGATTAGTGACATACTATACTACATAAAGAAGGGCGATATAAAGAGTACCCGTAACCGACGAGCATGTAAGCGTAGATGTATGGATGTAGAAGAAGCGAAAGGTTTGTGCTAGGATAGCGCCAAATGGAAATCCATAACCTCTGCCAACCCCTCTGAGTTCCGGGTGTGAGCGCATATTTATTTATTTATTGTTTTAATTCAAAATTTTATTTATTAACACTGGCATGATAATTATTTATAATTCGCATTTCTTTTCCAGCAAATTCTCAATTTTTATTCGACGGCATTAAATTAAAAGGATTACTATCGTTATCATACCTAACAACAAATATAGCTTGTTTTACAAAACGGCTCCACTCAACCGTCATTAACCTCGAATTCTAAATTTAAAGGATCTCTTAGCCCCTTATGCCCGCCCCGTGCCGAAGGCATTAACTACGCCCGGATACTCGATACGAAACTACTGTTTTGTATTAACTTACATCATTATTAACTAAAGTTGCGATGTGGGAGTAGAAAGTGGGCGTAACTTAAGCAAACTTTGACGTACAATGCATCCGAGATAGATTCGATAGATTTTTGTTAAGAAAATCTTTTATATTATTTTATTTTCGTATCTAAATACTAAAAGTATAAATTGAAAGGATTGTACGTATGTATGTGGAGGATAAACTCAAAAACTACTAAACTGTTTTTTTAAATCTTTCCCCAATAAAAAGCTCTTCTATTCGAATTCAGCGAGTAAACTATATTTTATTGTGACTAGAATATTTTTCTTTTTTTAATATTTTATAATCTATGTTACTATCTAGATGCTAGTCTTTGATAACCAATATCGAAAACATCTAAGATTAGGGAGAGCTTAAAAGATAAATTAAAAGTATCGAGGCAGACAAACTTTGATAATAATTAGACATCCCATATTTACCATTACAATGTTGTCATATATTATGTCTTAGCATGTAAGGGTGGTTCTTATACCTTTCTGTTAACAACATTTGTTACTTTCTTTAGTCCATTATAATTGTTTGGTCTAATTAAGGTATTTACTTCAGTGTTACCTAGCAGCAATGCAGTAAGGCAGGTCCGCGTGTCATCTGTCCTGTTGATTAATGACCTCGGCAGCAGGCCTTTAACAAATCGGATGCACGTGTGACACTGCCCAAATGTGAGAATAAATTTTACTGCAATTTAAGCGAGTGTGCAACGAAATACAAACGAAATATTTAAAACTTAAATAATCTTTTTGTTTTTTTAATTGATGTCACGATTTAGTCGTAGTAGAGAGGAAGAAAGAGAGCGAGAGCGAGAAATAGAAAGTAATGGTGGGTTAGGTATCGAATAGAATAAACTTTGAAGGTCTATATATCTTTTGTTTCATGCTCACAGGCAGGTGACGCGATTACACTAGAACATTATGTTTGCTTTTGCTTTCTTGACAGTGAACGCAAATAAAACATGGAATTATTCTAACCGCGCAAAAACACCGTAACGAAAAGTGTACCGTGGTGGGCAAGGCTTATAAAGTGTACCGGACGCGATTTTAGTCATTTCATGACAGCTAATAGGTATGGACGTGGAGCCGAGTTTTTATAATATCAATTCTAAAATGCCTTTATGTGTTGTGTAGGAATTATGCAAATCATCATTCTATGGGCTCTATCACTTTCTACGCAACGAAAGTTTCATTGATGTCTAAAAAAATTATGATCTAATTTTTCTTTTCTTACTGTTTTCTTTCTACAGGGTGGGATTATGCCATATGAATTAATTGAGTTTGAAAATTGTGTAGTCATGTACATTATTGCCCACTAAGATTTAAGTTAATGGGGTAGGTGAGGATGAAGGAAACCCCCTTTAAAAAAAAAAACGGGTATTTGTTAGTCTAAAAGGCATTTAGGACTCGCCTGCTGCCACTTGTGCGTATGGTCTATCTTCGACCTAACACGCAAGGATCGACCTTAGGTCGATTCTTGCAACCCTAGCGTGTCTGTTTTTTCACACAAATCTTTAATTATATTATGTAAAATTATGTCAAATAACAACTAATAAAGTCATTTTTCACGATTTTATTAAGTTTTATTGAATTATAATTTTTATTCAAGGTTCATTAAGGTTTGTTAAGGTTTTTTTGAAAATCTGTAAAACCAAAAAATTAACAACTGAGACAGTTCTATATTTTTTTGGGTATAATTCCTCTTTTGTCTCTTTGACATTTCAAGCTTAAGAAGTGACATGAGCTTGGCTTTTCTTAGTTGATTTTAACGATTTTTGACAAATTATGTCTTAAAAACTATACATTTCCGTATTACGAGACTTTGCACATCAAACTTACATACCGAGACCTTATCTTAAAAAAACTTATTCTCTCTGTGACTTTAACCACTGGTTTCTTGTATCATAGCACCCCACAGTCGGATTACGGAAACTAAGGATTTCATACGATTTATTTTAGAATATCTATTGTTTTTGTAGATATTTTAAAATAATAAATAAAGTAAATTTGAAAATACATCCTACGAAATAAATAAATTTAAATACATATGTGACAGCTATCAATTGAAAAATGTTATATATACATAATATAAAGTTTTAACAGAAATATGTATATATGTATATGTATGAAAGTTGACGAGTTATGTAAAAGGCAGGGCAGCATGCCTTTTACATAAATCGTCAACTTTGTCAACTCTTGCAAAGATTGACGTACGATCAATTCACGCGCCAATAACGGCTTGTTATTACTATGTATTGCTTAGCCAATTAGCGACGAGTGTTGACAGCAGAGCCAATCATTACTTCGCGGTGGTGATAGAGACAAACTAGCTGTGAAAATGAAAACAAACGTCGTGATACGTTTATCGAAGATAATTTTGTTTGACGTTGCTCTTCTATGTCTTATTTGCGTTCACTGTATACAGATAAATATGAAATATTTTTTTTTGTTCCATTTATGAAAAGTAATTAAAAATAAAATAGATATAATAAAAAAGAAATACTTTCTCCTGAACTCTGTTACTTCTATACCTAAGTATTTTCTCTACTAATGTACAACACATTATTATTATCCTCATCGAAAATTTGCAATACAATGTAAGAAATTTTCCTTTCAATTAAATTTAATTTACTGTAGCGTGACTTTGCAATAACTTTTCATTATAACGATTTCAAAGCTCCGTCATTACAGTTCACCCTTCAATATCCGGAGTGGGGTGCGATTTCCGGGCCGGGTATCCGGGTGGTCGATGCAACGATTCGCCCGGTTTGAAAGGAAAACGAAACATTCCTTCCAGTCAAGTGCAGCGAGGCGGTCAGCTATGAATAAATACCGAGGTTATTTGAATAAGCTTTTATGTACTGGTGTACATTTTAAGGCACAGTTTGAAAAGATTTTAATACAAAATTGCACTTTTAGTATACTTATGAATACACGTTTTATTTTGTTTCATACAAAAAAAATACAAACCAAAGTCAAAACACTTTGTTATTGAATTGAAAATCAACATTTTTATTAAAATTATCTTTCATATGTTTTGTGAAACACGTACGGTACATTTTCATGTTATTTTTAGGTTTATATTTTTTAAACTAACTAGAAACCCGCCTTTCGCTCGAGTAGATATATATGACAGTAGAGCTTTCTATTAGTGTTTTTTTTAGAAAATCGGTTCATTAGTTTTTCAATAAATCGGAACCAACAAACAATCAAATGCTTTGGGCGCTTGTTTTTGCCGTTTTTTCGCCGGACATCGGACCGTGTCTTTTTTCGGATTTGTATATATTAATAGATTATTTATAATTAATTTAATATACATAAGATTTGTATAATTTTATTTATTAGATTTTTTATCGCTTATGTAATTGTAAATACGTTCGTTTAAGGAACTATGAAATGTATTTTTTTACGAGTTAACGACACGTTACATTAACTTAAGTACTAAAGACGATAGAGGCTTATCTTGGGTATAATCTTCGATTTCACAGCTCGCAACTTAGACCCTCGACAATACGAATTAGGAGATAAGTTAGAAATTATACCAAGAAACAATACTATAGGATTCATTATTATGTCACCACGCACATTAAGATTTTGAAGTTAGGATTATATTTTGTAGTCTCAATTTTATTATTGTTATTATAAAGTCTATACGGGGTTAGGACTGAGGACTTATATTCGTGCATTTCTGCGGTTTCTTTTTTTTGTTGTTCCCAAATGCAAACTGTTGCTAGAAGCGTAGAAGTCCCATGTTAGTAAAGGTAACGTGGAAGTTTTTTTTATGTAGAACTTTGACATTGGGACATCAGACACCTCAGTCCCCCCCCCGCATGACCATGATCACCGTAAAGTACTCGCAACATCGGGAAAAAAAACATAAAATAAACGCGGTAAAATTCGTAAAATTAGAATTTTAGCACTTTATTTAGGTGGTTGAAAGTTCGCCTGGTCATTTAATATTTAATAAATACGCTAGTTAAATGTTAAATTGCTAGGAAATCCAACGATTTTGTTAACTTTCTCCTGTCTTTAAATGCTCTCTAAAAAGAGTTTAAGTGTGCAGTATATAGGAAGTTTGCAATCAGACTTTTATTCGGAAAAGCTTTTTCGAGAAAGATTTATATTTAATTGGAAATTCAAAGTCAAATTCCAGCCCGTACTTCACACCACAAGTCAGATGCTTCGTATAACTTATTAAAACTGTTCAGTAATCTT
>JWHW01044895.1:681621-692136 GCA_000931545.1 Papilio glaucus
GATCATCGTAAAGTACTCGAAACATTGGGAAAAAAACATAAAATAAACGCGGTAAAATTCGTGAAAATTGGAGTTTTAGCACTTTATTTAGGTGGTTGAAAGTTCGCCTCTTCATTTAATATTTAATAAATACGCTAGTTAAATGTTAAATTGCTAGGAAATCCAACGTTTTTTTGTTAACTTTCTCCTGTCTTTAAAAGCTCTCTAAAAGAGTTTAATTCTGCAGTATATAGGAAGTTTGCAATCAGACTTTTATTCGGAAAAGCTTTTCCGAGAAAGATTGCTATTAAATTGGAAATTCAAAGTCAAATTCCAGCCCGTACTTCACACCACAAGTCAGATGCTTAGTATAACTTATTAAAACTGTTCAGTAATCTTGAAAACCAGTTATATATAAATGTATATTAAATAATTCGGACTTTAGTATGTAAGACTATCTTTATATTCTAAGGACTGCTAGCAGATATGGATACTGAAACACCTTAATCTTTATTATCGTCAGCCAATGGACCCCATTCTTGGACGTAGGCATGCCCCAAGTATTGGCTTACAACTCGGTCCTTCGAGGGCCTTAGGATGCCTGTTCCTTGGAGCGGAGTTGTGTATGATTGAACAATAAAATCTAAGCGCAGCGTCAATGGAGTGCTACATGAAAAGTTCATACATTTCGGGGCAGCGGAGTGGAAAAGCGGAGGGGCGAAACGGAGCGGAGAACGAAGAAACTAAAGTCCGCACGCTTCTCTCTTTATTTCTCTCCATTTGATTGGTTACTATTGGCGCAGCACCGCTCCACTCCGATCGACAGGCAGCCTTAATAAGTAGACTCGACCAGATCTTTGGTACATGTTATATGAGGCATCATCCTGTAGTGGCTGACATTCTTAAAGCTTTTTTCTCTAACGGCAACGGAAATATTTATCAATTTTAGTATGTTTTTTCTTTATCCTGCATTTCTATTTTTTTCTCAATTGCAATATTATTTTAATTTTGTTACGGCAATTCAATTGTCTTTAATGACAAAAAAATCAATGAATCGACAGTTCCATTGGGAAGGTTATCCGAATAAAAAGACGTTTTTAAACAAAACTGTAGCATTGTGAGTTGAAGGCGTAAATATACCGGTCAGTACAGCGAGGGACGCGGCTCAGTGGCCGGAACCGGTGCCTCCACAGGATATTGCACAGTAAACTGCCGTCGTGTAACGGTTTGAATGTTTACCGGACCATACTGCACGCTTTTACGGAATTAACACTGCTTTTTCTTTCTTTTAATTCCATGTTGCGAGTTGTCAGTAGCATTCACTGTAAAGTTTAAATGAACGCATTGTATTGACTAAAAATAAATGTACTTTTACAACCGTATTATATTGTGTGGTCAATATAATATAATGTGAATAATAATTTAAATTATCTGAACTCTTTCATGCTTTTATTACTACAGCCAAATAGTAACATTTAAACAAAAATGCACGTTTTACTAAAATTACAACCTAACGAGACTATGTCATTTCTCAAGATGATAAGTTTCAAAGTTTTTTTGGTAACATTATCATTTCAATGTCTAACAAACTTAATGATTATAATATCGCTTATTAATATTAAATAACTATTTTATTCTTAAGCGGCAAAATGTTAGTGTTCCTTATATTTTTGATACAAAGTCAGCAGCACATTTTGTTAATTGCCTTAATTGTAGGCCAATTTGAAAACGGAACAAGATTAACAATAGCACTCCATCTTTCACCTCGTTAAGTACAAACGGTCAACACATTAATCAGTACTAATTTGGCACTTTAAATTATTTTCACTGAATGTAGACAAAAAAATATACAAATATAAAAACCATTAAAATGCAGGTTGGCCGTTTGTTTCGCTTTACTGTTTACGTTTTGACATTTTTTCTTATGAAATATATATTTTAGAGGATTGGCTAATATTGCGATGAGGTTAAGATAAAATTGGACCATATTATACATCATTCTAAGTTCTATAGATACAAAGTTAGGTCTCTTAAGTTGGTCATGTGAAATTGAAAATTATGTAAAAACGAAGCAGTTGCTCTCATTACTACGTTTTTCAAGGCATCATTTTTTAAGCATCAACAAGGTGAAAGAAAGTTCAGAATATCCATGTTAACTACCAAATATACAGAATCGCATCTGTTTTGGGAGGTTGTAATAAGTATATTAGCTTAGTTTCGGTTAATGTGTGCCACGACAAATAACTTCTTAAACCAATCAATTAGCTAGTAGACTTACCAAAAGGGTAATTATTTCATTCACAAAATAAATGCAAGCAGTAGTCTAAACATATCAATATATAACGACTGCTCTTTATTTAAATATTATTCTTGTGAATTTCTACTATCTCAACAAATTGTCGTGTAGACAAATATTGCAATTTGTTCAGCGTAGATTTAGCTTTTGTGTCACGGTAAATAATTCAGGGGCGCTTTTCCAAAATAAACATGAAATCTGTGTCTATTTCCCGCACAGGCTGTGGAGATGTGGACAGTGCAGCCTGTCCGTCCCGTGACGTGTCCGGGAGAGTTATCTATAGCCGCTGTCCACAATCGTTCACGTAATAATAACTTTAGTTGTAACTGTCCATTTGTCCATTTTAAATGTTGTCATTTGTTTACTTTTGATTCAGTAAACTGCAAAGCCTATGTCAAGTTTGTTGTCCAAAAAGATATTTGTAGAATTGTCCTTCGTTGACGATTCAAATACAAGCATAAAGTTCCCACTAGTTTTTGTATGACGTTTCTAGAAGTTACATAAGTTACATTGAATAAAAGTTTATCGGAAATTAAATTTATTAAAAATTTATGTAAAACCAATTTTACCGAAATAAGATGCAAATAGTGTTTATAACGATGTTTCAGTTTTTTTTTATTTGACAAGGTGGCAAACGAGCAAGTGGTTCACTTGATGTTCAGTGAACGTTACCCATAGGCATATGTAACAAGGTAAAGAGTTGCAGACGTGTTGCCTACCTTTAATGGACATAGAAGGAGATAGACAAGAAAAAGGATATTTCCTCCTCCCCTTCCCATCCTATCCTTGTTAGGAAAGGGTGAAAAAATAAGCTCTGGAATCCGAAAAAATTATAAATTTTTTTTTTATAAAATTACTTTAAATTTGTAAAATTCTATTTTGTATTTTGTATTATATGACTATCTGTATTACTAAAGACAAAACAGTTACAGTGCGATAACTGCTAGTGCTGAATTCTGTTTTGGATTATGCACTAATTTCACCATCCGTGCTGCTGGCGAATGCGACACGGTTTTGTCAGATTCGCTCCCGGATTTGGAACAGTGGGCGATGGCGACGGCTGTGCGGATGCGGTTGCGGCCCCTGCGGGTAAATATAGGCTTGCGCTCTATAGCAGTATGCCCAATATTAACACATTTGGTATTTGTGTTACTCATTCAGTCTTAAAACAAATCTGTATATATTATTTTTTTCTTTGCTTTTATATTCGTTTCCTATCATCAAAATAACACGAAACGTTGACAATGATGAAAGACAGCATGACACAAAGATGAATTAATGTTCCTTCTTGGCTTACTATGGGACGTACATAAAAATATTGTATGAAAGAATTGTATATCTCTAAAAATGCTAAATCAGCGGTCGCATATCTCAATCTTCTTCGGTTATCTCACAATAACTACTTTATTTTTTATAACAATCAATTAAAAATAATGCGCTATTTACAGTATTATATACAGTATTACGTCTTATCCAGATACGTATGTTTGTAAGCTAAAGTATTAAATGTAGATTATGATTGCCTTTTCCACTATAACGTTACAAGATATTAAAAGTTTAAAAAACAAAATAAGTAAAACCTACGCGCAAATGATTTCAATAGCCGCGTAGTAGAGGGCTGGGGTTTGCGATGTGGTTCTGCCTCATATGAGCAACGCGTTTAATAAGTCTACCCATATCCTTACAAAAAAAAATCATTTAACAAACTTTACATTTACTAAAAATTGAGAAATGAACCAATATTTCACACAAAAACAAAACCGACTTCAAAAAATATACATTCAAAAACAACAAATACACTAAAATGAAAAAAAGAATTTTAAGCAATTAAACATTACAATTAATTTTTAATCATATTTATTTTTGGAGTCGGTGTCAGCCAAGGTAGGTCTGTAACTAGGGGTACTGTCAACGCGAGTTCCCCGTGTGATGGTAGGAGGGGAACAATCGAGTTCGATTTTCATATAGTCTATATATATGTATGTTCCTATAGACTTCGAAGCTGCTGTACCGATTTCGATGAAATGTTCAGATTGGCACAGTGGGTGTTGTGATGTTTGGTAGCGATCGGATCAACATAATTAGTGGTCCCCGGGAGAAGCCGGGGCGGGTCACTAGTATAGTATAAAGTTCATTTGTACAATAGTTTTCTTTAGGTATCCTCGTATATTGATACTTTCATGTCTGACGCCGACTCCAAAAATCGATATGATTGAAGAATTGATTCTTGTTTAATTGCGTAAAATGATTTTTTACATTTTAGTGCATTTGTTGTTTTTTAATTTAAATATTTTTGAATTCGGTTTTATTTTTGTTTATTGTAAATTCTATTTCTTATTTTATTAATGAAAGCACCTGCAGTTCTTTTGCGCATTCTCTATTGAAAAGCTTCTTTACAGGAAATTTTAGCTTGCTGCATAAATTAGCTTCCAAGTTTTCTAAAGCGAATGAATTTAATGCAGAAAAATCACATGTGAAACTCATAGGTTAAAAATATTAGATACTGACCTAGTTTAAAGCCAAAGTCGGAAAGAAATTAATTTAAATAGTTGGAATTTTTATTACAATCTGCTTCAAATTCTTTGTCTATTTTTCTTCTTCATTTCAGCAGATAGCCGATGTCAGTAGATATTCACTGTAGGACGTTGTCCCCCCATTGATTGCCACAAGAATCGGTCATCTGCTCCTTGCTGCCCTAATCCAGTGTCCGAACTTAATATAATTTTCACAATCAGTCTAAGCAGACTACTTATATTTGTACATAATAAGAGGTGAGGAAATCAAAAGTGTTCTGTATTATTTATTGCTTACTATAACTTCTTAATAAAAATAATGTATACTTGCCTGTGCCACTATATTTTTCAAATACAAAATGCTTGCTACAGCGTTTTAAGTTTGTTGAAACAGAAGTATTTCAACGAAGTGATAATTTAATTTTTACATATTTATATTTGTTACAATTGAGTTAATGTGTAATATTCAAATAAAACGTGAATTCGCTATGTTGAGTTGCAAAACTTTGACGCTTTAGGAAATTTAATTTCTCCCATAGCTGCAATACGAATGGTTTCCTTTGAAACTGTACCCAAGGGCCGTGCAACGAAGGCTATTAAAAGAAGTAATGTCGTAAAATAAATTATTTACTCTATACAAGAGTTGTATATTTATTGCCTTTTAATTATAGTCAACACTAAAGACAAAACGTATTTCCCATTCTAATGTTACTGCAATAATGTTTATCAGTTTGAAAAAGTTTCGTATCGTATTTTTATTAAGTTATTAAATATATAAACAGAAAGAAAATAAAATCAATTATTTGTACTACGGATAAAGCTATGGTATTTCCTAACTAATATAACAAATTCCTTTAAAGATGTTACGATTCTTGTGATTTCTCAAAATATTTAGGGTTAATATTAATAACGGTTCTATTGTGTTCTATGTATAACAGTACTAGTGGAGCTGTGTCTTCTAAGAAAAATAGATATAGTGTAAAGACCACACAAGGGGACGAGCTATTGTTAAATTAATGTACGTATTTTTCTCTCGTAAAACACCGAGAAGCTAGCTACTTTGCGCCTGTGCTAAGACTGACTAAATTTAGCTCTCGATCACCGATCAACCTCCTGACCCGCCTCTCCACCGAATCTCATGCCGCGAGTTTGAATTTGGCTGCTCCTGCCCAGATAATATGACAGCAGTATTCCATACACGGTCGAACTCGGTCGGATTATTTAAGTATTTATGGTGAATATCTCAATACTGTCACTTTCTAACATTTGAGAAACAATAGAGAAAAAGTAATGCAAAATTCATGTTGAAATTTTTTTTCGTAAATTGCCTTGTTTTTATCAATTATTCAACGTGTGGTTCAATGGTTTCATATTCAATGAATGTTTTTTTTGTGCTTTTCAATGTCTTTTTGTTTGAGATCTAATCTTTGGTTTATAGTAACCACTAAGCATTTTTCGTATTTCCAACACTGCTAATGTTTTCCACAATTTGTAATTTTAATACAGATTGTAAGTTCTAATTAAAATTAAGTTAAAATTTCATTTCAAGAATTTAAAAAGTAAATTCCTTAAATAAACTGTCAAAGAGAAATTAAATCCTTTGCGGAATTCATCAAAGTCTTAAGAAGTTTGCTCGTTCTTAAGCGTTGCAACTATGAGAGGGAGAAATAAGAAAGTGTGTGCTCTCCAGTATCGGCAACTTTCAAAATCCAAATCGAGTAATAAAAAAGCGTCTTCATTTAAATTTATTTCTCGCTTTTATTTTTGGCGGGAATTTGTGTATATTTACACATACATACATAATGTACGTATGTATGTCCGTTACATTGTGACCTAATATAGCTTGAGTGAGGTGTTATTCAATTCGTATTCTTGCCCAGAGAATCATACTGTCATTTAGTTTATTGGGATTTTTTTTAAATATATCATTGCTTGTTAAAATAAAAAATAACTAATACAGAGTGTACAAACTGTTAGGCAGGCTCGACTGTAAGTATGTACCAAAAACTTATAACAAGGTTTTCTCTAACACTATTTCTTAGCGTTCGGAAATGTATTGGCTAAGAATATTTAATTACTCCACGAAGTCCATTACTTATTTTTAAGTAATTCTAAAAACTTATCAATGTTTTTGTTGACAAGGCAATTCGGTCTCTTGGAGCAAACACAATTATCTTGATCTAAACGAAAATGTAGTATCATTGAAGTACCTCTTATTTAGTGTCTCTTCATTAAGCCGAAGTGCTTACTTAAATTAAGACAACGAATGAGATGAGACTGTCTTAACTACTAGTAAAATATTTATTGCGAGTTTTAAATTAATATACCTACTGTTTTATATGTTTATTATATTATATGTTATTAGACATAAATCGGTAGTACATAAATGATAAAAATAATTGATTATAAGATTTTCTAAAAGAAACGGATTAGATCTAAGTTTACATATTGAATACAAAATATATGACAGTCTTTGAGGTAAAAAAAGGACCCGATGAAACCAACAGCGTACCGTTGGATTGCCAATTAGAACAACTCAAATCGGTAGAGGTCTAGCAGCGAAAAGATAGATAAATGAAATTTTACTTATTTTCAAAGTTAACTGTAAACTTTCTACTGCATACAGATGATATTTAGGACAATATCCTACTTAAATAGCTGTCGGGATTGTCATATCATTTCATGTCAGATACATAACTGGCTTCAAATAAAAACATAATTTGATCAAAAGAATAAAAGCTAAATACAGCTACTGAGAGAGGAAAAACCCACGTGTAATTATGAGATAGATAGAGACTACCAACATGTACGAGCTTTATGTGGCTCTTAGCTTAAAATTATACTAAACTCTACAAATTGCAAGAAATTGTATGAAAAATATAGATGGATGGAAATACATCTCAGACGTCCATTGGTACATGACATATTCTGTTTTTTATTAAGATAAAACTTATATTATGATCTAATCATAAAATGTCACCGAAATGAATTGTTTTTCGATGTATTAACACGCTAAACCTATTTGTTCCACTTTACCTCTGCGGGGTCCTGGAATAATGTTTTAAATTATAGTATCGAAAATTTGAAATAGCATGTTTTGTTTTTAGGAAAAGGATTACCAAGCAATGTGAATATTGTAGGACACAAACAAATTTCTGAAACCGATAACATCTAAAGGTATGTCTTGAATCACATCCAGGCACATAACCAGGTTGAAAGTTAAATATCTTAAAAATAAACTGTTTTTCTTTTTCTCTCCTAACATACATAATAAAAGCACCAATGTATATTTATTATAACTAGACTACAGCTTACGTATAAAATAATAGATCAATAGAAAAATATATAGGTATGCAGTCTATGATGATAAATATTTTTTAGACACAATGTAAGCACTAAGTTAATTCTGTGTATTTGTATGAAACTTTGTTTGAAGCAATTTTTATGAAGACTGGATTCCACTAATACGTAAAACCCTGGTTACAGTATGTCTACCGCTACTCTTTGCACCTGTAAATATTTCAAAGGACCGCTGACATGAAAAACTAAACTAAAAAGGACAGGTGCGAAATCCTTGCACAGCGGGGGTCCACCCGACAGACCTGTCGACTCGACCCATAACCTTAATTGATAGGAATCGTTAAGCTTTAAACGCGCGCCTTCGTCGTTTCCTCAACATAAATACTATCCGATTCTAATCTCATTTTTTTCTCTGGGCCGTTACTTTATACGTCGTTCGGTCAGAGATCGTTTTATTTTCGGGTGCCTCTTCTCGAGCCGATGGATAGTTATTTTGTAATAAACAGTCCATTCTTTGTCATTCGATATTTTTTTAGATTGTATGCGATAGATAGTCTTTATAATGTTGGCGCCGTCGGATCGGTTATAGGTAATTATGTTCAATGTCAAATTAGTAAATCGACTTGTACAAGATTAAAGACGCTAACGAAGGAAATTATTGCTCGTTACGGAATAATCATAGTTCATTAATTCTCATTGTACTAGAATACCGGTTGCTTTGATATTAATTTAAACATTCAATACCTGCTGCTTTAGAAAAATCCTTTAACGCCAACTATTTAGCCTCTGTTTTTTGTTTAATGAATGTGGTGGCGATCATTATTTTTTATAAAATATTGGCATATACGACTTACAAACACAACTATTTCTCCATATTATTAATATTATCGTATTATATCGTTCTTAATGGTGCTTATGTTACTGTAAGAGACACTACTAACTGGAAATCTCAGTGAAAATATAACGATCAGATCATTATTACACCGGCACATAACTTCTAAATGCCGCCATAACTGTACATAAAACAGAATTAGATTCATAATAAGTACTACAGACGAAGAAGTAATTCTGTAAGCTTAAACTCTTTAAATGTATTTCATTTAACAATATTGCATTAATTCAGAAAAAATATTGAGATATTCCTAAGAGAGTGTTCGTATGTATATTCTTCCAGTGCCTTACTAAGTTTAAGAATATCGATTAATCTAATTTAAAAAAAAAATGACATAACTTACAAGGGACATAAAAACGGTTTAAAGGTAATTAATTACACGAGCATTGACGTAAATTTGATAAGGGACTATAATAAACCGACTGACATTTGTCACCGGCTCCCGAAATTATCTTTCCATCTTGAGGATACTTAATTTGCCCGATAAGTTTTAGAAGAATCAGATATTTCTTTGTATTTCTTTGTTACTTTGTTTCAAACCCAAATAAAAGGAATGTTTGGTACGTTAGTACTATTTGCCGAAGTTTTCGTAATGATTTTGGCGTTTGTGTTAGAATATTGGCTGCTCTTACACCAATTACATCCAGTAAAAAATAAATATGTACTGAAGTAGAACGTTCTACCTTCTTTTGCTATAAACTGTAACATTTTATTAGCTTTTATACCTCTTGTCTTAAACAAATAAACATCAATATAGAAATACCATTGTATTTTATTTTATACGTTCATTTTTGTGGTCTTAGTACCAAAAGTTACCACATGTGGTCGTAGTATGCATAGGATTTCTCTAATAACCTACACTTTGCCTGTCCATTGTATTAATACGATTTTATGTCACTGTTTTGCCTAAAGAAGTTCGATATAAGGAGCACCCATAACCGATGAGCATGCATGCGTAGATGTATGAATTTAGAAGAAGCAAGAGAGGTGTGCCAGGATCGCACCAAATGGAAATTCATGATCTCTACCTACCCCCTATGTTACGGGCGTGTGCGCATATTTATTTATTTTTATTTGTTTTCTCTAACTCAATAGTCGATAAAATGTTTGATCATTTATATGCAATCAGTAAGAGATAGGTTAATAGTTTTGTTAATTGTTTATTACGTTTTTAATCTATCCATGTGAAAAAGTATGTTAATAAATGCTTAAACTTTCCTTTACAGAGCTATGAAAAATTTAAAAGATATAAATTCAGTTTATTGAGATGTAATCTTTTTATCGGTTATATAGTTTTTGAGCAAGACCAAAACGCTTTTGATTGTAAGAGGGGAATAGTTGAGATCGTAACCGTAAGTCGTAAATTCGTTTAAACGAATCCTCGTTCCAACAAATTATACATGATAGGCTTGAATTTTTTTTTTCTTTAAGACGGCTACAAGAATTTTAATAACCTAACCTTATATTATCACATTAGCAATATTAGATAGGCTAAGAGCTTCTCTTCTATCTGACAACATGGAAATAACGTTCTT
>JWHW01044905.1:22153-37053 GCA_000931545.1 Papilio glaucus
TGGCGCGCGGCACGTACTTGCCGCCGGAGGCCTCATTGTAGTAAACGTTGATGCGCTCCAGCTGCAGGTCCGAGTCGCCATGGTACGCACCGGTCGGGTCGATGCCGTGCTCGTCAGAGATGATCTCCCAGAACTGTAACAATGATGCAGATATTAATTAAGATGTAAGCAGCAATGATACGTCAACTTATCAAATGATTCTTAATTTATAAGCCATAGTTTATTACTTTAGTTTTTATTTTATTTTGACCGTTTGGATTTGATAACGGACTACTACAGATGTTTGACGAAACTATAGCGAGGTCATAATTATTATTATCACTGGAACACACGAGAATGTAGAAGTAAATTGGAAATTCGTTTTATCAAATTGTCTCCCCTACTCCCTATGTCACGCGATTAAGGGGTTCGATTGTAAATTACTTGGTACTTGGTTACCACGCGAGGGTCCGTTGCGTGTTGCCTGGCTGAATCACCGGTTACCATGGTAATAGTAACCGAAACAGTATAGTATTAACATATTCACGAGGTCGCCTTATCAGGCTCTCTCTGCTAGCGATCGAAGCGAATTTATTATTTAAAATGACTCACTGTCCACCGTTTACGGGCCGCTTTAAGAACCAAGTTTCAGCAGTATACATAAGCACGCCTTAAAAGGAGCCCTACCAAGAATCTTGATTTATAGGTCGCGATATCGTCAGACCTTCTACCCAAAATGGCGACGCCAACACGTCTCGAGACTCGTATTAAAATTATTTTAAATGTCATGTCCATGTTGAATTCGAGTTGAAACATCGATAATCGTTTAATGGCGTCGCTAGTGATGTACGCGATAATATCGAATGCTCATTCGTTGAAAAAAAAATGATAAATTTTATCGATAGATAAATTGGATATACAGTTAACTTTTCCGTTCACTGTACTGTTCATTCTCCTGATCCATTATGAAGACAAGTTATCTATTGATCAAAGATAATCTGCCACTATAAAAAACCATTCTCTGATTATTGGTAATTTACAATTTACATTCTGTGTACAGTGCATTTAAAATTATAAACTTGTAGTTACTGTGTCTTGATAGATCGCCATTTTAGTATATATTTTTTGGATGTATGCATTTTACAATTCCGGCGCATTGTTTTCAGACTTTGGTCAGGAAATTTGCTTAGGGAGGGTTGGCGTCGGCTGGCCTAGAAAACTATAGCCAAAACCTATGTATGTACTACGATCATACTGTACCCCACATAAAAAAAGGGAGAAGGGCAGTAGACTAGCAGTACATTTAATGACATTTTTAATATTTCTTATGAGAATACTGCACATTTAAACTAAACTATTTTTGCATTTTATCACTACATTTGAGGTTATATAGTCATGAGATTATTTATTTTTAGTCATTACGTAGGGGCGAGATAGTGACGCGAGTGCAGTGGTGGGAATACTTGTGTAGAATGTTAAGACTTTATCAGTACAATGCACTTATAACTTGTCACGTAGGCACTTAATGACAAATATTTATAATTGTACTTTATAGCATAAGAGCCACTGTACAAATTATATACTTTAATAACTTCAGTTAGCGACATATCAAAGACAACACATGTAGCTTCCTTTAATTCAATTATCAAAAATACATGAAAAGAACTGAACATTGTTGTAATTTTTTTTCTTGAATGAACTCTCCGAAGGCAATAGCTAAATATGAAACTATGTAGACTAGACTACTGTAGATGGTATGCGAACATTTTCTGATTCATACCTTTCCCATCTATCACTTTCACGTTTATATGTGTTACACAGAACATGGAATGTATGTGCGATGTCTTCATCGCAAGTGGTCACTCGCCTGGTCAGCTCGCCGGATGTACCGACACGTCTTAAGCGTATTAGCGCATCACTACTAAACTTATTAAGATTTGTTGTTATACGATATTTAAAAATACTCCGTTAATGATTCCTACAATTCCGAGATACACGATGTACTATACTGTAAATTACAAAGATGTGATTTAGATTGTTATAGGTGGTCGTGATATCACGCGCCGATCCGGTATCTTCACTTGGCACCAGCCCAAATATCTGGAGATCGTCGCCTTTTCACTGCTATTGGCTTATGTATCACAAATAGTGTACATAAAGTGCTTAAATAGTTTACTTAAATATGTATTAGAGTAAATATGTCTACTATTAATTATAAAATTCTTGTTCTATGTAATGTGATAACCATAATGTGGCTTTAAACTATTTGTTGCGGTTAGTCGGGGTTTTACTTTGCTTAACGTTAGTTAACGATGAACATAAGTGTTTAATACTTTATATGTTTATTTACTCGGTTGCCCAGCTGTGGACAAACAAAATATTTGATGTTTGTATCCAGATTCAATGATACATTGAAGAACATACACTAGCTACCTGCCCTGGTTCCGCATGCTCTACTATTTATAAGACGAAAACACGCGTGACTTCGACAGCCTCAATGACAAAAAATGTTGAAAACTTATAAGTTTTGAGGTCATCTTGTAAGTTGGAATTTACACATAGTGACAATTTCAGAATGAACCATTTAGTAGTTTAGTACAGACAAACGTTGCGACACATTATAGTAACTACACGGGTTAAAGAGAGGACTTATTCCGCTCACAGCGACTACAGCATCAGTTAATTTACGTATAATTACAGTTTCCGCTAGTCAATTCATAGCACTTTGTGACATGCAACTTCTGTTATAAAAGTTGTTTTATTAATTTCAAATTCGGTCAAAGCCGCATACCTTTTAATATTAAAATGGATGTAACGATTAATTAATTTTTTAAACTCCGAATTTGAAGTTAAAAAATAAAAGGAGAAAATGTATAGATATGGACGAAGCGAAAAGGGACCACGCCAAATAGAAATTCGTAATTTTTGTTCACCTCTGTTACGTTCGTAAGCGCATATTATAAAAGTATAAATGTACGGTGAAACACTACTACACATATAAAAGCAGCAAAAACTACGATAATGAAAAAAATCTTATCTTCATGTGTAAATAGAGACCTGTCTGAAAGTGAAAGTTGGAGTCGTATTTAGAAAGTTCAATTTACAGCAGCGTGTAGTGTAGCAAGTTATTATACTTGATCAAACATTTTTTTTTTTAAATTTAAATTACCGTAAATGTCAACTCATTTGATAAACTTATTAAAATTAATTATGACTAGGTCACAAACGTAATTACTGCGGCAAGTGAGGCATTGGGTACTTGTAAATAGCATAATTAAGAACTACCCTCCGATTTTATTTTCTATGCTTGGGTTATTTGCACGAAAATTAAACCTGATTTATAGGTGTCATTATTAATTTCTCCTGGCCAATTTCTTTTAAGAAATCAAAAGGTGTTTTATGGTAGAGATTTCAAATTTAAAAGAAAATAAAAATCAAATATTTCAACGACAAATATATTCTGAATTATTATTATGCCAAAGGAAAAATTCCTTTTGACTCAAGTGTATGCTTATTGTTATTTTAGTATGTTTGTCGACTTGTATTGTCGTAATAATCTCCCAGTATGTTGTCTGTCCGAGTTACTCTTCAAAGATTTATGTAATAATATTCCAAGCTTTATTATATTCAGTTGTCCTATTATAACATTTATACAAACATTACATTTAAGAGTGCGTCCTATGCATCCAAGTTATCTTGTTCAGTTTTTTTAAGACTACCAATGTCCCACTTTTGTGCGGCTGTTTATCACAACTGTCAGTCATAAAGTCAGTTTTACACAGAAGTTTCGTCATAAACCGTTGAGTTTCGGTGTATTCGTGTAAACTAGGCTTATTTTAGCCAATGCGGAAGAAAATTGCGGTCAACGAACCGCATGCGCCGGCCTCTTCCTTCCTCCTATCCGTTATAATTAACATAATCTACATTTTGCGATGCTAGCTCCTAATTTTTTTAACCATAGGTTAGAATAAAAGTTAGATCAATATACTACGTATACTCCTTGCTGAGTTTTAAGGGAAGAAATGGCAATTTTGTTTTAACTTTAATAATCACAGTTTAATTTTATAAACTGGAAAATAAGCGTAAAGTTCTTTTTTTCTACATTTTTCTTCAATAGTAGAAAAATATCTTCTAGTCTATTATAGTTTTAAATATTAAAACTGAATGATGGAAGAAGTAACTGGCCAATATAAACTTAATAATACATAATGATCCATATTTTACCTGTACTACGGCAACTACGGCCTTCCGGCCATATGGCCTATTCAGTTTTTTTTTTTCCTCGACTCGAATTTCGAACGTTATAAAAAGCCGGCCTGTGATTGGTTGACCCTTATCATAGGACGCCATCTGTGGCCTTGGGTTCGGTTTGAAAAAGCGTGCCCTTTGTTAACGGTTTTACTTTATGGAATAACAAAGACAGACTTTTTTCAGGTGGTGTTAGAAAAAAAAAAGAAATTATGCCTAAACTAAAGAAAGTAGGTGACATCATGATAAAATATTACAACAAACACATATTCGCTTAGTACAGCGATCGCTAAAACATGTACGGAAATGTGAAATTAGGTCCGCAGACCGGCAAATGGCGACAAAACACGTGGAACTAGTCGCACGGACCGAGTCGCCTCATTCGAACCGATCGATACGAACTAGGCGGGGTCGTACATCGTATTTCTCTTCAAATAATCGGCAATAGCTTACAATAAACGTAATATTTGCAAACGAATTCGATCTGAATTTACCTTAAGAATTTAACAATAGCTGTATATCTTAACGGGTAACTTAATAACCACCACATTCGAACAATCCGAAGTTATTTATTATATCTGCATATAAAAAAGAAAATGCTCGAAATACTTTTGAAAAAGGAAAGAAAAACACAAAACATTTGAATCGAGCAAGTTTTTTAACGTGACACTGTGGCGGGCGTCACAAAATGCCGGCTGCGGATTCCCAGACAGGGTGAACGAAACGTTAAATCAAACAAAAGAATAACAATTATTACCTTAGCGCCAATCTGGTTGCCGCACTGACCAGCCTGGATGTGTACGATTTCCCTCATTTTGTATGTGTAAAACTTAATAAATTACTTAACACTACTATATTTTTTCTGCTCCGCACGCACCACGTACTACCGTGGTGGTTACTTGAAGAATAATCTCGTTTCGTTTCGACTCGACGACCAAACCAACGGATGGAGTAGTGATGCGCATGAAACGCTTACATCTTGTCGATAAATTTTGTCGCATTGCGACATAATGAGAGGTTGCCACCAAGTGTTTCGATAATATTTTCCTATAATTTAAATCGTTTAAGACTTTTATTAGCTTTTTATAATATCCAATAAGACGTGTTTCAAAGAATGTATTTTTTGTTAAGTCGGTAAAATAAATAATCTATATTTAATCGAGAATTCCATAAAAAGATTTGGAGACGGGAAAGGAAGTATCTAATGTAGTAATAAACTAAGAAATGTCTTTTTTTTGCACTTTTTCGAACATGGCAGATGTTCGAAAAAGATGATAAATATCTGATTTGGAGGAAGTTTGGAATGCTATAAAATGGTAAAACTGAATGTTCTCCAAAAATTATTATAATATTGATAAGATGCTAGAATTCTTTACTTCTTCAATCTACATTACATGCATTACCTATATGTTAATCTATGATTTTCTAAATCTTTCAATCAGCTTTTCTTATTTCTGTAGCTTTAAAAAATATTCTATCGATACAAATGAGAACATCCCTACATGTTGCTGCTTCATTCTGATTGGTTGACGTTCGCATACTTTCCACAGCGCTGCCAACTGCCGAAATCAATACTGCCAGCGTCATCGTTTTATATCTTAATTAATTTTTGTGATGAAAATATTTATAATGAAAATTCTCCACATGTCTGTTAATTCAAATCAAACTTATTTAAATTGGATCATTACTATTTAGAATCGTACATACTTAGCACGAATTATTTAATTTACCAGGTGTGTTTTGTCCGTTGTATTGGTACTTGCAGCCGGCCGGCCAGCAGGCCCCGGCATTGGCTGTATAAATGTATGTATAGGTGTATACATCGTATCGCTCTGGGTTTGCATTTGGTATTGAGATTCACATCGTAATAAAAAATGCTACTATTGAATTGAATTCAACCTTGTTGTTCAATCATTTTCTGTCTCATAACTGACCAAAATTCTCTATTTCATGTAATTTAAAAAAACTTTCTTATCTGATGCGTCTTCAAGATATTCTAATTTTGAAAGCGCCTTACTAAAGTTTTTTTTTGCTTTGGCAGTGTATTCCATTGATGAATTTCCTTTTAAACGTATAGCCGTATAACGTATAGCCCCGGCTTCGCCCGACTACCAGTGATTATGTTGCTTCGAACGCTAACAAACTTCGTAGGAACACCAGCTGTGCCAATCAGACAATCAGTTTCGCAGTCTAAAAGGAGCAAAAATACACACATCGCCTTTTATATATATACATAGATAGAAATATTATGTACTAATAGATTTTCAATTCTTCTGACAAGCATAAACAGTAAGTGCCTTAAACATACCCCATAAACAAATAGGCTTGGATATCTTGAGCCCATAAGGGTAGGTTTTAAACATGAAAAAACTAATATAACACAGATCTCACAAGACAGAGTAATGTAGGCCAAAAAAACATTAGCAACGTGTCAGAACATATTTGTTTAGTACAAATATTTCCTTCCTGCTTTGCCCTTTGCTACCTTCAATCACGTTTATTTTAAATATCAAGTTGTTTTTCACTATTTTTTATTAACAAGAGCTATTATTAAACACTTAAATTAAACATAACAATCGTTAAAAACATCTGTCCTTAGAAAGAACTTAAAAAAATTAGGAAAAAATATAAATAAATGTATTTTATCATCCTTATCCCTCCCTGTTCAGTCTTATTAGAATAAAAAGCTTGAATGTGCATTTAACAGTAATTTATCCGCCACGTGCACAGTTTTGTTCATGCGTATCAGCAATATGGCGCCTACAGACAATTTCGTAGCTGTATTTTCGATGGGCCTTACGATCGATCCAGAATAATACAGGCGGCTTACCAAGCATGGATGTCGGCTTTCTTATAAGTGTAACTGCACCCAAGTCATTGTCTTAATGTAGTCAAAGTCAATGTTAATAGCGACTATTTGAGGACCAGGTGAATGGCAAAAGTCTTTTGACAACATTGACTTAGGATCTCCTAAATTTATTAAAGCTTTGTCTTTGTAAATGAGCCTCAAACTCAGTATAAAACATTAATACACTTCCACATATATAGTCTAGTGTAGTGAATACTAAATTATCTATAAAAAAATATACTGTAGGCCACCAATCTGGGAGAATACATCGAGCGACTACTACCAATACCTTCTGTCTATGTGTCTTAATTCAAGAAATTTATTTGGATTTTGATGAAACTGTAAAATTTTATTATTCGTACCTTCTGTGATCCATTTAGTATAATAGTTTCGTGTAAATTCTGTAACCGAAAACAGTCATTCGATTTTTTATAGTACAAAAAAATATCAAGGTCGTATTTTAAAGTATATTCTCAAAAACAGTTGCGGTTGATAATTAGTGAGAATATTAAGTTGAAGGACTGTTGACGAACATGAAATCCGTGATGTTTTCACAGCAAAACCCGTTTTATATTAAAATATTCTGTATTAAATGGACGTTGTACCTAATACAGTTACTATTATGTTTTATAAATAACTGCTTAGCTTACATCATCCATCATTTATCATAAAAACATTTTGATAATGATAATATTCTTGAAATGTTTTAACACAGGGAAACCTTTCGTCTAAAGAATTGAGGCAATATTATTGTATTGATAAAATTGCCTCAATTCTCACAGGTGGAAAATTGAATTGTGACAAATACTGAGAATTCTTTACAGTACAATTTTAGCAAAATGGCAAATTTTGCATAAAATATTATTATCGGTTTTACGTGCACTTTTTCCAACTTCCTATCTTGTATTGCCAATATTGTTATCTGACGTTACATGTTATCATTTACTTGATAAAGTGCAATCACAATTTTATCGATAAATTAAAGCGTAATATCGCATAATCTCGTACAATAAAACTATCATATAGTAAGAGTTGGCAAATAAAGATAGGTAACGCCTCTGCAACTCATTTGCTTGTGGATGGCAATGAGTAGCGTTCACTTAACATCAGTTGAATCGTTTGTCCGCTTGCCCTTCCATAAAAAAAAAACAATGATGAACAGCTACTTATATTTTAAAATATACTTATATAATATATAACATGCTTATTTCCGAGATTCAGATCTTCCTACTTATTCGATTTTGATAATACAATTTATTATAACAGAAATCCGTCTCCACAATAGCGTAGCTACGCCTTTGCGGTCCAAAAGTCCGCATTATCACGGGCGTGTCTTGTTACCGTGCTGCCATCTATAGAACTCTATATGTAAGTACATTCAGTTCATATACGATGCCTTTTTTGTGACAAAACGAGCGCATATAAAAATCGAAAGTGGACAAAAGTCATTGCACACGGTAGTGGTTCATAATTTATGCTGTTGTAACGAAAGTTCCAAAAACTTTTAAGAAATGAGGTTATACTTTTTTCCACGAGAGATGGAAAGTAACTAAAGCAAAATAATTACAGTTCATTGTGGAGACGAGAATAGGACAGGGATACATGCGGAACTTTACTAATCAGTAGTTTCGGAATCTATAAGGATCATCGCCTTACGTGGATAAGCACCTTTAGTAAACAAATAATATCCCATATATTTTTCCGGGATAAAAAGTAGCCTATGTGCTATCTCTTTGCAAAATTTCAACCAGATCCGTTAAGCCGTTTTTGCGTGAGAGAGTAACTTTCGCATTATAGTGTAGAAGTTGTCGGCTTTTCACTTGGTTTAATGAGTATTTGTTCAACATACAACAAATATTTTTCTTTCAACTTGCAATTGAATTCGGCAATTTTCTATCAAATTCTTTTAGGTTAGTTCATTTAATAAATATCAACTACTGGCTAACCTAAACTTAAATGTATGCTTGAGGTAGTATTTACTAATTATATCAAATATCCAAAGTTCCATTCACTCTACAACAGTGTAAATAGGTTAGGCAGTATTAGCGGTCGTTACCCGAACAAGTCGTCAAACCAAAGCGCCGCTGACGTCAGCTGTTACGACGCCATGTTTAATACAGTAAGACTGTTTACCTACCTTTATTTCTAGTCTTATCTTTATTAGATTACCTCACGATTTCGTCCGCTTCCAATAAATAAGTATTAATTTCTGTAATCTACTGGAGTTGACAAACATTAAGGATATTCATTTGGCACAATCCTGGCACACCTCTCTCACGTCCTCTATATGCATACATTTGGATACCCTTAATATCGCTTTTATTTATTATATCATAAACCTAATCGGTATAACTCTGTCTATGATGTCTCCTTATTACTCTGCCATTCATTTTTCTACTTAATTTATTATTTAATTACTTAATTTATCAAATACTAGTTGCGCCCGCGAGTCTGTACGCGTGGAATAGTGACATTATGCAGCTTATTAATTTTTTTAGGCCAACACTTTTCTCGCCATAAAATGCCTATGTTCTGGCTCAGGCTCTAAATTATGCCTGTACCAAATTTCATTTTAATCGTTTATGCGTAAAAGCGTAACAGACAGCCAGGCGGAGTTACTTTCGCATATATAATATTATTGAAGTAAAATCTTCTTGAAATTCAATTTATTGAAGATTTCACTTCAATCACGTGTTTTACTTCAAGCACACATATGTTTTGTATTCTGTAGCTAAAATAAAAATTTTGACATCAAAAGATTTTGCTTTGCTTTTGTTTTTCTGTACAAAAGTTAAAAATAAATATTAAAAAAATCATACAAAAAACTAAAACAATTGCTACTTTCTGTCACCGAATAGAAAATAATATTTTGATCTATTTTACAAATATATCGTGAAGATACGAAAATGTGCAAAGAAAATAAATTAAGCAAGTACGTAAGTTGCATGAACAATCGGCACAGATCTCAGTCGACGACAAGATGGCGCCAAAGCTCCGCGAAATTCGTGGCGCGAGACGATCGCAACGAAGACAATAGAATATTATAGATACGACCTCTGATAATTTGTGATCATGTCCATATTCTGATTTGTTGACGACCAACATTTTATACTGAAGGTATTTTTTTTTGCCGGATTTGCGGTTGTGTGGTTAAGTTTAGGACTTTCGTTTATTGTCAATCTGCCGTCCGGTGAAAAAAATAACGTCAAGTGCTCGAACCACTCAACTTCTTCTCGTCTCTTTTCCTTATCCACTTCCTCTTTTTCAAAATCTAGCAACCCATCTGTTACTTATTATTTTTGGTTGATGTTGATGGATAGGGGCAGCTATCCATCGAAAGCAGTATTCTGTTTAACTCCAGAATTTTTTACAGTTACGTCTATTTTCGTAAAAGCGTGGTAAATATTAATCATTGTCTTCTCTATAAGAGAGAGAAACAATATAATATTCTTTCTCTTTCAGAACTGGCTTTTCAAATTCCATGAGAACTTATGCCCGCGTACTTCAGATGTCAATCCAAACCGGAGTGAACATACTATCAGCTTATTTTTAATTTGCCTGTCTACATTTTTGTAGATCTGCGTACCGACCATATGTTCATTGTCCGTATGTCTGTACAAAGCTTAAAAACAAATTGTGATACTTTCATTTCAATATGGCGTCGCACCCACGCTAAATATAAGTTTGTTAATTGGACTCGGTGTGGTCCGCCTTCATAAATGGATTGGAATCCATTCGAAATCAGATTGATAATAACACAAGAGAAGTATATTTTTTTATGGGAGAAAGTGGCAAATGAGCAAGCAGTTCGCCTGGTGTTTAGTGACAGCTACCCATAGGCATCCGCAACAAGCAAATGAATTGCGTCGCCTACCTTTATTTTCGACAGAAAAGTGAAGATAAAATATAAGAATTTGAATATAGTACTTTTGATTTTAGTAGGTTATACAATTTAAAAGCGTACATATGGGTTGCCAGTTCTCTATTCCTACCGGAAACCAATCCTGTGGTATTAATACTAACTGGTGTGGACAATGCGGCAGTATAGTCTAGGGTCAGGGAAATAACAAGAATTAAAACAAGTATATGTTCCTTCTCCTTCTTCCCCAATGATCGTCACAAAGGTCGTTCCTCTACCGCCCTCATCGGGAAATAACAAGAATTAAAACTAGTATTATATCTTCCTTCTCCTTGTTTCCCAATGATTGTGACAAAGGTCGTTCCTCTACCGCCCTCATCCAGTAATAATACGTACAAATATTATCGTATTATGGGTAGGCAGTGTAAATCAATCGTGCTAACTTTTGACTCGTATTACAAGAGAATCTTAGGTCAGTGAATTTCTATTCTTGTGTACATGAAACTTAAGTCTGTTCGGGACAAATATACCTTTGCGTATTCCATTGGAGGGTAGTAGGCACTCAATTATTTTAAATTACATTCATGCAAGATAATATAAGTTAGTTCAAACAATCGTCAATATTTTGTAAATATAGAGGGTAAGGTTAAGTTATATTTAGTTATAAGGTAGTCTTAAAGTGTGTGAATTACAATGGCCGTGCGCCAGTAACAGCTCTCGTCGTTCATTTCCTCCCTCCACGTCCACCATCGACAAGGCTTACAAAAACATGTTGTTCAATTATTTGAGAAATCACCTTTAAAATAATAAATTACATCAGTCTATTTTGAATATTATATTAGACTATAAAGGTTTGTATACGAAGATTTTCGAATTTCGAAGACGAAATTTCTTTATTATCTTAATTTATTTTTAAAGTTAGATTATTTTCTCCTTTAAATAAAATGGGATAGAAACCTCCTCACCTACTACTACCACTAACTATTACGCCTACCTACTACTACCTCCTACCTAGTACTACTATGACTACATCCTAGCTAAAGTGCAGACACTCGACACGCAGTATGATTGACGGCCCCGGCAGAACGTGCACTACTGTAACCGATGGCCGTACAAAACATTAACCTTTGCCTTTTTTCACAAAACATCGATGATGTTTTCATAAAAAATTAACGTAAACAACAATTCAATATAAATTTTATCGCTATATCTCCTCCAAGACTTATCTATTTTTTTAATATATAGATTATGTTACCTTAATTCATCGTTACTGTTAAATTCATTTGAAGTGTCAATTTTATAAAGCGAAACACATAAGAACATTTATGGCGCCATGTTAGAAATGTACGTAAACTCTATAGTTGACTATTCATTTATGTCATTTAATTTAATATTTTCGCACATTTTATTTAAAAATATTGGCATGGGGTACGTCTCCTTCCCAAAAACTTTACCAAATAACACACGCCTGCGTTTTCTCATTATTCTTAAAATATCTGATGAACAATTTCCCCCGCGTATTTATCTATAAGTACAGCTGATATTAAAACCAACTTTTATTTTTTCCTTATGTCATTGAAGTCAATTTCAAAGAACCGATTTAATAAATTAAAATGACAGATACGATAACAGATTATATCTTGCTTGAGCTTGCGTGGGTAAACATTACCACAGAGCATAGCGTGGGTAGTGAGGTCGTAGAGGAGAGTCGTGCTCAATGTGTCAAAGGTTCTTCCTTACTGACGTGGTAAGGAGATTGTTGTTTGCCCAGATGGAGGAATCATAGAGATTGGTGTGTTTTGTTGAGAGGATTCATATAATTTAGTGTCCTTACTATAGTTTATAGTGAAGTTAGTGGGTTAACAAGGTATACAGGCTTATCTTGGAAATGCTATTGCTGCCGATTTCTTTCGCATTACATAAATAATTTGATATTTTTGTATTAGTTTATAGATTATTTGTATTAGTTTAGTAGGTTATTATAAACTGACAGCAAATTGTGAACTGTCCGAATCAATCACATTGCGACGTGTCACTTCTCAACAATTTATAAATTGTCAAAGTCAAATCGTCATTTTTAGTAAACTGATATTTCGCTTGCGTGATTACGTTAAAGTCTAACTTACCGTGGGTTTCCACTGGCGTATAAACTTGTCACAATACAAGGTTTCTCTCTATCTTTCTCTCAGAAAACACTGAGATAGAAATATGTTTTGTGTAAATGTTTTCGGCAGTGCAAACCCACGGTAGTAGGAAGATAAATAAGGTTATGTTGAATTTGATAGATAGGTCAGGTTGGATATATACATATAGAAAGATAACATCTTATTAGTAAGAGTACTAAAAATTAAAATTTTATCTTAATGAATGTCCTTAGATTTATAGTAAATTGTTAAATTGATTTAAAACCTCCACATGTGAGGCAATTGGGCAAAACGTTCCATTGGCGACCGCCATTTTGTCACTGCAAGCGATCACCTAATGACGTTTCACGTGATCCAAATACCTACTTCAAACTCGCGCCATCCGAATGACATAAGCGTTTGTTTACAAGAATTTAAGGCCTGACATCACTCCGTTATCTCGAAACCAATTTGTGGTGAACCTTGCCGGCCTCTTTTACATTGGCCATTTACTACTTACAAAGGATTTATTGTGATGGACGGAGGCCATTGGCGACCGGTTGTTAGTTGTAAGTGCATTTCTAAATATAGAATCAAGGTAGATAGGTGTTTAGATCAGTATATGTTTATATCTCTGATAATATATGTCATTAAATAATAGATAAATATAGTTTTTATAGTTCTAACATCTGTATGTATGAATTACATGTATATAAATATTCACACGAGTATAATTACCTGACACAATGTATGTTATCTAATAAGGATGTGTTAAAAATTTGTTTTGTTTCGTAAATGTTCAAGGTTATTTAAATAAGATTGTTACCTACATAACTAAAGTACGTGTCAAAATATTTCCTATGTTCATTTTAATCTTTGATTTACCTAATTTATGCCAATAGATTGTAATTTAATTTTTAACAACATCTGGCTCCACTGGTCCATCTGGTACCGCGACCTTAAAGAAGACAGGTTTGTGGTAGAAGTATTCTGCGTTTAATCCGGAAGCCTAATTCTATTTCTTTTCCCTTCTCGTCCAATTCTAATAAGGAAATGGGAAGGGGAGGATTCAACGGGGAGAGGATAAATAGAAGGAAAAGTTTTTCACTATTTGTTCCCTCTGTGAATTAAAGGTAGGCAACGCATCTGCAACTCATTAGCTTGTTGCAGATGTCTATGGGTCAGGTGAACCGCTTGCGCGTTTGCCATCCTCTTGTAAAAAAAAATATGCTACAAAAACTCATGTTATGTCATTTTTATTACTGGCAATTAAAATAATAAAATATTGGCACTGTCAGTCAAGAAAAAAAGCAATAGTTGATTTAACTGAACTCATTTTTTCAAGTTAATAATATATTTGAAGTAATGTGCAACAAGGCACCATAACAGATTCAATTTTTTATAATAAATAATTGGTTGGTCATTATCCCCAGAAGCTTATTTCTGCAGCGTTGCCATAGTAAAATGATAAGAATTTTGACAAGTCACAAAAATAGTTGCAACTATGCGAATTACTGTAACTAATTACTTCTTGCAATCATTTGAGGTTATAATACAAAAGAAATTAATTTGTTGAAAGGTTATTAAGTTTTGAGGTTAAAGTAAAAACCATTTTGTTTTTAATAAATAAAAATCTTTATTGCATCATGCAGGATAAGTTTGTAGCCGGCATCTTTAGGTACGTTTGCATTTATAAGAACACCTCGTCATGGATCCCTTTCTGTTCTAGCCGCGGAAAGAGAACACTGCATTGCGAGAATTCATTGTAAACGGATGCCTTGTCTTTCGCAATGACCATTAAATATAAGAACGCCGGTCACATTCTCATCCGACATATTGTATA
>JWHW01044905.1:41226-57014 GCA_000931545.1 Papilio glaucus
AGGAAAACATGTTTTCGTTGTAACATACTTTATAACTAAACCACTATTATTATTACATATTAATAAATGCTTCCAAGGAAAACAAGTCCGTTATCAGGTATTAGTATAATAAATGTAATAAACAACTTCGCTTAATCATTTTTCTATAATTACACATGATCTCATGCTTTATAGGGATATGACTGACATATAGATGTTTTTTTTTCTAACTGACTGAGCATGCGTAGTAACGAAGGGTCGGCCCTGGTGACTTGACAGCGCGCTCAGGCGAGAAAAATTTGAATTTCGAATTCTATTTTTTGACAATGAACGAGTCTATGCAATATAGAACCATTATGAATTATAGTTTAGATGAAAAATGTAATATTTTGACCTTTATTAAAAACTTTTTTTATCATCATTTCTAGTGAATTCTATGATATGATAGTATTAGTATATAAAACAATAACGCGTTGTACTTGATAAAATATATACTTCGTACAACTGGTGAATTTTATTATATTGTTATTATGTTAGAAAACAAAATAACATTTATTTGATACTCACTTTAGCTCCGATCTGGTTGCCGCATTGGCCGGCCTGGATGTGCACGATTTCCCTCATATTTGTTTTTAAAACTTGAAATAAATTACTTTACTTATACACTAGACACGCGTCTCTCGCGGCACTGCTCGCAGATTTGATCGGTGTTCGGGCTCGGTGGGGTATTTTGAGGCCGCGCGCGCCTCCGCTCAGCGTCTGCAACAAGGCTTCTGATTGGCCGACGCGTTCGCGACAACTTCACGCCATTACGTATGCCTTATCACATCAAATGGAGAGATTTCTGTTCCTCTATATATGGATATGTGTTACTACTGCATTATTATTTTTATCTCCCTTTAATGCGGCTCGCTACTGAGGGTTGCATTCAATTCGTTTTTTTGTTTTGTATTTTTGTTTGGCTCCTTTTTGCATGTCTCGTTCAGTGTGTGTTCATGCTAATATTTATAGAAGTTTAACAAACGGTTCATTTCATTACCCCGAGTGCTCACACCCTTCGTTCAACAGTTTGCGTGACTATTTAAATTGCTTAACTTTATTACCATAAATGGTGTACATTAGAAAAAAAATTAATTCGTAAAATTATAACCTGCCAGTCACATAGAAGACATTTATTTATTATTTTTTTGCTTAATAGGTCAAGATGTTTGGCTGAGATATTCCATCCATACAAGCTTAAAAAAAACCTTTTTAGCCTAGTTATTTCACTGGAAAGTAGTAATTATTACAATTCAGCAGAAATAGACGATGCAGGAACCTACCGTTTTGCTTCATCCAATATTACTGCCCTCGCTTCCACTACATCCATCATCCACCGTCATGTTAATTTTAGTAAAATATCTTCCCCGTGAATTTTCATCGCCACCTGTACGTAAAAAAAGTTGCAACTTCTTTGATCCAAGCGAGTGACCTTCAATTTTTATTATTATATTATGATTATCAATCCTAGATACGTATTAGAATCTTATAAAATAAAAGTTTTATAAATAAATAAAGAAATATACGCTCACCCCCGTAACCCAGAGGGGTAGGGTGCTTCTTCTACATTCATACATCTACGCATACAAGCTCGTCGTACGGGTACTCCTTATATCGCCCTTTTATTTTATAATCCTAACTTTTATATATGAATGAAAATGTGAGTTTGTTACGTGTGAAGCCGCGGGCAATTTATTTCAAATAACTGTTAGTTATTTCATAAATAATAGTTATATTATTACACAGTTTTTATCCCAAACCATTAGGCTATACGCGCTTGAGTGAATTATATTGTTGTGTTAGCCCCCAGACATGTTCAAAATGTAATATCTAAACTGTGGGCGACTGTTGTCCTTCATCTCTCGTAAGTTAAAAAGACATTTTTTTTTTTAATTTTCTGTTTGGCTTCTTACAGTTTCATTTCGTTCATGTCATTTTTTGCTCGACTTGTCGAAGTTGTTTTTACGTTTTATTAGACTTTATGTAATTAAATGTAAAACAATTATTGATTCAGTAAATAAATAGACTACCTCTTCATTGTGACCTCATTTAATGTTACCTATAAATGGCAGATTTTACCCTGTAATATGTTTTAAAAACAAAATATTATTTAATCGTTCACAAGCAGGCAAAAGTCGCGCGGCGTTCTGCCTATACATCATATGTCAAGTCATGTGTATTAAGGTCACGGCCATCGAATACAATTTAAATGATATCCAGTTAGATTCATATAGGATTTTATAAAATATTAAGCTAGTCGCGTCTTACATTCCGCGAATAATAACTTTATACCTTGTTTCACAGCAAGATACAATTTTTATAAACAAACAAACGTCATTTACCATAAATGGCGGCCATTATACTCATCGGGTCTGCACAGTATGACCGTAGTCCATACTATAGTAAGTTTTGGATATAGTTTTTTTGCCGCCAAACCTTGCTCGGGCATGTATATGAAATATAACTGCTGTTTCTTTTCACCATTCCCAAGCTTAAACTTGGTTGGAAATGGCTCACGACAATAGTCGAATGGCGGATTCGAACCCACGACCATGTTGTGCATGTTTCGCAGTCCACAACCAGTATCTAGTGCGGCGCCAGTAGCCTAATGGTTAACCATTCGGCTACTGGCGCTGCACATTTTATTAAGCTGTTTTATTTTTAAATAATTTTATTTAGCTTGCCCTGTTGGATACGTGGATCAAATTTAGTAATAGAAATTTTACCACCTTCTTGTTGACAGATTTATCTGTAAGATCAGATAAACATCTTTGATTCTGATGAAAAAATAATTTAACATCATTGTAAATCCAAGATGGTCTTGTTAAGGGCTTGTCTAGTATAATATAAAATAATCGTAGTCGATCACTTGATATCGGGTGGACCGTTTGCTCGTTTGCCATCTACTATAAAAAATAGGTGTACTATAATAAAAATAAAATAAAAAATATCACGTTTTTTTACATTTTTTTTGTAGTTTAGATTTTTATATGCACTTTAAAGACGATATGTCGTAATGGAAATAGAAGAGTAAAAATAAAAATAAATTGGAAGTAGTTATTAGATAACATAATAATCCTGGTTGCAGTTTGCAGTGCACCGCATTGCAGTATTTCGGCAGCGAGAGCGGAGGAGCTTTTCAATTTAAACGAGTTGGCAACATTGACGTTGCGCGCTCCTAATTCCAGGGCGGCCATTTTTATCTATTAAATGACAAAAATTTGAACGCAATAAAACATTATATTATTTTTGTATTACTTATACATAGAATGTTTATTATAGGTGACTTAATATATTTATAAACCACTCTTGGTTTCCTAAATAAATAAAAATACTAGCGGACCCGACAAACTACGTGCCGCTTTTGAATTAATTTGTTTTGTTACCTTATAAGCTGTATTATTTTTTTATTAATTGGTTATACCCGTTATTACCCATTATTGAAAGCACATTGAGCGTAAGCACAGTTGGTGACAGCGAGGAGCGCGGCGTGGGGGTGGTCGCATCAAGCGAACAGACCCGACATCGGTGTGAAACCTGCGCTCTTTTTTTCTGTATCCGTCTAAATGACTTTTCAATTACCTTATTATACGTCACCATTTCTTTAAAAGTTAGTATGGGTATTCCGTTGATCTATCTCGTAAGGTTTAGCCAACGTTTGCAATGTATTCCCGTTCATGTAACATTCCTTTTTTATTCTCGAATACCGTAATGAATGTTTCTAAGAACGTGTGATTTAGCTGCGAACATAAGCAACTGGTCCTTGACACGCTGTCGTTTTTCCTCTAAATGAATAATTACTACAAGCTTCGATACTTAGACAAATTAGGCATATGACGTGAACTTTGTATCTACAACTTTATATATAAAATAAATACCTGTCTGTTTGATTACTGACGTGCTGCAAAACTACTGAACCTCTGAATTTTACACAGATAAAAAAGGATTTTTTTACTTTTAGTGCGTACTTGTGTTTTTCAATTCCTACGTTTGTTAATAAGTATCTATTATATACATTATTAAGCGGCATTCAATTTGTGATACAAAGAAACTTCATCGCAATCTAATGAGATTCATAAGTTGACCATTAAAATTATCTTAGTGTTGTAAGTGTAGAATATTTTTCAAATTAAACACAAAAAATAAATAAAATATACGACAACTTTTTACAAATGAACGACGTTCAATGAATATATTTAGATAAACAAATCGCATTTGTCTAAAAACCAGAGACAACGAGAAATCAAGATGGATGTCTTCATTGAGATAAAGAGTAACTAGAAAGTGACAGTTTATTATACTGGCTGTCGAACTAATCTTCTGTGGAGGAGGGTTCTTTTTTCAAAGAGAATTAGTTGTCATTAACCACAACAGTTTATATACTAGAATTATTATTCAACAATTACTAGATTTATAGTTGCGTTTCAGCCTTTTTGTAGGAAAAAGGGGGGAGTGTGTATAGTGTGGATAAGGATATGGCACTTCATTTATTAGACCTCTATACACCTCTATATCACGCCCGTATGTTGCAACAGATGTTGTTGTTGCGGGCTCTACCGCTGTTGTTCAATACTCCTGTCGAATCAGCCATTGCTGCTGAACGAATGCTGGTCTTATTACTCTTTGCACAAGTGTTATTAGCTACTGTTTTACTTAAACCTTGTATATGTTCGTGGAAACAAAAGCTTTCTGCTCGTAAATATTGATCATGTGTGACTCAGCGCCGAGCTGCGGACCGCGGAGCGACATGGAAATAACTTTAGACTTTAAATGACTCAATTGATGACTTGAATCACAAGCAAATTTCAACTTTCTTGCAATTGTTTAAAGTCGATATTCCAATAGTGTTGTTACAACACTAACCTATTATGGAAATGTTACTCATCGTCTGTACCAGTGTTGCCCGATAAAGACGCCTAAATACCGGACGGATGACGCCCGCTAATGGACACTTAGAAATATTATAAATTAATACATAAACTTACAACTAATGATTTCATTTTATTTATTTTTATTTTATTTTAGCATTTATATTTTACACATCAACATTACAAAATAATACAGACTTCAGTAATTAAGACAATATATTGAAAGTTATTAAAACTAGCACATAACCAAGTGTAATATCGGTTATTGTTAAATTATGTATATTATAAAAATTCATAAACTCTCACAGAGAGATCTTATAAATGCTCTTAAGACGACAAAGACATCTCCAGAAACCTACGAAGATATTCTTTTTTCTAGTAATTGACTTGATAGTCTAACAAAAGAGAATAAGCCTTTATATCTTGTAAAACACACAAACTAAGAATACAATATCACATTTGTATTAATAATATTAATATACAAAAGTCGTTATAAATAGCCAAATAACACAGTTTTATTTATTTGGTTCGCAGAATAACTAAGAATTGCAAACCTTAAGAGGCAATGAGTCGGCTACATTTCTCGCAGAACTATGGCTTGATCAAGCTGGTAGGGCCGAATGGTCCTAGAGTGGCGGCCGCGTACAGGTTGAAGCAGCGGCGTTAGCTCTACCACAAGGATCGATGATGAGGTCAAAGTTGCGGGAGCCAATGAGGGCGGCAGGGGACCGATCTTTCTATCGATCAATGGGGAGGCCTACGCCCAGTAGTGGACGACTATCGGCTGAAACTTTGACTACGACGCTGAACATTATTAAAGCATCTTAACGACACAGCGTACTCTTTGGTTTTATTGCTCTAGATCTAATTAGATAGAAAAAAACTTTTCTTCCGCCAGACAACGTATATAAATAAAAATAAAGAGAAAAAATTAATTAATAGCAGATTAATGGTCATATTATATCTTGATTTAAAAAAAAATAACAGAAAAAACTATATTCGAAATAATTTAATTTCCCCTTTTATTTTTTAGTGTCAGTACGACTGGCAACATTTACGTTTATTTATGAATAAGAAGATGTTACAAGAAATTGTTATTCCAAGTGTTCCAAGTACAGCTGTAGGTCATACACGATAAAGTTATTTTTGTTCTGTTCAGCGCTCCTAATGACAATATAAACAATTAACAATAATAATTTACCACAATTCGAACAAATTGCGAGAGGAAAAGTTGTTACACTTGACATAGTTCATCCATCAATTTATTTTTAAAAGTCAAATTCTGGAAAATAGTCTTTCAAAGAGCGAGCGTACTCCTTTCTTAAAGGCCCATCTGCATGCTATGGTGTTGCAGATGTTCATTAGCGGCGGTGATCACTTAGCTTTAGGCGAGCGACTTGTTGCTCGTTTGCCCCCTTCTCATTAATTTCTTTTTTAAAATAAATAAAGTAAAATTTATTACATAAAAAGTAAGTTAAATAAAAATAGAGACAAAATAAAACGAAACATAAAAAAAATTAGTAAAAGGAAGAGCTGATGCTCAGCTGATGCTGCTTCCAGTTTTACACTGGACGCCTCGCTGATTTTCAGCCTCCCCGTTCTTACCAAGTTACCTTACCAAGTTCTATATTACTAGGATTTCTGATACTGGTCGCTTTTCATGTTGTTGAAACTATCGCCAGTTAATTTGCTAATTGTCAGTCGTTTGGATAATCGACGCTCTAGTATATACATATATTTGTTTTGAGTAAATAAAGAAAAAAAAAGTATCATAAAAAATGCCAAACAATACCAAATTTCATGTTGATCTGGCGTAGGTTTTTAGAATATTCTCAAGAGTGAGTTATTGTGTTTTTTTCTAAGTATATTTTTGGTTTCGCTTCTAATACGGGATTAGTTCAAGTTTCTTAAAAGGAAATATGTTAATGAGGCCCATCGTCTGTCTTATGTGGACCACGCATCTATATTAAAATTTTGCTGTAAATTTAACACCCACACATGAGGAAAATAAAAGTTTGGCAGTATTATATTGAGACAAACCTTTGGTTTTGACACACACTACACGCCATTTCTACTTCAAAACCAGCCCGTTTGGAATGTTTTTACGTTTCTGTAAGGTTATTACTTGCAATAGTTATCTACTAGAAAGGAGGTAATACTTTAACAACTTAAATAAGACACTATTCAGTACTATATGGTAGAAAAACTAATTGTAAATGATAGATAATAAAACAACTAATGAATTTGTCAACTGTTCTGTCTCAGAGTAACAAAGTCGTGTCTTAAGTAAATAAGGAAAAACGAATAAAAAATTAGTTATACCAGCAGGCGGTACAATAATTTGTGAGTAATGTTTTCGATTACTTCACAATGCCGCCATGTTTTTTCGTAATACATAATTGTAATGGCTGCAAAAAGTTGACTCCCGTTGGCGCCATTTTTGGCATATCTGCATACAATAGAGAGGGGCTAAGGTAACGTGCACGTGGAGCCAACAATTCCGTATACCTTTTTATTTTAAATTTGTTATTATTTTAATTTTATTAATGTTTTAATTTTGTTTAAACTATAATTTTAATAATTTATTTTTAAAATTATCAATGACTATAGTTTTTTGTTATTGTAAAACTGTAGATGACTTTTGAAGTTTAACTTTTTTTATTTTTTTTATAGTTTTACCGAGGTGGTTTTTATATTTTAAAGCAAGACTAATTTTTTAAGCGACACAGGCTCCACATATTATCATTTTTATTATCTCAAACATAAAATTAAATTGTCATATCACATTCATTAAGGAAAAAATGACTGGAATGATTGGACCCAAATTAACCGAGAACTCTGTCAATTAACATACAACAGTTATATTATTATATAAAAAATAGCGGCCCGAAACGAAAGGTTTTAAGCGGTTTAAGGATAAAGTTTACAACTGTGATCGATCCTGAAATTTACAAATTAAAACATGATGCTTACAAGCAACAATAATCATAAACGCAAAACTTATAAGGGTTAGAATCGTATAAAGGATAGTGTTTTAGCGTTAAAGCTTGTGTTGCAGGGTGCACAGGCAAGTTGCCGCATAAGGCGAAGAAATCAGCGAGCTATTGAGGTTGTGGCCGTATACAGAAATGTTTAAATGTGAAACCGAACGTATGCACCAACATACGTATATATTTATATGTATGTAAACATATAATCCTGACAGCTGTTTCAATACATAAATGTTTTCACCTCCTGCCATGTCTTGGCGTTTATAGCAGTACATGTGTCTCTTCTGTGAGGTCGTGGTATTTGACAATCGTGCTACAGACGCTGCTGGACTGGTTCTATTTCCAAGCGTACATATTTCCGAACTGATATGACTTATGTTCCAGTTGTTAAATAAGCGGTTACCTACCTTGTCGCTACGTCGATTTTTCTCTTTTTAACCTCGTTTGTTGCGTGGATGTTATCGATTTGGACATGTCGTTGACCTATGAACAGAGTATTAAGTTCATATCTACTACAGCGAGAGACAAAGCTATACCATTTTCATTGGTCAAATTAGATTAATTCAACTTGAAACCTTTTTTGCACACTGTACAAGAACGTTGATGTGACGTCATCCGACTCGGGTCTTACGTTTTTTGCGTGTAGTACAAAGAAAACATACTTTATGTTTAAATCAATGAAAATGTTAAAGTATCTATCATCTGTCTGTCATATCGACTGCACAGACTATAACAGCACGGTTAAGAACATTGGAAATCAAGACAATACTCTGATAATCTCAGTCCATTTTGTCAAAATGAGTTTTAAGATTGCTGCTGAGACGCTATCAAAGGAATAAAACTATACACCAATTAAACAGTATATATCTGTATTAATATAACTATCTGTGTCCCGCGGTTTCACCGGTTTTACATTTTAATTAAAACGAAATCATATTACCTACTTGCCACTAACCTAACCTAATAGATATCACAAAAGCATAATTGCATAAATGAATACAGTAAAATCGACAAAATGTTCAGTCTATGCTGAACCCTATTTAATATGATTGATCATATAAATCTGAGGTCAAGAAGATTTGATCTTCAAAAAATCCAAAACTGATCATTATTTAGCTTTATATAAAAATATTCGACGTGATTGTTTAAATTGATAAAACAATTGTATGTATGATCTAATTGGTATAAAACAAGCATTCAATTTTAAATGACGCTTACCACAATACATTACTGGAAATCGCACCCAAATCAGTTCAGTCGTTTCTGAGATTAGCGTGCACAAACGTACAGACAGACAAAAATTCTATTCAATCATTTTTTGAGTTCTATTGCGTTGATAAAGGTCCCCGGTAATAGTTTTCTCATATATCTTCTATACATCTTATTATATTTATAGATATAGATAAAATTGAAGGGTGTGTTTGTTTGAACGTGCTTATCTCAGAAACTACCAATCAGATTTGAAAATGATTCTCGCTGGCAGCCCAATTATAAAGACAATTTAAGATCACGCTAAATTTCGAGAAATAAAACAGCGGGGCACAACTAGTTGTGGAATATATATCAAAATTAGGTATATAGATTATAACCTAAAAAATATAACCAGACGACTACAATTTCGGGTGTATCACAGTGAATCCTTACAGGGTGGTATGATCCGGGCTTGTATGTATTGATCGGCCAACCCTGTCGGGAGGGGCTGGTGACGTCACCGCCGCACCCCTGCCACCGGGTGCGGCACAAACGACCCTACATGATTTATTTAGCAAAGTTTTATTAACGACTTTTACAATCTTAACTGTCATTTTCCATGTAAAGTTCCATTCCTTCATTCGTTGGAACCATAACGAAATTTTACACTACACGTGCCTTGAATAATATGTATTAGGCTTATTGTAATTTAAAGATATTCAACCTACCCATAAAAGACATTACCAGATCATATGAAAATCCGTTTAGTTAAATAGTTTTTGAGTTTATTGCGTTCTGACAGCCACGCGGGGAGAATACTTTATATTTCGTAGTGATATAAATTAAACAATACTGTTCTCATTTAGCGCATTAAAAGGAGTGGGATAATGCGCTGCCAAATGTCTGCCTTTATTTTTTACCTTGGAAAATAATACTAGTTAAGATTATTACCCACCCACCCGTAAACTACGAGCGTGTATGCATATATATGAATGTAGAAGAAGCGAGATTGGTGTGCCAGGACTGTGCTGAGCGAAATCCTTAGTCTCTGCCTATCGCTTTATCGCTCTGGGCGTGAGTATGAGGTATATAATATGTGCATATATTACGTATATAATATCAGTAGTTATATATTAAATTAATGACATGATACTTAATATTTAAATTAAAGTTGCCAGCTTTGCGAATGTTTTTTTTACTAAGAACATAACTAACCTAATTCCGTAGTCTGTGTCAGCGTCCTTCAGTTTAGAAACGTTTAGTTGGCAACATCTGCGATGTGCTTACTCTGTGATTTGTAGTTATGTTCACCAAACGTTTTATTTTTATTAGATTTGTATATTTAAGTACATTTAGATTTGTAAGTACATGAATGTATTTATTTATTTATTATGCTATTTTACTTTTGTTTAATTCGTTCCTCTGTCATGTCTTGTGTTCAGTCTTTTTATCATCATAACCTCAAAATGTTTAATTCCTCTTTTCTCTACTACTCTTGGTCATAGTTACTGGGAGGGTGGATATGTGTGTGAATAAGACAATAGTTGTTTGTAGAATGATTTATTTAAATCTTAATTACATTTATATAGCTTACTTAGCATAAGTAGTGTTTATAAATTTATTAGGAATTTTATTAACTACAATAGTAATGGTGGCTCCAAACTAAAAGGAGATCGAATGACCCGTTGCTAGTTTGCCCCCTTAATCTAGTTTTTTGTACAAATACTTAAAATAAATATTTATCAGTAGAAACATACAAATTACTTTTTTTCGTTGTCGTAAACTACTTCAAGACACTTTAAGGAAATCCTAATTTCCTTTTGGCTACCCTAATGTAAGTCTTGTAGAAGCTAAGAGGGTTCTCTTCTTTTAAGGCCGAGGCACTTTTAAATTAATTAAAAAAATGGCTGCTATCTTTATTCGACTTCAAGAAAAGAGGTTCTCAATTCGATTGTTATCTTTGTTACCCCTTTATTTATGAATTGATTTATAAAATTATCGCACGTTAGTCGTTTGTTTGCGGGCTGAGGGTCTAGAGCTAAAACGAAAAAAAAATGTAACATGAAAAACGCCATTAAAACTGACATCTTTTTGCTGTGACTTTTGAGGCACTTCCCTATCACCTAGGACACTAAAACTTTCTTAAATCCATTCAGTTTGACGTAAATTTTGAGAATATGCAAAAATGTTAATAAATGGAAATCTTCAGATAATCGGATTAATACATTTTATAAAATCGAATTATTAAATAATACAATTTTAATAATCCTTAATTATTGTTATTATTTTTAATGAATGAACTTAAATTGAACGTAACATTAAACAGTTGTCCTTTACTCAACTCTGCTGTAACCTCGTGGGCGAGCGGGGCGTGAGTCAGGCCGACTGCAGGCTCGACGCCATCCCACTGCGCGTACTTTCAAGGCGAACTGACTTATGAATGGAGGCCTATATCGCCTAATTTGGAAATGCCGTCGAATGTATTGTTAAATAATAATTATGTTAACTCATGCAAGTTTTTATCGTACCGTATGTTACTGGATGATGGTATCTATGTACATGAGGTGCAGATATAAGGGAGAGTATACGAAATTTACTTTTTTTATTATAGAAGGCAAACGAACGGATTAGGAAACGTGACACGTGACACGTGACTACGTGGCTACGTGACACGTTCATGGAGGGAGGGAAGACGTTGAACACCCTTCAAGCGCCCTATTAATAAAGACAAATATGATCCTTATTTTTTAACATTCCGCTAATAATATTTAAAACCATATTTATGGATTACTACGTGAAAACTAGAGGAGAGAGGGTCTTTGTATATACTTCGGATGGTTACCGAGGGGGGGAAAGGGATAAAATTGTAAAAAATGGGTGACGTATTATGGGTACGTTATAAATAATAATTTATAACGTAAAGTAAATAATAAATAAGCCTTTATTACTGGTTTTAGTGGCATGTTCCCTTACGAAACAGCTTGTCTTTCAACAAAGGCGCCTCTAAAAATTTCCACTCCTTTCTGTCTTTTTCGATCTAGATCTGAACTCGCCACATTTTTAAAATAGTCCTCCCATCATTTGAATTGTCTACCCCTTCTATTGCTCTCTCTTGGATTCTGTGTTTATTTTTATCCATTTTTCCTTTACCTGTCAATATTTATACCTTAGCCCATTTCGGAGACCTAGGACCGGAATTTAATGGATACTTATTGTTAACGCTCAGTGTTGCCAGTAAAAAATACTTCATTCAGGTTACTGTCATATGCAATTGAAAAAAACACAAATTTATATTGTAAAAGTGAGTGGCAGTGTTGGTAGGAGACGCCCTAGGAGAACTTATATCGATCAGATTAGTGGCTTACTAAAAAGGCCGATATAAGGAGCACCCATAACCGACGAGCATGTATGCGTAGATGTATGAATGTAGAAGAAGCGAGTGAGGTGTGTCAGGATCGCATCAAATGAAAATCCTACCTTTACCCCTCTGGGTTACGGGCGTGAGCGTATATTTATTTATTTATTTTAAGCAGAGAATTGTTATTAATGTATTTAATACAATAGGACGTGGTCGGAGGAGACCTTGTGTCATTTATTTAACAATTATGCAGTCGCTGGGGGCTAACTATCGCAGTCAATTCTGTACCGCAGCGTGGGCGGCTGCACAGACTAATGAAAGTAAAGAGTGTTTTAGTTTCCATTGTTAACTTACATTTTTTTTAACTTACATTTTACAGACAGAGCTTACATACATGTCTTTAAATGTCATCAGACATTTGTATGTCTATGACATACATGTTTTTTTACACTTGTGGAACGAAAGAGTACTCAAGTCGTTACACATTCATATAGATACAGAGAAAATGAAAAAAAAACTTTGCTTGCGTTAAGTAAACTAGAATGGAAGGCAATTAAAGATTAGGTTCACCTTGATAGTTATATGTAAAAATAATCCAAGAATCGGCGAATGCGTTTAAAAACACGCAAAGTTCCCGTTACCTAAAGCGTCTACTGTTATTTCATTTTCTGCTATTAATAGATGGCGTTGTTCTCAATCATAAAATGATATTATTTTTTATTTTCCTAACAAACCTGACCAGGACTAAAACAAAGTAAAAAATGTAGTTTCATTGGTCCTTTATATGACTGGAAACTTTCAAGTCGATCGGATCTTTACAAGTTAGGTAAAATTACATTATAAGATTCTATTACATAGACACGTAGATACATTATAGTTTGTTTCATTGCAAGATATGATTGTTGTAAACAAGCAAACGTCATCTACCATACATGGCCGCCATTACACTATTTATACTTTCATCAGAAATGTAATATGTATAGCTAATGTTATGAGGAAGTCCGTTCGAATTTTTTTTTTAATGTCAACGTAAATACCTTTGTTTACAAAAATCAAATCTTGCTGTGAAACCTATATGTTAAGATAAATTGAAATTATCAAGACCCAGAACAAACTATGGACAGAAAAGAGTGACGTTTGAGGGAGTGAGTTTATATAATACTTTGCCTAGATATGTCCGAGAAATAAATTCTACAGTATAATTTAAAAATAAACTTAAAAATTATGTTACCCATAAAATGTAAACTAAACTATATAATTACGTAGTACCGCTGGTGTAAAATGAATTGTATTAGATTTTAGATTTCTCCTAAGTGAATTTTGTAAATTCTTTGAGAAATAAAGCTCTTTAACCACATGTCTTACACATACTCGTAGATACAGCACATGCATTAAAAGCTATGCTCAAATAGATGTTTATCAAAGAAAAAATATGTTTGTTACATTTGACATGATATATCAGTTTCAATGATTCAGATCACAATTTCCTGACAGTTTATAACATTCATAATGAGATTATTAAGCCATGAAGTAATTAGTTATTGTACCTTTCGTCTAGTGAAACCTAGATAGGTAAAGGAAAGGTAAGGTAGGTTGAGATCAACATGTATCAAAAGATTGCAACAAAGAATGGCAAGTTAATAGGAAAATCCTTCCTAAAAAAATATCAACATCATTCAAGTAGCCTCTGTTTTAAATTAATCTATACAAAAATCGTAGGCGTAGCCGTACAATATTCTACAAACGAAAAACGGCAATAGATCCCGCGGGGACATTACAAAAAGTCGTATACAGACCGCACGCGAGTTTCCTTCAGTTTTAGTGTCGTAAAAGTCACTTATTGATGTCGTATATCACAATTTACGCCACGACACTATCTGGCCTCATTGTGGATTGTTAAGATTACACACAGACAGACCGGCTGTACTTTAATTGACACAAGACTTACCTACTCGTTTGTATATAATTGTTACGCATCAGAAGCGATCAGGACCTGGATGCTCAGCGGAGGTCTCATTCTACTCCTCTTCCCCTTTCAATCCATCATCCATCCTAATAAGGACAGGATAGGAAGAGGACGAGGAATTGGTCAGGGAGGGCATAAATAGGAAAAGGATATATCATTTTTCTCCCCTGTCTATTAAAGGTAGGCAACGCATCTGCAACTCATTACCTTGTTGCAGATGCCTATGAGTAGCGGTCACTTAACTGAACAGCTTGCTAGTTAAAGATGACAGAATTCTGCTCGGTTCCTGTTTATGATGAAGAAATGTCCCAAAGTTGTAGATTAAGGGAAATATTTTTTTCTTTTGTTACTCAATGCTGTTGTTACGCGTAAGATCTGTTAAGAAATCGAGGTACAAAAATTCAGAATATCTGCACGAAATTGACACACAATAATTAACATTTTTTAATAGCATGTTTTCGAGTAAATACAACAAAAATCTTTTTAGAAACGTCTCGAAGACGAACTGGCCAATTACGTAAGAATGTTTGCACGACATTACTGCCGTTTGGCTTGATTTTGTAGCACACTTCCAGTCGCCATGGCAACCTCCGCAGAAACACTCCATCCCGCGCCCATTATTTGCCCTGTGCGAGCGAGACTACGCTATAGGAACTGCGTATAAGTGCCTCTCTTTTCGACATTACGTAAGGATTGCAGAAGAGCTGCGGGCGGAGCTCTAGGCCTCCCGGGCTCTAGACTAAAGCCTGGAACCTAAATGTGTACCTATGCGATCGCTGTAGAGAGGTGGGTGCCACTGTTAACCGTTTGCTCAAGTTAATTAACGCTTTTACTGTGTTTTTTATAAAAGAATGATTCAAATGAGCAGACTTTATGTATAAAACTAAGCAGAAAAAAGCACCTATCGTTTTTTATCGAAATATGAGTTTACCAGACGTCGAAACGCAAAAATATGTTTCTCCAAGGTGCCTTAGCCGGGGGGGTTCTTCTGTTTTAGCAAAACAAATGTTTCATTTTGTTGTTTGTTGTTGTTGGCTGCTAATAATAACAATGTGATGCCGACTTCTACTACGGCGACCGCTTCTTTTCTCACTTAATTTGTGGAGCGTTTATGGGGCATGCTAAGGTGTGGCTAATGTAGCCAATTTTGACGGTGAAGGTACGTGAAGACTTTACACATGTGAAGATATACAGCATCAATATTAAATCTGTATAGACAGAGATTAAATCTCTTAAGTCCGAGTAGGCAGGAAAAACACTTTCCCATCTATCATGAAGACATTTGTACAGAACAACCTCCATAGTATTGCCAATTTTACAACGGTTTTGTAAACAATCACGGTGGAGGTTGTCGTTTGAGGAGCGATCCGTCTCATCCCCAGAATGCAAGTCGCGGC
>JWHW01044905.1:59506-76421 GCA_000931545.1 Papilio glaucus
GAGAAAACTATTATCAAACTGTTCACTTTGTAAGCAACTTCATGGTCTTTAAGTAAAGCTTAGAGGAAAGTGAACTTTCAAAGGGGATGTTGTGACTAGAATTAAGAAAGGTATGCTTCCGTGGTTCGGGCATGTTGAGAGAGTGACAAGATTTAATGTTTCAAAAGTAGCTTATGCGATTACATGTCGTAATCCTAAAAGAATTAATATTGTCAAGATGAAAATGTTTGCGTAGATGAATCGATGTAGAAGCTTGAGGTGCTCCAGGATGGCTGAAAATGAAAATCATTACTCATATTTTTTTTTTAAATGAATTAGGTGTCGCTAAGCCTTATAATGTTTTAAGTCGGATACTTCATGAAAAAAATCGTATACTACTCTTCTAACTGCTATCCTGGTGTAGATATTCGGACATTACGGTATTAACGGTGATCGTGTAACATTAGGGTAGTACTTTTGTCCTTGTACTATAAAAGAAAAAGAATTACGTGATTATTATTCATGTCGGTTAATGCTGTAACAGCACACAAGATGGCGTGTCCCGCGCGGTATTAGTTTAGTTGAAAGCTTCCTTGTTAAACGCCGCATTGCTGTTGCCCTACAGGAAAGTAACGACGTATTGAGGGAGGCAGTAAAAAAATAATGTATATTTTTATTATTTATTTTTTGACGAAACTATAATATGTAAATAACAATAAGGAAAACATTTAAGTTATAACATTTGGTAAATTAAAAATAAACTTAAATAAAACATAGAAAAAAATAAGTAGAAAAGTTTACATTACGCTTATAACATTTTTCCTAGCACACCTGTGAAACGCGACAGTAGTTATTAGTTCTACGAAAGACATTCATTACTCAAGCGCGGTGTCTCTTTACTAAACTTACATCTAAAGCTTATTATCACCTTGGCCATGGTCTTTGTAGTCAAATTTTTTAAATAGAACCACAAGGAATCTATACGGAGTCAAACAGAACATTCAAGATTTTTCAGCTTGATTGCGATGTATAAATTCTATTCGATAAATTTAATTAACCGTGCCTACCAACCCACTTTGAAGTGTATCGAGTTCTCGAAATAAAACCAAACAGCGGCCATATTTCATTCGATTGTCTATGCCCAGTGGAGCGCGGCGCCGGCCAGAGACAAATCACATTTGTTTTTTTTCTAACCAGGCAACGACAACTATTACATCATTGCGTGTAAAGCCATTAGGTCGTAAATTACTAGGTATTGTTCTTTCACTAAATAAGCATGCGAGTTAAAATGAATTTAACTTACAACATTTCCTTATAATTTTAATTTAAGGTAAACATAGTTGTAATTTATCAATAATTAAAATCTTGAGTAAGCTGACAAAATGAGTAGGAATAAGTTCTAACGATAAGTGATACGCCACTATTGACAAACCAAGCAGTATTTTTATATGCAAAAACTGAGCAAAATCTCATTCATTATCGTTACTTTTCCTGTCGACGACGTTTCTTAGACCAGAGAATAAATTTTCTTTTAACACTTGGTAGTCGAAGAAATAGAAGTCACCTCTTCAGGACGGCCTTCAACGCCGGCTTTCAATGGTCTGCTATCAGCTATTGAGTAATAGACTTCATTCACTCAAGAATTCATATATATTAAAAATGAAAATTGTATAATATAGAATCGGTCTAAATAAAACAAATATGTATGCACGTGTAACGTGAGATTGATTTCATCTAATATGAGAGATTCGATGAAAAAGTCGTTTGTAGTTTTGTAAAAGTGTTTTAGCGCTTCAAATGCGTCATCAATGGAGGGAGTAAGCCTTCACATTTATTATTATACGCAATGAAAGTCAACGGATTTATTGTCAGTAAATCAGTACTTACCATGCTGTGAAAAGTAATAATGGCACAGTTTCTAATACCGTTTATGATTTAAAAAAAAACATACAGACGAATTGATAACCTCCTCCTTTTTGAAGTCGGTTAAAAAAGACCCGCAGGACTGCCGGCAGAAGTGAAAATTCAAAATAGCCTCGACAATACTTAAAAAATAAATAAAAAAAACTCTTGTATCTTAACAAAATTTAATACAAGATTAAAAAAATAAAAAAAAGTTCGTCAAAACTGTTCCAAATTCAAATCAACTTCCGAACACACTTTTGATAACGCTCTCGTCGCGCATTCACCAGCTTACTCCCCAAGTCAAGCGTGTCTAAAGAATTTTTAACTTCAGAAATCTTATGAATTGATCACTTCGTACGATAGCCGAGTAATTTTGGAATTATACAGTCGTTACTTAAATCCTAATCTCAGCATAGTTAGTCGTATGACTGATTGTAATAGGTCACTTTGTTTTAATTAAATAATTGTCGGTCCGTGCGACTGCGACGTAATGATCCGTCAGCCATTGTCCGTAATTTGTCCCATTGTCTAATTGTTGACAGGTTTGATAAATAAACAAATGTGACCCAAATATTTTGAAACATCGCTACAATTTTTGAAGTTTTAATATTTATTTATTTTATGGTGGCATGTATCAATAATAGATGGCGCTGTGTGAAAGTTACGAAGCGCTATAGTTTTGTTTTACGGCGAGTGTATAGGCTTGTCAGTGCTAAATGTCGTCACTCTGGTTTCCCTTCAAAACGTATAAATCTTTCGCCTTTTACTAAAGATTTCCGTGGAGGGGAACACTCAAATGAGTCTACAAATATTTTTGTCACCCTACGTTCGTAGGGTAAAAAATCAAAGCAATGATAGGGGATAGGTTTTAATTTATGGTAATTGAATTGGTAAGTGAACGGATTATTTATCCGGTATAAGTATTGAATATTGATGACTAATGACTGTGGGCACACTTAACATTGGGTGAGTCGTTTGTCTCGTCTTTAATGCAAAACATTAAATGGGTGTGACTTTCTTGATAAGAAATGCTACACACTACACAGCCTGTGGGTTTAATTGACTCCTAGATGGCGTTAGGTACAATCAACCAACAACCAGTAATGATGAATAATGGCCAGTAGGCCGTGTAATAGACAGTAATGCGTTCACGGAATAAATCGAGTTCCTTGCAGTGAGGATAAGTGAGTTGAATTTGATTACAATTCAAGGTAGGCAGCGCTTGTAGGTCGCAGAGTTACATCATATCCGCGATCGAACTGGAGGCGGCGTCTGTGCTGTCATGACTAAAATTATACATTTTTTGTGTGATCTGCAAGAATTATAACAAACAACTCTCGCAATGACATCTAGCGAGCACTCACTGTTACTTTTCTTGTGTGCGTGTAGAGAAGATATTTTATACAAATCTTAATAATTAATTGTATAATTATTAACAATTGCGGTAGCTTAATTAGTTGTTCGCTTGCCATCTTTTAGTTGTATTCACTTCTATGTTATTTTTAATAATAAAAGAACTTCAGATTTCCTCACAATGAACTTTACTTTTATATGAAAGTTTTTAAATGTTTTTCGTTATAATGCATATTTTTGTAGTTTGAAATAATTTTCAATTGAACATAAAACTATTTATTGCCATCAATATATAAATAGTTAAGTACCTAAGAAAGTTAATCACGGCGTCACGCTGTTACAATGTATAGTGGAGCTAAAATAGTCTAATTTATTCAACAATCTGCCGCGTGTTTTATTTATGAAACAAATTACCTTTGCAATTTTTGACTATAACTTTTATAACGATTATTGTTCAGGTTGCGTGTTTGTGTTTCGTTTCGAATTTCATGCAATATAATGAAAGGCGAAGTGAAGGTTATTTTTTATTTCAAAAATCATATTAACGCAGGAAGCGGTCTTATTATCGATGAATTCACATTTTTTTAAAAAACCAATTGGATTATGAAATAGATATTTGCTTTTTACTTTTTTTTCGATTGATACCGACGTATTTTTTAATAAGGTGGCAAACGAGCAAGCGGATCATCTGATGTTAAATGAACATTACCCATAGACATCCGCAACAAGCAAATGTGTTGCAGATGCGTTGCCTACCATTAATGGACAGAGGAGGGCGTAGACAGGAATAAGGATATTTCCTTTTCCCCGTTAACCCCCTCCCCGTCCCATCCTCTTCCCGTTCCCATCCAATCCTAATGAGGAAAAGGTGGGACGGGGATGAGAACTGAAATTAGGCCTCCGGCACCTCACTCATCAGACGAAACGCAGAATACTTCTACTTGACGCCTGTTTTCAGTGAGCCGGCCCATTGTGCAACAGATGTTGTTGCGGGCTCTACCACGTTTGGCAAAAGGTGTCACAAATAAAAAGTTAGGTTAGAAAAATGACAACGAGTTTTTTATATACGAATACCAATTCAACTCCAACAAATTATATTTAGCTTATGTAAAAATGTGCAAATCTAAAGCTTTGATTTGCGCGACTGTTGAGCGGAAGAGTTTATATATTTACATTAATCATTTACAATTCATGATAGTCTGTGGGCGTCAGTATTCTAAGTTACACTACCGATTGATGATGCATCGACATGTTCCAGAAATAGAGCAGTCACTTTACCGAGCGATTATGAACTTCGTCAGTTTATAATCGGACCACAACTATTATATATAAACGAATCATTGACATAACGTAAAACGTTATCTTAAAACAAATAGTTTCATTTTATTAAATATTGATTAGATAACAGTGCAAAAAACTCCGCCGACACATTTAAAACACAAGTGCCATCGTAATCATTATTCTTAATGTTTTTTGTCTGTGAAAATTTGCTTAATATATTTTTTGTGTAAGAAGAATAAAGGTGAAACTAAAATTATGTAAATTGTATCAAACATTTTTTAATGGTTTTTTTTTATCTATACTTACATATAATAAAAATGTAACTGATCGCTGTCTGTACATGGAAGATATTTGAGAAAAACTTTTATTGGGGGCCTTCATAAACGCAATAAAACTCAAAACAATGATTATGAGAATCTTGTCTGATTGTCTGTGCGTTTGTTACGGCTAAACCGATTTGGGTGCGGTTTTCACTAATGTATTGTGGTAAGCTTCACTTAACATTTAGTGTTTGTTTTATCTCAATCGGTTTATAAATAAAAAAGTTATATCAATTTAACTGTGCTACGGCCATACTGTGTCGACCCCACAAACACGGGAAAAAGGCAGGGAGATGACGATGAGGTTACGGTAGTATTAAGTAGGTAATATCAATTCGTTTGAGTAAAATTGCAGGGCGGGTGAAACCGCGGGGCACTGCTAGTTATGAATAAACTATATCGCTGGAATACAATCCCACCTAAATTTAAAAAAAAGATGGCACGCACTAGTTTAGTAACAGCCTATTCCCTCTTCTCTTGAAGGTACCCACGTCATAAGGGACAGAAAGTCTGACCCTGGCAACTTATTCAAATCCTTTGCTTTGTTACATTAACATAAGAGCCTAATAACCTATTAACAGTTTAGTCTAAGGTCATGGATCAGTCCACTATTGTCGTGATCTCCAAGCTTTAACAGTATTTTTGATTGGTTAAAAATGTTTTTCGATCGTCAATTTTCCTTCATCCCAACCAAACTATTACACTATCACAAAGTATGGTAGGTATATCGCTTCATGGCATTTTGCCTAGATCATAGTAGACTATAATGTTAAGTCTATAACCTGAAATAATGAACCATTTACAATTCTCACATCTTAACTGTCTTTATAACTTTTATAAAATGTACTGAAAATATTTGACCTATAAAAAGCTCTTCTATTATTAGATTCTTCGAGATCTTATTAGATTACTAGTTATATAATAAAACAAAATATGTTTTCAAAATAAAAGTTTATTGCGGCAGATGTGCCTACGCGTCTGCGATAGTGACTTCAACCTCAACACCCGGCTCAATATTGATCGAGGTGATCTGCTTGACAATCTCCGAAGGTGAGTGAAGATCGATCACCCTCTTGTGTATCCTCATCTGGAAACGATCCCATGTCTTCGAACCTTCACCGCAAGGTGTCTTACGTGTGGTGATGCGCAGGATCTTTGTGGGCATACGTACTGGACCCTGAAAAGATAAATTCATACATAAGTGTTGAAAGACAATCCTTAAAATGTTACACACTAAAGAAACATTTTAATCAAGACATTACAATGCTACTATTTTATCTGGCCTGGTGGTCAAAGGAAAACAGCCATCTTGAAATGTCAATGACATTTGGACCATTAAGGCTATTCCTTATTGGTGTAGGTAGTGTTCCTCAGTGTTTTTATATGTAATTCTTAAATTGGTTTATTTTTTAATCGCAAGATAAACACTTTATTGTCAACTGTGTAAATAATTAAAATATTTCAGACCATTTAGATACAAATTCCAGATCAATTCATTAGAAACAATCAAATCAAATCTTTTGATGTTTACATCCCGTCAAATCATTTCATAATTTGTGCCTACAATATGGAATATGATTAAAACTTTTTTACATGAGAAACAACTCAAGTGGGTTGACAAATAAAAAAAAATAATCCAAAGACTTTTTAAAATTGGTTCGATAGTTTTTGAGTTTTTAAGAAACAATCAAATTGATCCCCTTCTAAGATCATAATAAATAAAAATCAATTACATGATTATGTTCTCAACATGATGTAGGTTATTCTACATCAAGATAGAATTTTTGTAAACAAGCAAACATCACTTACCAATCATGACGACCATTACACTATCATGAGATAAAGTGAAGTTAAATTGTTTAATATGGAGCTTATGTTATAAGGTAATGTGAGAAAAAATTGTTTTTGGAAAATAATTCGTAATTTACGAATTTTAACATTTGTTTACAAAAATTAGATCTCAATGTGGAACAAACTATAAGATTACATAAATAAATATAAAAAGTGTTGCTATCCTATGAGCAGAGTGCAGTAAAGGTGTGCCCGCACACTGCACTTTGAATAGCATCACTGTAGCGCCGCTTTGGTGAACACTGCATCTTCAACATGCAATGTCTTCATCTTGGCGCAAAAATATATAATAAGGGCAGACAAACATTGTCACAAGAGGTACTACAGTCACCTGCCCAATATACATTGTATGTCATTTAATTATCAGCTAGTTAAGTAAATTCAATAATGCTATAAGAGTATTGTTAATATTTAAAGTTAGCAGAAGAAAAGTATAGCTATATATTAGCCTCAAATAATGGGAATGTTTGTTCAGTCTAACCGAAGTAATACAAAACGTTTTTGTATTTCCAGTAACATAATGTCAGGAAAGCATTTCATGACATTATTTTGCGCTTTTTTTTAATAGTATATTTTGATTAAAGCTATCACAATTTATAAAAATAGGTTTTGTATTTCTTTAGGGCATGATAGTACATAAACACTATTCAGATGCATGCATCATACATTAGGGTACAAAGAACTTTGCATAATACACACCTTGACACGAAGTTTTTGTTTCTTGGCGCCATTGATCAAATCAGCGCACACTTTCTCCAGTGAGCGGACATTGCGGGAGGTAAGAGTGATACGTATGCGGTGGATCGGCGAGATTTCTGCCTGAGGTTTCTCAATGTCCTTTCCAGACACGACAGCGGCTGCCTGAAAACATTAAATCTAATGTTTAAAGACCAGTCGATGGAAAAGGTAAATATGTACATTTCAGAGCATATAATTGCTATTCAAAACAAAAATTGTTTAGAAATATACGAATGGTGCATTTATAAACAGAATAAAATCCCTAAATACTCAAGGTCAAATAAATACACGTGTCATAACCTTAAAACTTTTAAGAGGATGTTAAAAGTACTTAAAATTATTAAACTAACTTATATTTTTTAAATAATGAAGGATCTGGTTGCTCTTACCATTTTAATGCGATTTTCCGGTCGAGATAAACAATTTCACAAGAAAAATTGCTCAGCGCTGAACCGGAGAACAGCCAGACTTTTCACGTCAAAGAGAAAGAAAGAATATTTTTTGCTAAAGCAATGGTTTATGGTTTAGCGCTTTTTTATTTTATGACCTGGTAACATAGACCTTTAGGTCATATGGTTTCGCGCCTGCCTACGAGTATTACAAATTATTGAAATAGAATTTATTGCACATAATGGTACATTTGATGGTACTATGTGGTACCATGCACATAAAATAAAATTGATTTAATTTTTAAATTACGTGTGTACTCTTTCTTATCTATGAAAATTGAGTGGTTTTTTAAGTTTATGAGTTTTATAATTTTAGTACTTTACTACGAACGACAATAAAAAATATATTCATTAACCTTTATAATATAAAAATAAATGCACTGGCTGCACCCTAGAAATTGACAGCTAATTTATTAAAAAGCTTGTTTTACAATGTTTTTAAAGTAGTGTTTTGTATCATAGTAGGTACAGATTTATTATCTAATTGAATACCATTATATAAAAATAATGAATACATTTTAGCACTACCAGTGCCCTAGGAGAGATTTCTACGGTGCCGCAAAAGTGCAATTCAAAGCCAAACGAAGAAAAAGCTGTACCATAATTTAGGAGTATAAAATAGGCGCCCTGGGTGGTAGCCTAACCGAGCAACCCTACCCTAACACCGCTACTGAATAGGTTTAACGTAGTTTATTAACGACAATTTTTGTTACACCGTCCATCTCTAGTATTACTTCCTCGCAATTGCACAACTTCGCAGCCTTGCAATCTCAATAATGCAATATGTGCCAAAATGGCGAAAATCAAATCGGCATGACACGGTCTGCAGCCAGTCCAGAGTATGTATAGGTTAGGTTTTAGGTCATTGATTTTACTTGCAATATCACCACAATGTTAGGTTTCTATAGCATTTTATTTATTACATACCTTCAACTTTAAAACTTTTTAAGATACGCTTTTAAAGAAGATGTGTTCGTTATTAAGTAGATTTAAGTATTTGTTTTTTTTTTATTTAGATTATTTCGTTGTATTAATATCAAAACGACTAATGAATATGGAATGCTATAATTGTTAAATTATAACTTACATAAAATAAGAAACTGTACCGCGGCAACCCCGGATATCAAAACCTAAGGGTAATATTTTACACTACATAATAGTAAGTAATATGTCTACAATAATGTTTAATAACACACACATTTCTTGAGAACAAATGGATACGAGCATTGTGTACTCATAGCAAATTATAATCGCTACATAACAATTTCTTGAATTAAATAATGCGCAGTTTGATAGCTAAACATTATTTAGCAGTAAATTCTTCACTTGTTTGTCGAATTTTCTGAAAAAAGAGATATATTTATTAATTAGAGTATCTTATAAGAAAATTAATTCAGAAAGACTAAAATTATTGTACTCTACGTATTTTTTATATTTATAATTTAATGTAAAACTTTCTAGATAAGCTCATTTTTGAAAATCGTATCTTACGGTGATGTTATTTGATCTCCGGGCAAATGGAATGGATTGCAAATGGCATCAGCATACAACGCATGTAGTCTTCGTAAAGCAGTGCGTACTTCGGCATCCCGTATGTTACTGCCACTTGGCGATGTTGAGCTTGTTACAAGAACAAGTTTAATCCTGGTATTAGTTACATATCCATATCTGAAAATGTATTTTTTATCTTTATTACTAGCTTTTATTACATATACTGATGTAATACTGCATAAAATCTTAATAGCAACTTACATTTTATGAGTGTCCGTTGAATAAAGTAATCCCAAATATAAGTCGCGTAAATCAGTGCGAGAGGAATTTGAAGCGGAGTTCGCAGTATTGGTGTTGGTTGTTGCTAAACGTTCTTCTAGGGCATCAAGAGCTGTATGAACAAGCCATTGCCTAGAAAGTTCGTTATCGGTGTTTGAGTCATTGCCTACTCCACCGATGTAAAGTGGTGAGTTCTGAAATAAAAAAATGATTTTACACAAAATGATAAATTTTGAAACGATCTTGTTTATGGTTGTCAATTGTCAATGTCAAGTCAAATGAAAATGACAACAAAATATGGTGATTACGATAAGTTTGTTGTTTTCTAGTTAATTTTAATAGAAATGATAAAATCTTATTCATTCTATGCATGTACACTTAGTGAATCTATACAAAAGCAGATTGGCGGCGGAATTTGATGAAAAATATGTGGAAAACTTACGTCTTTTCCAATAACAGCTACACAAACAGCCATCGTGTCGGAAACCTAGCGGAAGTGAATCGGGCCTGCCAACATGATTAATTTTTGTTTGTGGCGGGATATCTTTGAATACAGTCCAAGTAGACATTTCAATTGTATGTTATATTGTAAAATTGTAATTGATTACTATAGCGGCTAGACCACATAGCCGTTAGTTGTTTTCTGATATTCAGGAAACTTATTAAATTCACGCTAAAAACAATGGCCGAAACTGGAGACGGCGATTTAGAATATGAGACCAACGAATCGGGAGAACGAGTGATTGTGCGATCAATAGAGTCCATTCATCGTGCTTTTCTGCGCTTCACGAACCGGACGACACGTCCAATCGACGTGTGGTGGAGGGATTTTAATGGGACAAAGCGTCACTTCATGAAATTGGAGGCCGGCACGTACTTCGATATAAATACGTATATAACACACCCCTGGGAGTTCACCGATGCCTCAACCAAAGAGAGATATGTTATAAACAACAAGCCTATTTTTAGAGCACCTGCAGATGTTGGTGGGATGATGTACAGAACAAATTGGAACATAACTGTAAGTGTAAGGTCTCTGCGTGAGACGGTGCTGTTGTTTTTGGCTCTAAAGCATTCTGATCCAGCTGCAATAGGGTCGCTAGGGCTGCCACGGGTTCTGGCTGAGGAGCTGAGGGAACTGATTGACTTGACCCATGGCCCATCCCTGGTTGAGCATATATGACAAAAAGTTGAATTATTGGGTTTAGGTGCATTTTATATTATAATTTTATTTGTATATATATATCATGTATGTATATATATCATAAACTTCTCTTCATTAATTTCTCTCCTCATTTTTATAAATGCCTATGTATATTTCATATAGTCATATAGTTTTTATTTTAATTTTATATAGTTTGGGCATGTTGAAAGGATGAATGAGTGACAAATTTATATTGCAAAGGTGAGTGGCAGTGTTGGCAGGGTATGCCCTAAGAGAACTTATATTGATCAGAGTAGTGGCTTATGAAGAAGAAGAAGTGTTACAAGAAGTAACCATAACGGACATATATGTGTAGATTTATGGATAGAGAAGAAGCAAGAGAGGTGTGCCAGGATCGCACCAATTGTGCAATGGAAATCCATGATCTCTACCTACACCTCTGGGTTACGGGTGTGAGTGCATATTTATTTATCTATATTTTATGGAAATGTGATACTGGGTGGAGTTTTGACTGTATTGAAGCGAGGTTAATTTGCTCTTGTTTCCATATCTAATATATTCTTATCATTGTGTGCTGTGAGTTCGCCGGGCATACTACAATAAAGTTATTACTTTGTGATATTGACGTTTAAACTTTATAGCATAATATATATATTTTTTAGATTATAATTTAATCATGTTTTTCTGATGGACAAAAGAGTTGACACAACTAGGGATGGCATTTTTTTTTATCCTAAGGGACCAGTGCTCATTTTGGCTTAAAAAAAGGGTTTTTAAATTTATCCCCGTGACAAATAGAAAACATGTATTTTACATTGTTTTTCTTAATAGTTAATATTTAAAAAAAAATCATGTAATTTTTAACATATCTTTCATTGATTATTTGTAAAAAATCTATGCAGCTATAATCATAGTTGAAAATGGTCATTAATTGGCTCTTTATCAAATCCAGAGTAGGTTTGTTGTGCACATCAGTCAGGGACAGAGAACAGTCTCTCCGGCAGGATGATTAAAATTATGCCTGAAATTCGAGTCCTCCTGGGAAAAACGGGACGTCTCGCAATGCTAGACATACATTGTTGTCTTACTTTAAAAAAAAATATATATTATTGTTAGCCTAATCGCTGATTAAAAATACACATTTATTACATTCTAAGTTCAAATTCAATCTAATGTAAATAGATGCTATGCTTTGTTTGGTAGTAGGTTGTCCAGCTAGAGGAGGAGATTCTTCTATGGCCAAGTCTATGGCGGCCTATTATTTTTCCTTGAACCATTGCTTACATACATTTATAGAAGGGGTTTCAACTACTGAGGTGACATATAACATCTTACAAGGAATAGTTATTTTTCAAAGCAATAAACTAAACTGATTGTGCCTCTTGGACACTCCGGAGGCAAATATACTAGTTATCAAAATCGGTTAAGCCGCATAGGCTACAGGAGGTCACAATGAAATGACATACATACATTTACACACACATACATACCCAAGAGAAACATACCTCTTTGTCATTGTCAGTTGGCCAAATTATTGCCGAGGCAGTAATGTCATGTAAAAAAACTTATACAACTTCTTTGCTCAATCGTCTTACAGTGTCATTTGTCAGTCTGCATCTGTTAAAATATTTACCAATGACTCGCGCTCAGCTGAACCACGCTTATGCCTCGTTGTGGAGTTCATATGCAAATAACTTTCAGAAGTAATTGGCACTTCACTACTCTGAACAAAATATTAAATCTAGTACTTGATAAACAATAGATATTAAACCTTGCATAACTTTTTCGTGTTCAATCTTACTGAAGATTTGGACAATTTTTGTTTTGATTTTTTCATGAACAATTAATTTATTTTCATCTTCAATTGTTATTATTTTGTGAGAGGTAATAATTTGTTATTTGTGCAATAAACAACATGACCATTTTTATCAATTTTATTGTTTGTGTATTACGATGGTGCATGTGGATGGTTTAAGGGCTGTAAAAGATATTCCTTACGTTCACCCGTTACGCACATTACCCAGAGGAGTAGGCAGAGATTATATGTAACGCATTTAATGCTAATTTTTAAAAAAGCAAGTAGCAATGTTAGTCTTCTTTACAGATTGTACCATCATAATTTATTACAAGGTTGCAGGTAATTTGATGAATGTTTATTATAAACTGTCATATTATGAAAATCATAATGTGTTTAATTTGTTAAGTAAAATATATAAAATGTGCCATATGTTTAATTTATATTCAAAATATAATACACAAAATTTCCATCTTGTAAAGCCTTTTTCCCCTCTGTCAAATCAACATCCTGAATCCGCCGTATATACATATAAATAGCATACATATATGTATGTACAAACATTGGTGTAGGTGTCTAGATTTGTAAATAAATGATTTTAAACATTAAAAGCTCTCAAAATTGTTATTCGTTCAACGACTCAACTTTGATATGATTGAAAATTGAATCAATAATAAATATCTTTGATTTAAAGAAATATACCGGAATCTCAACTGTGAATCAAACTAAAGATGCTCCCTCACCGAGGGACTGTAATGTGACAGTACAGAGGATTACATCAATGAGTGAGGAGAACCGAGCATATCAGTGCGCACACTGCAATGTTACAATCTGTAATATTTTGATACATCTTGTAACGTCAAGCATCTCTAGAGAAGGCTCGGCTGCTATAGGCACTGATATTGGCAAAATATTGTAATGTAATGCTCAAAATCGATTCTAAAATGTTACATGACAGGTGAATGTTCCCGGTGAGGGAGCACCTTAACGCCTCACTGCTTTGGGGTTTTAACAATGAATGGACATACTTTATAATTTATGTTTGTGAATATATATGAAATGTTTGTATTTCATTTTGTATATTATAATGAAATGTTTTTGTACCAAATTCTATTGTAGATATGTTTTTGTATATATTTTTAAATTATAGTTTGTACCTTTTGAATTCGTTAAATGCGAAATAAATCTTAATTGAAATTGTATTCCTACGACCTATAGATGACAATTCTGAAAATAATATCATTTATTTATTAAATTTACATTAGATTTAATTTTTTTGTATTATATTTAAGTATGTTATTTGTAAAGTTCCAAATATATTGAACACATAAGTGATAGTAAATAATATATTAAAATTAGTCCATAAGGAATTAGATCTATTAATTTCGAGGCTGTAAGAACAATTGAAAAAGTAACTGTATGTGGCTATAGTCTTGCATTTATGATTTACTAATAAATAGGTTTTTATACGTAAAATTAGATTTTGTATAAATCAATTTTCATATCAAAGTTATATATATGTACATAATATTTAGCTATATAAAATGGGTGTTTTGAATTTTCGTTGAAATGGTGCTAAATTATATCTCTAAATTACGCTTTACAGATATTGCCACAAGGAAAGATTTGAAGTGCAATCATTATAATTATAGCTATCTCTTTCATTTGCGTTCTATTTCGTATCTTTTGTTCTACTTATAACTGAAACTTGTTACCGTGGGTTGCTACTGACGTATAATTGTCGCGATACAAGGTTTCTCTCTCTATCTTTGTCTCTGAAAAAACTGAGACGACAATATGTTTTGTGTGAATGTTTTCGGCAGTGGAAACCCACGGTTAATGTGTGCAGTTTTGTACGGAACTAGGTGGAACAGATTCCAACACAAATTACTATGAACGTATATCTGTACTATAAAATATAATTGGATGTGATTGATAAAGTGTGGAGAATGTACAATACTGAAATAAGAATGATTTACAAATACATGTTGTATTGTCTGAAGCTTAATAAATGTTTGTAGAAAAATATGTTTATTATTTCTCACACAACTATCCACAGTTAATAAAATTTTAACCGACTTCAAAAGGAGGAGGTTCTCAATTCGTCTGTAGGTTTTTTTTTAATGTTTGTTACCTCAGAACTCCGCTCCTGGTGAACCGATTTCGATGATTCTTTTTTTTGTTCGACAGCTAGTGCTTGTCATGTGGTCCCATTTTTAAATTAAGATCCGACTGGTAGTTTTTGAGTTATTTTCATTTTTATTGGCTTACGTAGGTTAATCTTTAGGACATACATAAAAATGATGTATGAAATAATTGTAGACGTTTAATAATGCTAAATAAAATCAGTAATGGCATATCTATATCTTCTACGGTTATCTCACAGTAACGACTTTTTTCTTACGTTCAATCAATTAAAATAATGCGCTATTTACGACGCTATTTTTACGTGTTCATTATTAATCCTTATCCAAATATGTTTTAAGCTAGAATATTAAATGTAGATTATAATTGCACTACACTATAACGTTATAACAGATACTTTAGAATATATCAAAAGTTTAAAAACGAAAGTCAGTTTTTTAGTTCTTTACTAGCCTGTTTTGAAATGGCCCCGGAAGTAGATTACCTAATTTTAGATAGGCGGTCCGTCTTATCTTCGTTTGTGTCATTGAAACGACGCTGTCTCATATGAGCAGCGCGTTTAGTAAGTCTACCCCAAACAAAATCAGTTGGCAAAACTTTAAATTCACTAAAAATCGAGAAATAAACAAAATTTTGAAAACAAAATCCGATTAAAATTATTTAAACTGATTTAATTAGTGTGTTAAAATCCGATTAAAAAAATATGTCTATTAAATAAAATAAATAAATATGCGCTCACGCCCGTAACCCAGAGGGGTAGGCAGTGACCACGGTTTTCCATTTGGCGCGATCCTGGCACACCTCTCTCGCTTCTTCTACATTCATACATCTACGCATACATGCTCGTCGGTTATGGGTGCTCCTTATATCGGCCTTTTTTAAAAAGCCACTAATCTCCCTAGTCCCCTACCAACACTGCCACTCACTTTTGCTACATAAATTTGTTTCGTTATTCTCTCTTCATTCATAATATATTTATTCTTTTTTTTTAAATCGAAAACAGTTGAGTTCTGAACATTTTAATATCTTATTTTTGTTGAGACAAATAAAAAAATACAATTTGGTGGGTATAAAAAATAATTTATTGTAAAAAAAAAATTAAGTATATATAAAATCACATTAATTTCACTGATTAAGTATCATCGGGTCATTCCGCAGTTGATTTCATCTCTTTGTGTATGTGGGCGACTACGGCCAGGGCTCCTCCGGGGATGAACCTTATAAAGTTGTCTCCGGTCAAGGGCCCAAGGGCGTAGATGCCTTTGGGGGCATTGAGTAACTCATGGGTACTCTTGTCTATGGCTACTGGGTTAGACCTGCCGTCTACTGGCTTTGATGGATCCACGCCGAAACCCAAACCGCTGCTATAAGGGTTAGCAGGTTGACATTCGCATTTAAGTTTGTCCACGTCCGTGTAAGGAATCACTTCGAATTTGAAATCTCCGCCATTATCGACTTTGTCGCAATCCGTATTGTTGCATTTGTCATCAGTGTTGCCATTTATTTCGGTATAATTCAGATATCTAGACTTGCAGCTTTGAATACTTTGTCCTAAAACTGATTTGAAGTAGTGCCAGTGGTTCTTGAAGAAGCACTGCTTCTGGGTTTCGTCTTCAATCTTCCTGTCTTGCTTCTCGTTGGCGCATTTGATGCACTTCTTCAATTCGATATCGGTGAGATTGAAGTTGGTCTGGAGGAAGAATAGATCCGGTCTCGAGCCGATCAGGACCACGATTAGGGAGACCGTGACGTCAGTGGTCTCGTTAGTAACAAGGTTGAGGAGTCTGACCCGCTTGAGGCAATATTTGTCTGGTTCTTCGCTGTCTGTTGTTGGTCCGAGTAGAGGTGTGACGTCGACCACCACGTGGTCGGGGTAAGGCACGTAGTTGTGGTGGTTGCCGGAAGGACCGTCGCACATCATCTTGTAAACCTGAAAATAACAAAAGAATGTGATAAAACAAGACAGTACCAGTTAATTAATGTTTTCAGACCACCTCGGCACCGATATATTCAACAATCGATTTATTGATGGGTTATATACATGGTAAATAGTTAAAACAGACTTTGTATCGGAGAGGGGGAGCGAATCAAAAATGCATAGCAGAAGTATGAATAAAAATGATTATGGTTGATAGTTTGTGTGTTCGTTAGTGTTTGTGTGGTG
>JWHW01044978.1:2747-13487 GCA_000931545.1 Papilio glaucus
AATCTTTATCTTCTAGAGATCCTTTGTAACCCAAACTTTCAGCGAGTTGATTTGTTAGCTTCTTTGGTTCATAATTAAGCGCCCAGTGGTTAATGGAAGAACCTGAGTGCAGAATGGCTTTATGAAAGAGACCCTTGGCTTTTGGCGAAACTATAAGATACTCCACGGATGCAGCACCGGCACTTATTCCAAATACAGTAACGTTATCTTTGTCGCCATTAAAATTGATTATATTATTTTGAACCCATTGAAGAGCTTTGACCTGATCTTTCAGACCCATGTTTCCGGCTGCTTCTGGAATGTCTAAGGATAAAAATCCTAAAACGGAAAGTCTGTAGTTAATTGTTACTATAACTACATTGTGTTCTATAAGGAAATCTGGTCCATGTTCATTTTCTAAAATTCCATTTCCAACTACGAAGCCACCTCCATGTATGAACACCATTACGGGAAGCAATTCGCATTTTCCGTCAGGTATCTTAGGAGTATATACGTTAAGATAAAGACAGTCTTCGCTTCCTAAAATCTGATTATTCAACATGTCCACTTGTAATGCTACATTGTTTTTGTTGGCGAATGTAGCATCTCTTTCACCTTCCCATTTTTCTGGCAGTTGAGGACTCTAAAAGTCAACAGGCAATAATTAATAATGTTTGTCATTTAGTATTGTTTTGTTTTTTATGGTATAAGGTGGCAAACGAGCGAGCGGATCACCTGATGTTATGTGAACGCTACCCATATACATCCGCAACAAGCAAATGTGTTGCAGATTCGTTGCCTACCTTTAATGGACAGAGGAGGGCATAAACAGGAATAAGGATATTTCCTTTTCCCCGTTAACACCTCCCCGTTAAGGCCTCCGGCACCTCACTCATCGGACGAAACGCAGAAAACTTCTACTTCACGCCTGTTTTCTATGAGGTCGTGGTATTTCACTGGTCGAGCTGGCCCAATCGTGCAACAGATGTTGTTGTTGCGGGCTCTACCACTATTATATATTGTATCATGAAATTGAAGCATAAAACGACAACTTTATTATCTGTTAAAGTTATGATAAACAATATTTTTATAATAAATCATAAATCTTGTTCCTTTTATCAGTTGATTAGGTAATGAAGGTTAAGAAAATGCCGTAAAAACTGCAGCCAAAACCTATATATGGACCACGTCACGTTCATACTGTGCCGCCCCTCAAAAGTGGGAAAACAACAGGGAGATGATGATGAAGAAGTAACAGTCATCATCACTTCGTGGTGCGCAACCAGAGAAACAAGGAAAAATAGAATGAGAGAGGATGTGACGGGGAGAATATAATTGGGCATCCAGCACCTCCTTCATCAGATTTACACTGGTATTTTGTTATGTCGTTGTACTCACTCGCTCAAGCCAAAAGATATAATTATTCAAGAACAAGCTGTGCCCCGCGGTTTCACCCGCCCTGCAAATGATGTTACCGCAACCCATCATCATCTCCCTGCCCTTTTCCCGCGTATATGGGGTCGACACAGTATGACCGTAGCACAGTTAAATTGATATAACTTTTTTATTTATAAACCGATTGAGATAAAACAAACACTAAATGTTAAGTGAAGCTTACCACAATACATTAGTGAAATTCGTACCCAAACCGGTTAAGCCGTTTCTGAGATTGGCGGTAACAAACGCACAGACAAACAGACAAAAATTCTAATAATCATTGTTTTGGGTTTTATTGCGTTTGTGAAGGCCCCTAATAATAATTTTTCTCAAATATCTTCCATGTACATGACAGCGATCAGTTAAATTTTTATTATATGCATAGATATCCACCTGAGCTCTGCATACGTATAAGAAGTTCTAAAGTTAGTTAATTGTATCTTAAATACCAGGCGATTAAAAATTAAGGTAAGGAAATGAAATCAGTAAAATTAGTTTAAGTTCAATTTAGTATTCGCGTAAATATAAGAAATCACTTTATTTTACCTTGAACCTTAGTTGTCCCACTGGCGGCTTGGCGTATGGTATTCCCAAAAACTCGTAGTACTCAAATCCATTGTCATTTTCTGATTTCTTGCCTCTGAGTTTGCCTTGTTGTATTACAACTGTGGCCATCTTTAATGAATATATTAATACAACTGATGTATTTGTCAGGGCTTTGGTGCGGATGCAGATACTAAAATTATGATATATTTATATATACAGGTACATATATGATAATCTTATCAGTAATTACGAACACGGATACATTGTTCGTGATGACGGGTTTGATTTTCCAAACTGCGCAATGACAGTGAAAAAATTTAATTTGTTTATCTAGTTTAATCATGACAATATCTTTTTTGTTCGTTCCGGTCCGGTCAGAAGTGTTCCGCAGGCAGTGACAGCAACATTCACGCATGTCTAATGGCATATCTGTTCTTTTTTGTATTATAGTATAATTGCTCTGTTATTAATATGATCACATTATGACAATAAATATCATCATAACCTTCTTGTTCTTTTCCTTGTACGGTTTTAGATGCCATTTGGATCCCACGAATGGTTGTATTGTAAGAAAAAGGAAAGGTAATACTAAAAGTATTACCTTTCCTTTTTCTTAACATATTTAGGTATAAATATATAAATTTATTGTCAAAATATTAATATAATTTTCTATTCGATTCCTTTGCCAGGTTTTTTTATCAATTATCAATGATATTATAATACAAAAAGTAGCAGATTTGCCATTAGCAGTCGAAAATTGAAGACCCGAATGCGTCCCAATTGGGACGCTTTTCCGATAGCTTACGTCATGTGTTTACAACAGATTTTATTAATCTTTTTATCACGAAATTGTAGCAATGAAGTACATCTTTTTGAAAAAGAAACCCCTGTCGTAAAATTAACAGGGTACTCCAAGTAACGCGCATAAGAAATTAACTACATACTGTATAATTACTTGCAATATTTTTCAGGATAGCTTATTACTAGAAGATTTTATCTTCCTAGTAAAATGTTGATTTGGCAAACTGTTTCTTAATATACAGAGCCTGGCGTGTACATTGAGTGACACGTCGTCCTACATGAACTACCTCGTAGCGGATGCAGAGCAATAAATTGAGCAAAAATATCAAGTGTCCGCAGCCATAACCTTACTTGCTCCGTTTTGGATGAGGTCTCACATAAAATTGGGAACTGAGTGGACTAACATAATTTAAAAATAAAATAAAATAATTGTTAGTTGTTTATTTTATTTTCCTTTCAACAAAATGAGTTCGTGGTATAAATGTCGCACATTTTTTTCCTTTTCCTTTTTTTCTCAAAGTTTTTTTTATGGTGTTATCTTACACTGAGATATTTATTCCATATAGCATTATTGAAAAGAACAAAATGACGATTGTTGGAAAAATGGTTATTATTAATATCATCATAAAACAAATTAACACCAAAAAATTCTTTGTGTGCATGAAACATGCCTGTTTTTTCTGAGACTGGGTTATCTATTTAAGATGTATTTATGAAAGAAAAAAAGCATATGTAGTATATCAGTTATCTGGTTTCCATAGCACAAGCTCGGCTTAGTTTGGAATCAGAGTTATTATATTTATTCTTTTACACAAGCTTTTAACGAAAAGGAAATCCATTCAGCCCTGTCTTATGCTTGTCTTAAATGAATCAACCCTGATTCCAGAGCTTGGGGTTGAGGAAGAGGAACACGAGGAGAACATATCCAAGTATATTTCATCGGTTTCCAGTTTTGCCGCCCTGAGGCACAAAGCCATACATATATCTATGATTTCCGATTTTTTGGACATCTGAAACAAAGGACAAAACAGTATTTAAACGATAGTCAACGTTTATATTCACTTATTAATTTTGTTTGTTTTAGTTTATTACGTATTACACCAGCTGGGTATCCTGGTATCCCTAATATTTCGAATTTTTAAATTATTTTTAATTATTAAATTAAACAAATGTAACCCGATCAAATTTAAAAATGGTGGACAATCCTAGTGCATGGCAATTTATGGCTATCACCTAATTTGGTTTATTAATACTAAGTACTAACTACGTGATAACAAATAAAAAAAATTAAACATTATTTCTATTGTTGTCATCGTTTATGGCACCATAAATTACGTAATATTGCGTCATTTCTTTCTTGTTTGTTTCAAATCAAGATTTAATTTAGCTGTAAAACCGCACTTACGAATGAAAGGATACATTTTCAGATTTCCGCTCACTACGGCTCTTGCAGCCTTTATATAACAGATCACCATGTTTTCAATCTTATAATAATAATTACAAGTACAGAAATTAGTGGTGAGCGATGATATTTCGCAAATAATTACAAATTTTATAAATAACATCTCATTGTGTTGGTCACAATTTTATTTGTGACCAACGAAAATAAGTTAAACTCCGACAAGGACAAAAAATTATTTGACGTCTTCTTCATTCCTAGCAGACTTTTTATATTGCGATCTCGTTCATTCGCGTGACTTCATTTGCATGGCAAATCCCGATAATACTTGATAATAGGTGTGAGTATGTCACTGTAGTATAAAATATCATTGTCTACCACTTGTTTTTTCGTACTTACGTACGAAAACGTAATTAATTTCAAGTATTTACGGAGACGAAAATTTAAAGAGTCCGACGGGAAATACATTTCATAGATTTCGGTCTAGTACCTTGCTCGCTTGAGTAGGCGATAGCGTTATAAACAAATTGACAAGGCTTTCACATACTTTGTTTTCAATCGCAGTATTCGTGATTGATGTTATGCCCCATTTTCGCCGTCTTTTAAATCTACCTACCCACTATAATTTAATTGATGTATATTTTTTTGTCACTTAATAGAAGAACAGTAAGTTAATATCTAAGAAATGTATACCCTGATCTGTCTCAAATCTAACTCGAGTCTAACATTTCGTTGTACTTCAATATGAACTTGACCTTTAGACGCGGGAACGGCGAGTTGCACAAGGGTTCAATCTAATTTGGTTTTTACGAGTTAACAGTGTTGGCCCCAGATAAGCGCGACATCCATTTTAGATGACTACTGGGATACTGATCAAATATCATATGAGGGTATAAAGTTCAAGTTACAAGTATCATCACTTTAGTTATAAAGTATTTTAAGTTTTAAAAGACCAGTGCATCTGTTTATGTACATATACATAATAAGTTACCAACCGATTGTGAACGTCGTCAGTTTATAATTATAAACTGTCAGCAAATTGTGTACTGGCGAATCATTATCGATTTGCCGTAACATGTCAAACCCAACCAACCTATTTTTTCTTTGATATAAATCTTTTAAGATATTATTTTTTTATACATAAAACTAATAATAATTTTTCATTGTAACTTAAACGTTAATGTAAAAACGCAAGTTAAATATCAGTTCACACTTTGACGATTTAACTTCCAGCCAGAGTTTATAAACTGTCCAGAAACGAAACATCAAATATTGCATGATTCGTTAGTTCACAATTTAAAATTATAAATATAATATATTTATTATTGTCAGATCTGTGAGATGCGAGATCTGTGGGCGGTTCGGGGTCACAGCCTAAGCCAAAGCGGCGCCGGCGAGTCGCTCCGTGAAATACTCAGGTGCATCCGAACCTGCACACGAATTATATGTATACAGTATGTGCAATTAAAAAGACTCTTGATACCCATCAAAAACACAAAATGTAAAAAAAATGCCAGGTCTCACATCGCAGTTCTTCCACTGCAAAAAGTTATCTCATCTAAAACCAAGTCCTTTATTTTAGTTAGTGTCCATAGTGCATCTATCTAATAAACTTATTATAACTATTATAGAAATAACGATATGCAATATTAATACAGACACTATAAATGGTGATAGGTAAGTGATTAGAAAAAATTCTAAGATTTAGACAAGTGTGCGGGATTTGTATCAGTTTCGAAAAATCGATGATCCACTAAACTATTTAAGGATTTTTCATTTTTCTTCCTTTATAGGCTAAATGGTAATTAAAATCTAAATTTAAAGTTTGTAATCTGCTAGAAGTACCATTTGAATGTTGATGATCGGTGAGTGTCAGTGACATTAGCGAAAATTCGTAAATTACAAATTGTTTAAGAGAGACCTTCGGAAAATAGCTTTACTAACCGGTTCATATATCTCCACCAATAGTGTCAGAATCTAGTTAGCGGTACAGTTTTCTATCAAGCAATTCAGAACCAATAAATATTGCAAGGTGAAGTTGTTTATAATCGAAAATAATTTATTTTTTGTTTTAACTAGTAATACCTGTAAAAACCTGTAGTTAATAATGTATCGCCCTGTAGAACCTCGAGCACTTTCATGGCTCTGCCTTTCAACCTTGGTTTGTTTCCGGAAATCAGATACAGCGACAGCAAGCATTTTTTTGTAAGAAAAATAACAGCTATCTTGAAAATCATGAAATGCTTATACAATATCTAAAGGCCAATAAATTTTTTCCCACAAATGGGTAGCTAGTTAAATTATCGGAAAAGTAACGTCCACAAGGAAAATAGAAAAAAAACCAAACATGCACAATACGAACTTAATTTTTTTTTGCTACAATAGATAATTTAGTACAAAGTATTATATTAAAAAGAAACGGTCGTTAAGCAGCCGTTTTGTTTTAGCCACAGACGTATTAAATATTGATGTCATCCGCCATTGCATTATAACACCTGCACGCACGAATTAAATAACTATTTTGCCTATAATTATTTTTTACACGAGGAGTGTGCAAAAGATTGTGTTTACGCTTGCGAAGCGCCACCGAAAGGGCAACGGGACCTACATATTTGCTTAAGTAGCTCGGGGCAGTCGATCGCACCATTCATTGCTTTGATAAACCTACGTCAGCCGCACGCCTTCTGTCCTAGTGGTAACAAATGAAACTTTTTACAATGAGAACAATGATTATACAAGTACTTTTTTGTGCGAAACTGAAGAAAGAGAGATATAATTGTTTATACACTATTTTCTCTAAAACTTTGGTAAAAAAATAGTTTAGAAATTGGCCTATAATTTTTGATGTTATTTTTAGGTCCTTTTTTATGAATTGGAGTTATACGGACTTCCACTAGTACTACTAGTATACATACTATTTCTTCTTTCTTACGTATGATACTATAATACATTAAGTTTCAGACCGTTGTCAGTATTGTTGTTTATTTATTATTGTATGGCTAATTATTTTATAGAAAAAGGTGGCAAACCATGTATGCGTAGATGTATGGATCTGGAAGAAGCGAGGTAGAGTATGCCAGGATCACACCCAATGGACATCCATCATCTCTGTCTACTCTCTAGGTTACGGGTGTGAGCTTATTTTTATTTATTTAATGCAGTCGCTGCTTCAGGTCTAGTCTAATAAGAGGAAAAAATAATTTGACGGAGGAGGGGAAAAGTAAAAATATCCTTTTTAACCGACTTCAAAAAGGAGGAGGTTATCAATTCGTCTTTATGTTTTTTTTATGTTTGTTACGTCAGAACTCCGCTCCTGGTGAACCGATTCCGATGATTCTTTTTTTGTTCGAGAGCTAATGCTTTCCCATTGGTTAGTCAAGATCCGACCGGTAGTCTTTGAGTTATTCTTAATAATGCATAATATGACAAAGTTGAATTTTACTTTCTTGGCTTACGAAGGTTAAACTATAGGACTTACATTGGAAGGATGTATGAAATAATTGTAGCTCTTTACGTAAGCTAAATAAAAGTGGATGACATATATCTATCTTCTATGGTTGTCTCACAATAACCATTTGTTTCTTAGAAAGCATTAATTAAAACGTATTCGATACTTACTACGCTTTTATTCGTGTTCGGTATCAATCCTTATCCATTTAAATGTGTTACTTATTAAGAGAATTTAATGTAGATTATAATTGTTCTTTGAACTATATCATTCTGACCAATAGTTTAGAAGATATCAAAAGTTTAAACTACAAAGTAGGTAAAAACTTAGCGCAAGTGATTTCAAAAGCCGCGCAGTAGACGGCCGGGCTTAGCTTGTTTATTATCTTTCTTTGATTGAAAGTTGCTTGTTATCATGTATTCCCATATAAATTAGATTCACTGAAAATCGTTAAAAAAAAATTGAGTCTGAGTGACCCTGGCTATAGTTGGTGGAGCATATGCATTTGCCTGATGCGTGATGGTAGCTGGCGGGAGCAAAACTCTTAAGGCTGCGGTGGTAATCGCACAACGTGGGACCCCTTCAGTTGAAGCGAGCAATGTACTCACAATGCGCTATGCAGGTCGATACCTGTGTTGACTATGTCTTGGTGGTGATTTCTCTTATACATTTACACTTGACAGTGTACAACACGCATTGACATGCGAGAATCGATAAATTTGTGCTTACGCACTAACAACGAGCCGAGAGCTCATTTGCTGGTTCGCCGGCGATATCGCGAAGCGAATCCAATGACTGAACTGTTGTCCCTACTTCGGGGGGAGTGCAATAGATGGTCCTGTGCCTCTTCACATTTTTTGAAGAAATGCGGGGAGCGATATACTCTTGTATCGGGTATTTTATAAATATAATTCTCAACCTCTTACAAGTGTTTCTTAATAGAGCCGTTGCAAGCGCGAAGGGATTTTATCATTCCACCAAATATAACCTTAAAGAAGCAATTACTATAAAAACACAATCTAGAACAAAATCCTAAACTAGACGATCACATAAGAAATTATCATTGGCCAAATAATTAATATACCTATTTCATGTCACTTGTCATGTCACAAATATTTTTTAAATCGATTTTATATCGATTTCAACTCTAATTTCTCTTACACTTATATAAGGGAAAAAGGGAGATGGATATAATGCCATTATAATAAATAAACAAAAAAAAGTCACTATGAATATTCTCTTAAATATTTTAATTACATTTTCAATTGTCATGTTAAAAATCCGTATATACCAATACCGTATATATTTAAAAACCACTGATTAAATTTATGTATTTTATATTATTTATCTTCATAACCTTGATTCTTTATCATTACCATCACCTCTCGTTATGCTGCTTAATGAAAAGTACATAGGTAATTATTATTTTTCATATTTGTCATAAATTTCTTCAAAAATATTCATTTTATTTGGTTCGTAGTTACTTAGCACTTTGATATCTTTGTCGATGCTCAGATATACAGGATTATCTTCTGTGTACACGGGCCAGTCGACCAACTCTCCCAAACTGTCTTCCGGTGTAGGACAACTGAAACATAAAGACGTTAGGAGTTTATAAACTGTTTCTTACAGGCCATTTTCTTATTTAGAAGTAAGATAGGATGTTATTTCTCTAGCTTAAGGCATGCTAGGAATTATCCCCCCGAACAGGTTTCTCTTGATTCTCCGTGGGTAACCAACCCAACAAGGAACCAGGCCCGGTCTGTCGTGCAGGAACGGCCAAAGGTGGTCGCACGAGGCGGACTCAATACCTCACGCAATTAATCTTACCCCTTGCGGTCGCTGGCTCTATATAAGACCAGACCTGGGGTCCCAGATGGCTGTTCGCTTTTCTGGCCCCCATAGTATTTAGGTGACGGGTTTGGGAGAATCCGTCGGCCATGCCAAAAGATAGTGTTAAAAATGTAATTACCTCGATTTTGCGAAATTAGTCCACATTTGGCACATAGTATTTCGTATAATTAAATCGTGTCCGTATGCCTCCTTTGCCACTTTGTGGCACAAAACATAAGTGTGGTCATCTCCGTGAGCGGCTCCACTCCTTTTTAAACCAAAAATAACTTTGAAAAAGTTAATCTTTCCATCATACGAAAACTCATAACAACGAACAGGTACCCCTTTACGAGCCATTAGCTTCCCACTGATCCAAATTCCTGACGCAAAGTCGACATCACTAAAGAAGTCCACTGCGACTTTATCCTGGTCGTCTTCAAGAATTGCACTCTTCAAGTAGGCCTGTAACATCTGTGCTGTATACTTCACTTTGTCATCAGAATTAAGATCAAATGACCAGTGCTCGGTGAAGTTTTTATTCTCTTGGACATCTAATATTGCATTGGGCTTTAGCACATATGTTAAATAACCTTCTTTATTGCAGAATCCCTTTATAACAGGTACGTGGTTAAAAATACCTTGCTTCAATAGACGGTAAGGATGGTCTGTCAGGAACGCTTCCCCGTTTCCAAAATCTTTTTCGATAGTTGGAACAAATCCAAAGAAAATCCTGTCAGCTGTATATTTTTCGCACACATGAAAAGCAGATGTTGCTAGTGCAGTTCCTGAGACATTTAACAAAAACTCATTTAAAGAAACTTTATCTTCTAGAGATCCTTTGTAACCTAAACTTTCAGCAAGTAGATTAGCTAGCTTCTTTGGTTCATAATTTATTGCCCAATGGTTAAGAGACGAACCTGAGTGAAGAATGGCTTTATGAAAAAGGCCCTTGGCTTTTGACGAAACTATAAGATATTCAACGGATGCAGCACCGGCACTTATTCCAAATACAGTAACGTTATCTTTGTCGCCATTAAAATTGATAATATTTTTTTGAACCCATTGAAGAGCTTTTACCTGATCTTTCAAACCCATGTTTCCGGCTGCTTCTGGAATGTCTAAGGATAAAAATCCTAAAATGGAAAGTCTGTAGTTAATTGTAACTATAACTACATTGTTTTCTATGAGAAAATCTGGTCCATTTTCATTTTCTAAAATTCCATTTCCAACTACGAAGCCACCTCCATGTATGAACACCATTACGGGAAGCAATTCGCATTTTCCATCAGGTATCTTA
>JWHW01044978.1:13945-36491 GCA_000931545.1 Papilio glaucus
GCGCCAGTACCAAGTTTCCCCTGTAAACCCTAGGACTTTAGGAAATATATCTCTAACAATAGCAGTAATACAAAATATAATAAAATTTCGTTAGGTAGCTATTATTTTTTGTGGTATCTAATTTTAGTGAGAATTCGCGTATTTCATTAGATAATTGGCAATAACCTAATCATTATTTAATTTTGACAAATTCGATAGACAAAAATTAACATAAAAATTTCAAGTTGTTAGCTAATTTATTTGGTCAAGAATTATAGTACCTGCCACTCAATGGACTATATCAAGCGTTACTGAAAACGTAGGCGCCATTCAGATTTATATTTAAAGAATAATTGCGCTGAGATAATTTTACTTTCTAAGTGCCTACTTAAAATTAACCTTTAAAATAAACGCAACGCTTATGTTTATTGCACCTTAATATTACAAGGCGCAGAACGCTCCACTACATTTAGATGAATGACATAATGGAAAAAGTCGTATTCTGTCCTTTTACTGTTAAGATTGGTGTCTTCAAATTTTGAAGTGAAAATATTTGTTGTTTTAACTTCAGACGTCTGTCCTCAATGCCAATGTTTTTTTTACTTTTAATTATATCTAACTTTATAAGTAATTAAAAGAGCTGTCTGCAATAAATGTAACATTCAATTTGGCAAAAGACAGCAAAAATGTCATGAGAAGTCCTAATTAATGTAATATAAATGTAATGATCGAGCGTAATTTAATAATATATAAATAGACCTCTTCGCTTTTCAGCAAGATTCGTATTCATTTTGGCAAAAAAGATCGTGAGAAGTCTTAGTCTTGAGCTTAATGAAAACGTAGCCCAAATTACGTCGGCGTTCCAAAGTAGTTGATTGTGCGGCGTGAGATCCGATGCTGAATGGCCCGGATTGATCTGACGCGGTGTAGGCGACCCGTGGAATGCGGGCTCAAAGTATTGTGGCCAAATTAAATTTTGGAATTATAGGACGTTTTAAAAATAAATACATAAACATGCGCTCACGATTTATATATTCAGATAGATTATAGATTTTGGCGCGACCCTGGCACACCTCTCTCGCTTCTTCTACATTCATACGTCTACGCATGCATGCTGTTCGGTTGTGGGCGCTCCTTATATCGCCTTTTTTATTAAGCGACTAATCTGATCGATATAAGTTCTCCGAGGGCGTCCCCTATCAACACTACCACTTACTTTTCCAACATAAATTTGTTTAGTTATTCTCTCTTCATTCATCCTTTCAACATGCCCGAACCACCGAAGCATACCTTTCTCAATTCTAGTCACAACATTCACTTTTAAGCCACACTTTTCCCTTATAATGCTATTTTTAATCCTATCATTCAATGTCACGCTTAACATACTTCTTAAGGATCGCATATCAACGGCATTAACTCTACTGGCATGCTTTTCCTGCCCAAGCCAGCTCTCAGTTCCATACACTAAAGTGAGGACTAGTATAACATTGTGTATTGCCAGACGAGCCTTCATAGACACATTCTGACTCCTCACTATTGTACCTATAGCCCCATTCATTTTATTTCCCGCATTCACACGTCGTTCAATATCTTTAACATGCCTACCGTCTCTACTAAACATACACCCCAAATACACGAATTCTTCCACCTGTTCCACTTCTTTACCGTTAACATTTATTGCAAATATAATCTTACTTTGTTCTCTTTACAACACCATTTTTGTCTTTTCTATATTCATCTTCATGCCTTTACCTTCTAATGAATCATTCGCTAGATTCAGCATAAGTTGTAAGTCCTCCGCCGTTGACGCAAACACCTCCTGGTCATCGGCGAACAAGGCACATTTTATAACTAGCTCACCCATTTTTAATCCACAATCTAAGTCTTTCAAACCATTCAAATATGATGATGAATGATCCATATAAAGATTGAACAGCCACGGGGATGCTACACAGCCCTGTCTACACCTTTATTGATGCGAAACCAGTCTGAGTAAGCCCCGTTAATCCCAATACAAGCAGTAGAATCTTTATAAAGAGACTTTAATGCTCGTATAAGATCACTGTTCAATCTAAACTCAACTAAAGTTGACCACAGATCATCTTCTTCAACTTATTTAGGTCATATAAGCTAATGTTTATTTTTATTTCTATTTCTATTGTGAACAAATCCTTTATATGTCATGTGTAATGAACACAAATACTTATGGTGTATGGCGACACCTCGAATCTCGAGATTACCGCAAACATCTCAGGGAAAAAGAAGTCAACCTTTTTACCAGACCTTTTTGCTATAATTTTGATAACAATTTAATGTTGTTTTTTTATGTATATTTGTTGTTGATGGTTACAAAACATTTTATTAATTATTTTTTTAACATGAGCATGTAATTAACATGAGCAAAGACTTGCGTGTATGCCTTTTTTATATAAGTCTCATTATCATATAATAAGTGGTCACCCTACAGTGTATCGGTGTTGTTCTGTAGGATATATCCGCGCGCAGGTGCGTGCCCGTGGGAATAGTGCTCGGATTGTCTTGCTGTGTTATACCATAACGGCGAGTATCTCAACAAATTGTCGTTTTTCTACAATGAATTATTTGACACTATGAATTCTGTTAGACACGGAATACAACTTAAGCTAAAGGTAAAACTTTATGGTAATTACCTATTTATTTATTTGTTTACTTTCTCTGATTGGAATTTTTTTTTGATGATAAAAGAAAAGAATCAATGCAGCCAGAGTCAAAGCGTTACGCTAGGTGTTGCCCGGATGAATTGTAATATTGCAAGATAATAAAATCTACGTCACTACGGGATAATGTAACTTTGTAAAGGTGAAAGAATTAAAAGTTATTTTTGTAATATGAGAATGATACATTTTTTATAATTCTAGTTTTTATGCAGCAATTCATTAATATGATTTTAAATCATTTTTTGCAAACACAATGTAACTAACATTCGTCTTTATCAATACGGCCCCAGTTTAAAAAGCGCTACACGCTAGCTAGTCCTTAAATATATTATTATTGATTTTACTCTATATGTGTGTTGTATATATTTACTAAAGTCATTGTAAGTTCAGATATTAGCACCTTCTCATTTCAAACACTCCATATATTTACTTCCAAGAGTTTGTTGATTTTGCACACGTATTGCGACCGTCGCATTTGTGTTTTAAATTACGTACATATGACGTAATTGTTGAGGCGCTTTATCATTGTATGTTTTTTTAATGAGTATAAATTACATAATCAGTAAGTACAACACCTACGATTCCATATTGAATTATTGATAAGTAATGAATGTTAAGTAATAAGCACTTTAACAAACGAAGAGCGAATCTAAAAGTCATTCTCTCAAGTGTTTGTGTTTGATTATGTAATGTTTGATTTGACGAGAATATATTTTTTATGTTTATGTTAATTACAGTTGAACGCTGGCCAGAATTATCTAATTTGTTATTGGTTAATCTTTTGACATTAATAAGTCTTTAAGTTATTTACTTCTTAATAATTGTAATATGTCGAACACATTGATTATTCTTCATTCGATACCACAATAATACAACAACATTAATGATAAGTTATTCAATAACAAGTTATTAATAATTAAGAAGTTACTGGAAATATTCAGCTTAAAAATATACAATCTTTTCTTTTTGTTTTGAGGTGTTTTTTAAATATAAACAACGACATCATATTTATAAGCATATGATTTTGATCATACTTTTCTGCAATGTATAGTACCATAAAACTACTCAGCGGGATGTCAAAACACGTTTCCTTCTACCACGTTATCAACCGACATTTCATTAGTCACTCCTTTTCATAATATGCCCTTACCAATATTTTGCATCATGATTTATATATCACTGGCTACTTTTTTATATACCATAAGGCGGCAAACGAGCTGCAAGTCGCCTAGTATTAGGTGATCACAGACGCCCATGAATTTCTGCAATACCACAGGAACTGCAAATGCGTTGCGGAAGGACTTTATACTTTCGTATTGGTTTGGGAATACCGTTAGGGACACATCATTCCACAGCGCTTTTTCTTACGGAAATAACCGTACGGTAGTGGAGTGCCAAACACCAAGATGATGTGGATGGTACATGATGCTCTGTCAAGTAGGCTCATAATATATCCAATACCTTAAGAAAATAAACACAAACAGTCAAACAGTCGTATGTGATTTGGAACGTTATGAAGTAATTAGTTATCATAGATATTTTATCTAGCGTTTAATTTAACTTAATATACTTTGATGTTGTAAAAGATAATCATATTACATTATTGAAGGTTAGATATAATAACAAAACAAATTTCCGCATTTATGTGCCGCAAAATACTTTGTTTGCTCCTCATATGGTAAGCATATAGTAAGCATATGGTAAGTTCCTGAGCATCACAATATATGAAAAGAACGAATGATTAGTCGACACTTTGACTATATTTTCCTCTATTTGTTTTGTGTATGTTTTAACTTCTATAAAGAGCGGCCTCCTTTTAAGTTATTTTCAAGAAATTCTTCTGTGAAATTGTACAGTAAAATTCGATTTTCATCGCATCGAAGGGTGGTACTGTGATCATAGCCACTGACTACACATTCCCTGTCTAGTATTAGTTGATTTCATTGCAAAGGGTGTGATACTTTAGCCAAGACTGTATTTTAACTGAAGATACTCACTTGCTAAATGTTCGTCTACGACGTGTGAACGTGTGAAATGGTCTACATTTTTTTTAATCGCCTTTGTAATATCATTAAAACCAGCCTAAAAATAGTGCAGGAAAAAAATTATATTACAATTTTCTTGCTTCCTTGTTTCTAACAACGAAATTCAAAATAATAAATGAATACAAAAAATAAATGAAAAAAAGTACGTAGAAACAGTTCCAATTTCAAATAAGATGCTAACGCACGTTGTTCACGTGGATCTAAAAGATGTTCTCTTACCAAACAACACGGCTAAGGAAGTTTTCACTTCAATAATTTGTATAACTGTACTTATTTGGAGAAATTCAACTGGCACATTCAGTTACGGTTTAAAATACTGGTCTACTGTATTTCAGTTAGCTTACTTATTTATTCTTTGTTATGGATATCCGCAAGTAAAATTGATCCTGTGAACTAAGATGAAGGTTTACATACCACAAACCACGACCTTTAAGACCATGACTTCCGTCGATTTAATAATTGGCCTTTCCCTTTCTACACCAGAATTACTCTATTCACAATTAAATGTTTGTATAATTAAAAAAATAAAAATGCTTTAACAATTTAATTATTCTAAAGAAGTGATCGGGCAAAACGACTTAAATTCGCCGAATTAATTATCCACACATAGAACTTGCAATCGATCGTTGTATGATGTACGCTGTGTGGAATTTTTTCTTGTTGTTTACAAAACAAAGTATTTTTTCAACTAAATTATTAATTAATAAAAAGAATTTCAACTCGGTAAGTATTTTTGTTAGGTTGGTCAGCCTGTTGAATAATCAATAAGTTGATTAAAGAACAAAATGAAATCATTGGGCGTGTAAATATAACAGTTGTTTTATGATTAATTATGTTTTAGATAATTACTTTATAATAACAAAAATAATTAAGTTGCCTTAATGTAAATAAATATTGTAATAGGTATAATATTTTCCGCCGAGACTTGAACTTTACTTATAGTTTTTTTGTTTGCACGCCAGATTAACGTATTACTACTCATTTATTATAATTATTAATTATGTAAATAATAAATGGCAACACAAAAAAATACAACAATAAAGAGTAATAAAAAGAAAACACAAAATAAACGATATATTGAACTTTTTAAACCTAAAATATTTAAAAAAAATTTAAACAAAGTTGCTTAGTTTGGCTTTTTATATTTTTATATTTGAAGTCGCTAATTGTCAATATCGCCTTAAATATTCCCCCCTTTTAACCCAATTGTTATATTGTCCAGTATCAAGCTTGGTCAGCTTGTATCCAATTTAAGCAGGCGTGTGATTGTTTAGTATTGTTTGTAAGTAGGACTTTCAATGTGACGAACAATGGTCGGTAGTTGAAATTCGTATTTTATGTATATAAAAAAATGTAAACGCCATATTGGCGCTTTTACTGATGGACATCCCAATTATCAAATAGCTGACATTTGGCTCGTTCAGACTCCTCGCCGTCACTAAATACAATAATGTAAAGCATTGTGCACAATTGTACCCATATTTGTTAACAATGGCCCGACTTCGTATTGACATCTGGTGGGTCTTCAACGCACATTAACTAGGCTACTAGATACAGATCTATGCGTCCGGTCATAACAAATCGCACCCTAATGACCTTTGAAAAGAGTTCATTTTCGTTTGGATTTATAAGAATTCATTTCTTGATACCGACATTAATGAAAATAAACCATAAATATATAAATATAAAATCCAATTTAGCTGTAATAAAGTATTTGAACTTGTGAATCAAAATAGCAAGACTTCAAACATCACCGAATTACCACTTGTGACATAATCGCGCCGATGCCGAGGGGCGGAGGGTCGCCCGGCCATTTGCACTTTTTGTGTGTTTTGCCAGTTGGCGCAAACATAATGTAATTTGTTGACATGTATATTTGGCTTTAGTTAAACAATAGAAACGCGACGCGTGACTAGCGGCCCTTCACACAGCAATCATAGGTCGATCATAAGTCGCGCGAACGAACGTAAAGACGACGCGATTTTTGTTTAAATTATCAAACACCTCTTCTTGCCTTAATCGTCATTACTCTTATCGGAGCCGTGAACAGTATACATTGTACACTCGGCTCTAATTTGACGTTGTATTTCGTCAGTAGTTTTGCGCTCGTCTATAGCAACTCGACGGAACCGTGCGCAGTCTCGTCGACCTTCGCGTCCCGCTATGATTTAAAGAAACACATGTGTACTCTAGAATCAGTTTGAATTGAGACACGTCCGAGTAATTTACTATTACCGAAAACATTAAAAACTTTACACACGATGGCGACTGTTAACGGTGTAAACGGATGGATCAGTGAAAACGGTGTAAAGAACGAAATCAAAGCTTCAGCCATAGACCTGATTGGTGAAACTCCGATCGTCGCCCTTGACAGAATATATCCTGGTCCGGGCCGTATTTTGGCGAAATGCGAATTCATGAATCCTGGCGCGTCAATTAAATGCCGCTCATCATTGTTTATGATACGGAAGGCACTCGAAAGCGGAGCGCTAAAACCGGGCGGACCAGTCGTAGAAGTGACTTCTGGCAACCAAGGCTGCGGTCTCGCGGTAGTCTGCGCTGTGCTCGGACACCCTCTTACACTTACCATGTCCAAAGGTAACAGTGCTCAGAGAGCGATACATATGGAAGCCCTTGGCGCTAAATGCGTCAGGGTTCCTCAAGTGGAAGGCACCTATGGTAATGTCACCTTGGCTGATGTTCAGCAAGCCGAAATAGAAGGATTGAGGCTAGTCGACGAGCTGGGAGCCTACTACGTAAACCAATTCAATAATGACGCGAATGCGGAGGCGCATTACCAGACAACGGGGCCTGAAATTTGGCGGCAAACTGGACAACACGTAGACGCTTTCGTTGCGACCGTAGGCACGGCCGGCACGTTTACAGGTACCTCGAAGTATTTGAAAGAAAAGAATCCTAATTTACTATCGTTTGTAGTAGAACCGGCCGGGTCGGAGCCTATTAAAGGGAAGGAGATCACAAAACCTTTGCATTTACTACAAGGATCCGGTTACGGATGTGTACCGAATCTATTTAATTATGATTATATGGATGGTACAGTCAGCGTCACAGACGAAGAGGTTATTAAGTATAAGAATTTAATTGGAGAGAAAGAAGGACTGTATGTTGGATACACGAGTGGCGCTAACGTCGCTGCCGCAGTCCATCTCCTGCAATCAGGCAAGGTACCAAAAGACGCGTGGGTGGTGACTACATTAAACGACACGGGATTAAAATACACCCCTGTTTCTGAGGAGTGTGTGTAATTTATAAATAAAGTCGTATATTTTTATAGGTTAAATATTATAATTATTATTTATTATTATTCTGTAATCTAAGAAAGTAAATACTGTTCTAAAATATTTTCTTTCATATAATAATAATGATGTTCATTAAAACGTTATATGAAACACATTTGTTTTTATCAGTAAGCACACCCTTATGAATATTACACAGATAATTAATGAATTATTAATTAGCTAATTAATTAATTACTACAGGGACTGAAAGTTGTAATTTTTGCTTATGTCGAAAATTGCGGTAAGGATATGAGTTATGTTTTTACCTTACGGTCAAGTTGCGACCGCCTACATCAAAAAGCAATAAAAAAAATTGGATCGAAAAAGTTTTAAGGTTCTAATGTTTTTCGCAGAAATGTAATAAAGAAAACATCCCACACCTGCCTAAACTTTGTTGCGATCTCATCGGGTCAGCTAAACAATCCGCACTATAAAAAAAATCCCGACCGTATTATTTAAATGGGGTATAATGTGGCCCATCGGCAACGTGATTTGTATCATGTAACAATTGTCACATTTCGAGTCTATTTGTAAAAATTACAGGTGAATGAATCCATCAGCGCCTCAGTGAGATATAATTATTATCGTAGTTTGTTTTGAAAAACCTTTGTGCGTTCCGAACAGTATTATATGCGCAGGCGAATTACGCAACCACACAACTATCGGGACTCTCTGTTGACGATGATAACATTAGTTTATACAATCATAATATTTTTAGCTCAATGGCATTCGGTATGATAAATTCACCGAACTCAGCATACTACAGGTTAAAAGGACACCGATAAAAGTAACAACTTGGTTGGTTAGTACACTTGACCTTGGTTGGATTTTGAATCGCAAACTTTTATAACTAAAACGTCCAATCAATACTGCCCGCTCTGCTTGATATTTTTTTAAACGTGGCATAAAACTGGCGGCCCGGCTGACTTATTTGTGCCACGGTTGTCGAAAACGACCTTCGCCTCACAGCGCAGGTCTACTAAATTAGGTTTATTGGGTTTGATGAAATATATAACTAACTAATAACTAATCTCTAATCTGTATTCTCTGGGCATGAGTGATTTTCATTTATTTAAAATTTTATTTATATATTTTTTGTGAAAGTCACTACCCTATGCACGATTTCTAACTTCGGTTTGGAACAAAACAAATACATTAAAAAATTCGATTGTGGTAGAAAAAATTAACATGGCCAAAATTATACACCGTGAACACAATCCAAAACGAGCCGGACGTTTTGAAAGGATTCCGCCAAAGACTAACGTTGTTCCGATCTGTAATTTAGCATCATTGATTTCACAACAAGCCATTAAAGAGATGTCCATGCGGATTCGTAAAAAATGCGATCTATCTGCAGCTGTTGATCACTAAACGATCTCGGCTCGTTAGCTGGGCGTTCTCCTAAAATTTTATGACCGAAAGCCGTTCCAGTAAACGGTGCCAATTCTAATTTTCGCCATTTTTTATTAGCGCTCGCTCTAGGTTGGGAGTTTTTTAACTGTCATCAAATTTAATATTTAGAATGTTTAAGTTTCTTTCACTTTTGTGTCTTGTGTATCACATCACGACTTTTTTGAACAAACGTAACGTAACGTTGATAATGATGAAGAAATTGTTACATCGAAACAAGTCCTTAAGTCATTAGATTTATTTACACTCTGGGTTATGCATTACGGATTAATAATATAGATACTTTCCTGTATTTGTTTGAACAGGTCGTCCTTTCATTGATGGAATATTTGCCAGCTCGTGCCTCGAGACTCTTTGGGGAGGTTAACGTATCCAATCATAGCAAATCTATTTGTTCTCTTGCTTAAGCTTATTTGCGCTGAATCTAATACGTATAGATGATATTACAAACCTTTATTAACATTTTCATATTCCGATAATCTATTTTCTCTAATTATAAAATCATATTATTCTACTATTTCTCTCATTATGTATATTATAAAAGGTAGTGTTTGCCTGTGACAGAGAAATTAAAAAGCAAGAGGTTAGCGGTTATAAGGAGGGATGTAGTGCATATAACGAAGAAATTAATGAGAGTCAACGTGGAGGGTTACAAGGGCAGAGGAAGACTGAAGAAAGTATATTAGATGGATTGTGTGAAAGATGATTCGTGTAAGAAAGGTGTGAATTCAGATATGACGGCTGATAGAGGGATATGGAAGAGAGGTACTGTGCCGACCCCACATAGATGGGAAAAGAGCAGGGATAAGATGATGAGTGATTCGTTTGTAAGGGGTAAACTCCGTAACTACTGAACGTTTTACCATTATAATCTTTTGCCATGAGAAGGCTATATTATCCAAGATTTAGATAAGCTAAATCTTATTATTATAAAATTAAAATAATGTATCCTGGTGAATGATATGGTAAGTATTTGATGACATATCCTATATTATCTGAAAAGGTTGATCAATTACTTTAGTAAGTATTAGTTAGTTGATCATGTTAGTTACTCATAAACATCTGCAACAAGCAAGATAAACTTCATTTTCAAGAGAATGAGTTGATGTAAGAAAGAGGAGATAAGCATGGAATCAAAAGACCACTGTGCCTCTGGATAACTCAGCAGACAAAAGAAATGAATATTTCTACTTCACACATATACCCTCTGAGGTAATACTTATGTATAATTACTTACCGTAATACTTTCCCGGCTAAGTAATATATAGGTATTTATGTACATAAATAAAATGTTATTATCTATAAGGAAACAAAGAAAAAGCAATAACTGGAATCATATTTTTGACATTGGTTGAACTCGATCTTTATTGGTTTATTGCACATGATTGAGCAATAAACACTAATAAATTGCTATCGATATTATCTGCCTAAACAATATATATTTTTTATAGTTTCAAGGGTGTAACACATTAACTAAATATGAATAGAATTCAATGTATTGATTTTCTTTTGCCTATATCTAATCATCATGTTTAGCTTTAGTAGGTTCTATAACGCAAGACCAATCTACAAGACATAGTATGCCAAGCAAAGGCCAATTTGTTGTAGATTTGCACTTTATAGAAGTATTACCAGCTAGTTTCATTTTTACTTATTTTTTAGTGTGACTTATGTCCAGCCTCGATCATAATTTACATACACTAATGGTGTATATAGTGATGTTCAAATATACTATTTAAGTTTCAATATTTATTAAATAATACTTTTGAAATTGTGTATTTAATAGAATATAAAGAATTTGTCTGGAAAATTACCTCTTAGTAACTTATGTATGTATGTTGTTGCCCACATAATGTTTTTTGTAAGATGTCAACTAATCATAAAAACCTGTTATTGGCTGTATGTTTCTTTTTTGTTATGTAATACTTATTTTGCTGTTGGTCTTCCCAAAACAAATAGTTTGCGAATCAAACAAATGTTATGTCTAAATGTTATTGCATAGCAAAAACTTTTTTGTTTAGTTGCCGTCCGCGGTTTCACTTGAGTCATGGCTATTATTTATTTATGGCGGACTTTAGCAAACAATCAATGGCTTTCTAGATGGTACGTGATCACTGGCAGCCATGCCACTCAACTCACCGGTAGCCATTCAAGGTCCTAAAGAAGCCAAGGCATTGTTACTCTAGTCCATAACCGATTTAGTAATAAAACCAATGATCAAATAATCGCTGCAGTCGTACAACTCAACATACATGTTGTTCAGTTTTTGATATAAAAATTCTCAATTTGGAACGCTATCTCCCAGACTGTATCGTACTATGAACAAAATCAAATACATTAAGAGTTAGTAACAATTTTATTAAGATATTTATTTTAGTTGAACCACAAATATTAATACTTGGCTTTGTCTACGGCCATTTGAATTAAAAAAGAGATAACCTTTTGGTTATCGTAGAATATAATGATTTTTATTTATAGAATTGTTTGAAAGCTTATTGTTTGCATGGCCAGTCATCTCATCGGCGATATAGCCTCGTAAGCACGTAAGCCATTGAAGAAGAATTGTGTGGAATATTATGAGGCCATAGGAGTACATTGATAATATAATACTCCACGAGTACGAGGAAACATTGTCTTTTTAAAGTGATATTGATCGGTATACGTAGCCCCGAAACAGATTTTGATTTTTATATTTTAGATAATTTGTTTGTCCGATAAAATGAAGAAATGAACTTAAATCGATGAACCATTATATGCTTATAATGATTTATTTATAATAAATAAATAAATACCATTCTAAAACCTCATCCACTATATCTAACGGCGCGATCATTTTTTAACTTAATTTTCTTGTATGCTTGGACTGTTTGGACCTTACAATGAATTAATCAAGAGAGACGAAACAAAAAGCGAAAACTTCTTTAGCTGCTTTAAACGATATTGTAGGGGAAATTTTATAGGTTCACGCAAACAAAATGCTCGAAATGGGTCAGCAATATGTTTTGAAAAGCATTATTTGAATTTGGAACATTTTCGACGAAGTATTTTTCATTAATTTATTTCTTGTATTCACTTTCATTGTTAAGATTAAGAGGGTTTATTATTGTTGTTTATATATTTATTATTTGTTTATTTTTGAACTATTGTCGCGACCTTCCACCTGTTTTGAGTTTTCACTAGAGTCGGAAGTCCTTATGACTGACTGTGTTTTTGTCATTCATCTTTCTATCTTGATTAGGCCCTTCGACGTTTCCTAAAAACCGGAACATACCTTTCTTAACTCAGCGACCTCTTTGTCAAATATTTTTGTCTTACAGCGCTATTTATAACTCTATTCATTTATTATTTAGTAAAGAGTAAGTGATCACTTATTCATAAATAAAATGTGCCTAAAGCATTGCCGATGAATGTATAATTAAAAGTGACACAATATACACCTGTGGCTATCTGTTTTTTTTGTTTGTTCTTCGATAATCTGTGCGTAGGCGTGTTAACGGTGCGCCTGCGCTTCCTCCTCGGACAGGTCTGTGACGTGAGATAGCGCGCATCCATGGAATTGATTTAATCTGTGTCAATATTGACGCGGAGGCGTTGTGGGAATCACAAAGTGTGCACAGGTGGCCCCCGACTTCATCTCATATAGAGCGAGTTCTGTCTTTACGTTGCTTATTTTAAATCTATTTTAGTACATTTTTAAATGTCTGAACTTTTGAACTAAGAAACGTTTTAGTCCGAGTTTATTTCTTCTAATCAGGATTTATGATCACGTCCGCACGTATAGAGCGATAAAGGAGATGTACCATAATAATTGATGTTTATAACGTCGTTAGTGAAATTATTTACCTCCACGTTCATGCGAAAAGACCTTGCCAATGAATCGCCTGAAATTATTGGCAATTATCCAGTGCTTTAAATAAATCAATACACCTCGTGTCAATAAACTTAGGTACTACTTTCCACCGAATACTATTACGTAGTGGTGGTTAATGAACTAACATTATTAGAGATACGTACCATGATATTTATCATTTAATCCGTCTGTTAGTAATTGTTTTTAGTCAATAGAACAACATAAATAATAAAAAACATATTTCAAAGATCAAAAATAAAGACTTTAGTAAAGGGAAATAAGGTTTTTTTTACTTTTAACTAGGGGTGTTATTCTCAATATTTAAATTATGTTGTTATTTTTTTACCCTCATGATATTGAGCAGGATATAAGGACAAAGTTATGAAAAATGTATTCCCATCGGTGTATAGTGGCTGAGGAAATTTTTTTTTTACTAAATGACATCAATAAATTTTGAACATCATGTATACATAGTGGTCGTTTAAAAGTTTAAGACTAAAATAAATATGTAACGTACACGAAAGTTTATTGGCCACTTACAAGGAACACCTGCAAACACTTGTACCTAATGTGTTTGTGACAAATCTTCTATTAAACCGACGGACTATTGTTTGGAAGACTTGCGTTCAGGGCTGTTAAAACTATGTGACATATTATTAGACCTTTATTACTGATTACTGCTGCCTTATAAGTCCCCTCGGTCAAAAGGACATAGAAGGGAAAAAAAAGGATATTTCCTATCCATCCTCTCTCCCGTCAAATCGTCGACCTCTTCCTTCCTTCCTTATTTACCCTATCCTTGTCTTATTGGAAAATGATAGGAAGGTGAAACGGATTAAGATTAGGCCCCTGACACCTCATTAATCAGACGAAACGTAGAAATACTGCTTCACATCCGTCTTCTCTGAGGGCGTGGTTCACTGGTCGAGCCTGCCCATTGGTGCAACAGATGTTGTTGCGACCTCTACCGCTGTTAAATACCTTTAGCGGTAGGGAAAAGGTCTACAGTGATTTTTGTTACTTCGGCTTGTTGAAATCGTCTAATTTTTCACGTTATCCTTGAACATGTTGAAAATTTAAAATAAAATTAAAAAATTGATCGAGAGCGACGATGTCCAGGTGACGGTTTTGTTTAATATGTTTGTGATTCCCGCACTCCTTTGCATCGCGCCCAAATCGTCAGATTATTGAAATGCACACCTATTTAGATCGAAACAACCCCCCGAAATCTTAAACCGACGCGCTGGACTGTGTCCCATGATCGATCTTTTTTATAAATTTAATGGGCTAACCTAAGCTCATACATGCCTGATTTTTGGTGTAAGATACTTAACAGGGTCCAAGGTACCCCCGATTAGTAAATCAGACGCGCTAGAGGTGTACAGAAATCCCCGCTTGTGTTCCCTTACCATAGCAGGTAGAGGTACGTTGTTTGGATTTCAGCGAGTGTCACCGAATCTAACAGGCCGCATGTCTATCGGTATAGAGGCAATAGACCATTTTTAATTTGGAACCCCACACATATTTTGTCTCGGCTTGAATCTAACACCGTCCGATGCAACGGGTCAATATTCTTAGCCTTTCGCTACGGGGCTTGCTTAGGAATACCATTTTAAAATTTCATCACTGTCATCCCACGCGTTCAAACAACGGTACTCTACTTTGTAGTTTAAAATTCAACTAGCTACGCCCCGCGGCGTCGCACGCGTGTCACTACACCTTCACGTTTCGTAATCGAGTGCCGATCAGTATCAATCTATCGAACTTTCATTGTTAGCGGTCACGTAGCGCCTGCGGCCTTTAATATTTCACGTCGCGCCGCCTTGCCAACGTATTATTTTAATGTGTGCAGCTCTTGCAAGTAAATCTGGGTAATTGAAGCCTCGCGGCATTGGCTGCATAGACTGCACTTTAACGCTATTTCGATTTCATAACTTTTCGAAATTACTTTTATATTGCCTTAAACTATTTTATTACAGAGGGGCACTGCGTTCATCTGATGTTCAAGTGAGTTTTTTATGGTACAGTACGCAATAAACCCTTACCGAATGACGTGTGATACCTCTACCCACCTCACAATTATAAGGGTCAGGTGAGTGAAGTAACGCGACGCGATGTGATACTACGCGACATGATGGTGAAAGGATGAAAGAAACGGGGTGTGGGCTTGCGGGATCTCATTCGTCAGACGAAAAGCATTAGTTTCAAAGTTTATCCATCATAAACAAATCAATCTTTCCTCTTAATAACACTAGTTTAGGGTAAACCAATTTTACTCCACGTGACTAACGCGTTAATACTTACGCGTTAGTCACAGTTGATTTATATTTCTCTCGTCGTAACGCCACAGGCTGCAGTGTGGACATTTGTGAGCGCTGAGAAAATTATCATTTTCCCGGCAGGCGCAGGTGTTAGTTCGGTATTTTCTACTTGTAATGAGACCAGCTGTCGACGTCGCAAGCCGTACGCTCGTTTTGAACCATTATTTCATTTTAAGAATTTTTTGTTTAATTATTTTATTAAATTACTATACTTTTATGATCTATGGAATATACAGCAAAACGTTATGAAAACAAAGTATTTTCTTACCTATACTGTAACAATAAACAGTCCTCGGGAATTGGTAATAATGGTTGGAGATTGCGTTGTATTTAGACATACATTGTAAAAAAAATGTTTTTATTTGACGGCGGTGCACGATCTGTTGACTTAGTTTTTGTTGAGGAATAAGAAATTAGCTACTGTGTAGTTGTTAAATGGCTGCTTAAATTGAGAAGGAAGTAGTGTAGCTTTGAAATAAATGCTTACGAGATAAAGGAAATTCGACTTGTAAACACAACATTTCAACAATTGTATATTTTTGTATAAAAACCAGTAGAAACAATAAAAAAACAATGTTTACATTTAGCAACAATAAAAAGTATGCATTATAAAAATTTAAGTCACAAAGACTGAGCTATCTGCTCCGAATAGACTACAGGACCAGCCTCTAGTGCCACTAACGGCGTTTTCAAAATGTTGCAGGACAAATATTACAAATGCTTAAAATTCAAATGTTCGCCACTTGTCGCACATGACCGATTGGTTTTGCAAAAAATTGGCTTCACATCTGACGACCCCATTAGAGTTATACGATGGCGAGAGGTTTTTATTTTCAAAATTATTTTTCTTAATGTTTACCATGATGGAATCCCCAGTGTTTATGGTCCTCATGGCCGCCTTTTTTGCCGTGGCCGTGATGATGGTGTCCGTGACCTTCGTGTCCGTGATGGCCCTTATGGTCATGATGATCCTCATCATAATGATGTTTGTCATGGTGTCCATGTTTGCCATGGTGACCCTCGTGATGTCCGGAGTGATGGTGACCACCCTTCTTGTGATGACCGCCATGTTCTTCGTGGTGTCCGTGGTGGTGACCATGCTTGTGGTGTTTACCTTCGTCGTGGTGCCCGTCATGGAAGTGATGGTCCTTGTGGAAGTGGTCCTTATGGTGCTTCTTGTGGTAGCCGTCGGTGTGCTCGCCCTTGTCGTGATGTTCGTGGTGGCCGTGCTTGCCGCCCTTGTGGTGGTGACCGTGTTCGTGGTGCTCGCCATGGTGGTCGTGCTCGTCCCAGTGTTTCTTGTGCCCACCTCCGTGTTCGTGGTGATGTTCACCGTGGTGATGTTTGCCGTAGTGACCGGCATCTCCCTTGTGATGATGATGATGGCCATGATGTCCCTTGCCTCCTTTACCACCGTGCTCGTGGTGGTGATGAGCGTGATGGTGATGGCCACCGCCCTTCTCGTGATGATGACCCTTGCTCTCGGCCACGGCCAAATCAGATTCGGCTTGATCAGCGTAGCAAGCCGCCACTAGGCAGAGAACTCCTAACACTATCAGAGCCCTCATGTTTGCGAGTTGTTTGCAATCGGAAGTCCGGTTGTGACTGACCTCAGTTTGCAGATTGTCTAATTTATATTAGTTAGTTGTTAGATTTTTCAGGCGGTGTAGAAATATAACGCAACGGACGCCTGCACCAGTTCACGGACAGGTAACAAAAAGTCTCGATATCGTTGCATTACAAATGTTTCCAAAATGTTTCACTTTTGCTTTGTATTGTATTTTAGCGGTTGCAGTGATTTGTAATTATTTATTCAGTCAATATCTTACAGCAGAACTTAATTACGTTTATTTGGATGTATTGTTAACCCTTGTAATGATATGACATTTTTAGTTACGACTAGAGCACAAAAAAATCTGTTATAAATGTAAACTAATTATCTCCACAAAAACATCCATCTTTTCGTGGAAACGATCACGTACGATATACCATCACTCGACTGGTGCTGAGATTCGGTCAGGCCTCTAAATCATAAATAAAAGTTGTACTTGTATAAATAAGTGTGGTGTTAGTTGAATATAATTTTGACAAACCTTTCTGAAGCCGAGCGTTAGTGTCTTTAACATTTTTACACTATAGGCTAACTTCTAGTTAATGATACGCAATATTACAAGTTTATAAACATATTTTTTTTTCGTAGAAATAACTCTTGTTCTATTATACGTTGTAACGTACGTTGCTACGTGCTTTAATAATAAATTTGTTCCTGACAGCAGAACAATGAAGCTTCATTTAAACTGTAGGTGTATCAGAGATGGTGCGTGATTGGATGAGGCGGGCAGGTGTCGGCCGCAGCGCGTTTCCTATTAGAATCGTGTTAGAGAGTCCATTCCGTGATCATTAGAGGCTGGCAGGTGCGAGGCGCCCACGTATAAGTACATTTATCTATTGACATGCAACTAACGGGCCACGGATCGCTTTGTACCACCGAATGTTCCGAGATAGATAGAGATAGAGAGGATTTGTAGACGCTTGTTGTATTAAATACACCGTAGGAAGATTACACATTGAGACTTTTACAATTTATAAGAAGTAAACGAAAGATTTATTATTAAATCGACTTACTACATGCATCTGTTTCCTTTAATATCCCTATTTATATTTTTATTTCCAAAGATGATCAAAATATCAGATAAAACATTTTAATGCGTTGAGATTTCTTTTAATTCAGACATACACATAAAATACAATACTGAAATCAATGAATTATTTTTTTAGGACTACTCATAATGGTTCTTAAAAAAAATCTCCTTGCCCTTTTCCTACTCTTGTGAGGTCGGCACAGTATGATTGTAGTCCATACTGTATAGGTTTTGGCTATAGTTTTTACAGCCAGCCGCCTGCCTGACGACAACCCTCCCTGGGAATAATTGTACATACTTGTCTTGTTTTATCAGTGTGATCAAAGACAATTCCGTCGCCGAGATAGTTATTGAACTACATTTAACGACATTTGTCGCAAAGACTATTATTGATCGATTCTTGTGCCTTCTCTTCTTTAGCTGATCGGCATTCATCTTCTGTGATAATAATCCCGTTCTAATTTTCATCCCCGTAGAACGAGCGCCCTCTTCCGTCTTCATGGAATTCCGCCCCCTTTTAGAAGCCCCCTTGTTGATTCGTAACAAATACAGATTTTTTTCTTAGATGTTTGTATAATATAAATAAACTAACAATATTAAAAATACATCCTACGAAATAAATAAATTCAAAATAATTTGAGATACGTCTGCTATGACAAACTGTCAAAATGATAATAATAGTATTCACTGATCATAATAGTTAACACACGCACGCACTTTATCTAAGACAATATTAATAAAAGGATACATTAAGAAATGAGCAGATATATTGTCACAATGATTACAAAATAACCAAATTAATCTTTATCAAAATTAAATATATACATATTTGTTCTTATGTATGTGTAACATACACATACAACTTATAATGTGTGTATGTGTAACATACACATACAACTTATAATGTGTGTATGTGTGATAATAATTATGCATCCATAAGCTGTCTATGGTCTGTTACTAATCTACATTTTACTAATATAAACCATAACAAAAGAGGACAAGTTCCTTATTGGTGCCAAAAAGACTCCCTACCCTCAATACCATTCCATGTGCTAGAAAGGAAAGGTTTCTAGTTGTGTTTAGGACTGAGCTCCTGTAAACCTCCTGATACTGCGCCACCTAGAGGCTCCAATTTCGTATCTATTAAGTCATCCCGGAACCCATGTAAGCCCACATAAAGAAATCGATGAAACTAATTTCAGTTTAGGTGGAATTCCGTTACGTAATATAATAACTAAGACATTATAGCAGTCGATAGTACTATTAAGAATTAAAAAAAAAATACTTAGACGCCTTTAACTCAATATAATAGTTATTATCCGATACCCCGAACGCGTACAAATGGCTTCTAATGCTTAACTAATTCCATACAAATCCTAGCGCGAGGCGAACGAAGCCGCTCCCTAAGCCTAACGCTTTTCTAACAGCCGGCCACCTGTCGCGGCACTTTTTAATCGTCTTACTTACCATACCATATACGTAGCTGTCTAGAATTACACTATGCGCCATAGACTCTATCACATCATAGACACGCCACGTCACTTTAAATGTTTTAACTTGAACCAATGATATTATATACTATAGATATACATTTCGCAGAAATCTTCACACATGTCGAATGGTGTAAAACGGATAGCGTGATTAAAAAAATAAGAGAAAGAGGACACGCGTTCGAGACTAAACCGTAAATGTAAGCACATGACTTAAAAAAACAACCCAATTGGGACGATTTCGAGTCTTCACTTTTCGACCGCTAATGTAACATATTGGTTACATTTTTGTGTTATATTATGACTTGAACAATAAGCAGAACAAATTGTGTTTGATATATTGTTGTAAGCATCTTTTAACAAATCGTCATAATATTTATTATTAAATAAATAAATTTAATTATGAAAGTGTTTATATGTAATTTATCTATAATATTTATGATTAAACTTACCTAATTAAAATTAAATTAACTCTTCCTCAATGTTCTTGAAGTACGTTCCAGTAAACTATGGGCTTATTTATTAATAATCACAATTATTTATAATCGAGACCAAATTTACTTTATCTTTATTTAAGATATGTTTATTGTGAAATACTGAGTAATTTCTTCACAGTCCTTTGTGTATTAGTTCGTTGTGAAGTGCGCCTTGACTCTTATCAAGAAGGGAATCATCGATTCTTAACACAATCATTCTGTCAACAAATTGAAATAGTTTGCGTACATGTTCATACATAAACACACGCCTAGATGCTTTTGCACAATTCTGACAGACTTTTTTTATTTAATTTATATATCTACCATACACCAATGAAAAAAAAAATTACACTTGTTGTTGTACTGTTGTTGTACACATGTTTCACTCGTTGGGTAGTAGTAGATATGTCTAATACTTGCCATTATCTTCTTTTTTCTATGTGTCGAAAACAAATAGGCATATCTTTTTTATGGAACTTTAATAGCTAGTTTAAATCTCAATTTGTCAACAAACGAGCTCCGATTGATCGGATTCATTCGCCGGCCTTGCGAGAAATCGTCGCGTCCCTTTGCACTTTCTACTGTTATGCCATGGAGAGTATTTGCCGAAAAACTGTTTGCAATTATTAGTGCCGCGGAATTTTAGTACGTTTTAGCTTCAAATTCTATCCGCACAGTTTTTTGTACAACTTCCTAGTAGAATACAACTTCCTATGATCTGTCTCCAAAATTGACTTCTTTTCAACTTCGTGATGCAATTACATTTATACATAACATACTTACTAACCAAAGTTTGGTCTCTTTTGTTCATTTAACCTTTAAATGCTGCAATGAAAGTCAATGACTTAGCAATATGTCCTTCAGAGACGCTATATAACTTTCCATTTTTTGTCCATTTATCGACGAGTTGAATTTCAGAATTGTAATTTATTTCAAACGACGTGAATCCATTTGGATATGAAGCATTCAATTTACAGCTACAGAGTACAGACCTCCGATATTTGGGACGGAGGGATCAGTTTATGTACAAATAAACATGCGGTCACGCCCTTAACCCAGAGGGGTAGGCAGATATTATGGATTTCCATTTGGCGCGATACTGGTACACCTCTTAAGCTTCTTCTACATCCATACATCTACGCCTACAAGCTCGTCGATTACGGGTACTCCTTATATCCCTCCTCCTTCTTTAGTATGACACTAATCTGATCAATATAAGTTCTCCTTGGACGTCCCCTACCATCACTGCCACTCACTTTTGCAGCATAAATTTGTTTCGTTACTCTCTCTTCTTTCATCCTTGCAACATGCTCGAATTTCTATTTTCTACCACCAAAGATTGTCAAAGATGAAAGTAGATAAATACATTACTAAATTTATTTCATTTTTATTTAATTAATAAATTTATTGCTAAAACCAGGACAATTCGATTGTTAACTGGAATTTTAGTGACAACCTTAATAAGGACGGACGATAAGTACTGTCGAAAGAAGTGAAAACTCAAAACAGGTGGGAAGGCGTATTAATAGTACAAAAATGAATAAATAATCAACAAAAATGAACCCTTGCACCTTTAAAATAAATTTCAAAATTGAATACAAAAAAAAAATGAAATAAAGGTCTTCGAAACTGTTTTAAATTCAAATAAGCATAAATGGCTGACGCGTGTTGTTCATGAGAACCTATAAGATGTACCCGTACCAAATATCGTCTAACGCAGAAAGTTCACTTTAGGTTCACTTTAATAATATTATTATTTTTGGATGGTAATTTGTTGCCTTCTTGAGTCTATGGTCGGTCATAGTCCTGCGGTTAGAAATGATTTGAGCGTACTAAGCCAGCGGCGGAGCGCGGCTTGTTCCTGCCGTCACCTGCTGCATTCCTGACCGTGATTGCTGCACCTGTGCAGGAGATAGCTCCGAGGATGTAATGGACGTGTTTACTTCGACTTTTATCCAAACGACGCTAGCGATACGAACCCGTGTAATAAATTTTATTACATTTCATCAGTAATATCGCGGCTGGTTGGTTGAAATAAATTTCAGTTTAATTTATAAATTACATACCGGATGTACTCGAATCCAAGGCGGAGAAAGGGGATAATTATTCTGTAACTATAATTAAGGCATTATAGTAATAAAAATAATATAAATGTCATTTAAAAAATCAGGAATCATGCAAAGAAAAACATAACTTCAACGTGGAGTTTATAATTGAATGTAAGAAGAATTAAAAGCATTGTTTTTTGTAAAAGTTAACAGTTGCTTGCTTGTAATGACTAAGCCATTAAAAAGGTGTTTAATATTTTGACCGTAGTTATCATATCAAGTAAGTATAA
>JWHW01044978.1:36975-48091 GCA_000931545.1 Papilio glaucus
AATGCCTTTTAAAAATCAGGAATCATGCAAGGAAAAACATAACCTCAAAGTGGAGTTTATCACTGGATGTAAGAAGAAATAAAAGCATTGTTTTTTGTAAAAGTTGACAGTTGCTTGCACCAGGGACACTGAGAATTAAATGAACATACTTTAATTCGAACTTCTTAATGACTAAGCCATAAAAAAGGTGTTTACTATTTTGGCCGTAGTTATCATATCAAGTAAGTATAAAGTTGTTTGCTTAGTGCTCTATTTTAAATAGGTACTAAGTGTCTATGACGTGATAAAGGAGTTAATTTGAAAACTGGCGAAGGTTTTTGCAACCCGACTGTATATAGGCAATATGAATAAAGAGAAAAAAAAAATCCGTAAAATCAGGTAAGGACAGAATGGGCTATCTACTGAAGAAATATTTTGTAAAGTATATATCGATGACTAACAGGTTCGAATACAACCCGACTTCCCCTGTTTAGTCGTCTTACGCGTAGGCAATGTCTGGGTTACTTACGCTACTTACTGGGGACAGCTATCTTGAGTGATAATTATCATTACTTATACCGATAGGTTAGGACACGAACGGGAAACGTGATTTTATTACTAGTAATATGCGCTCACGCCTGTAACCCAGAGGGGTAGGCAGAGATCATGGATTTCCATTTGGCGCGAACCTGGCACACCTCTCTTGCTTCTTTTACATTCATACATCTACGCATACATGCTCGTCGGTTATGGGTGCTCCTTATATCGCCCTTTTTAGTAAGTCACTAATTTTATCGATATAAGTTAGGGCGTCCCCTAACTTATATCGATCAAATTAGTAAAGACCAATTTCCATTTGGGGCGATCCTGGCACATATCGTTGCTTTTACATCCATACATGCTATTATGCATTATACTATGTACATGCTCATCGGATACAGGTACTCCTTACTAATAGAAGTACATTTAAAATTTACTTGCCGTTATATTGTAACAAGGAATTTAAAATAAAACAAAATAATAAAGTAGTTTCAAATCAGGAAGCACAATATTTCATAGTTATTTATCATTCAAAACTTAATAAGACAATAATTGTTATATTCTAATATGATAAGGATACTCTTATCTTCAAATAAATCTCTGTTTATTTGTTTGTAAAAGGTTATCTTTGAAATTACTGAAATGATTTCAATAATATTGATTTAACTAAACTATAAGAGACGTACCGTATGTAGAAGAAAGTACCAAAAACTTTATGTAAATTATTATTGTTCAATATTGAAATTGACTCCGGCGATGTCGGACATTAACAACATCTAGTTATCTATAACTTTGAATAAATATAATATACAAATAGTGGTTGCCAGACGTTCTATTGACTATATTACATCTGCTATGTCAATCAGATACACAACTATATGCGTCATTTAAGTATTTTTAGGAATTATTAATTTTTCAAATTAATCACCTTGATCTTATCATTTCAGACTTCCTTATTCGATAAACAATAACTACATTATGATTAAAAAGTGTCCCAAGGAGAGACGGCAACATCCACACATGTCGAATGATGTGAAAAGGATAGCGTAGATAAAATATGAGAATAAAGAGGACAGCTATGTAAGGAACGCAAGCTAAAGAAAAACGTCACTTCACTTTTCGACCGCTAATGACATATATATGCTACAATTTTGTATTGTAAAATTATTGATTACCCGTTTCAAGTCCAATCGACCGAGCGATGCCGGGCGCGAATAACTTTTTAGTGCATATAGCCTAATGGTTAAGGATACAGGTTTCGAATCCACCATTCGATTATCATAGTGAATCTCCTAGCACGTTGAACGTGAAGATGAAACGGCGTAAGGTAAGTTGAAACGATTACAAAAAATCATTAATTATTAAACACAATCTGCTGTTATCTTTTTGATATTTTGTCGCATGACATGACAATTTACCATGGCTACAAACACAACTTTTTGAAATGAAACTGTAATGATTACTAGCAACAGCTATTATTATTAGCAACAGCTAGTTTTTAAATAAGCATTTAGATACGTAGTGTGGACATTTATATTTCTATTATTTACGATAAAATTCTTATCATCTTTGACAGCGGCATCTCTGTCAAAGAATGACTAAGGTCTTATTAAGAATACGTTGATCTTTGTATCCAACCGCCAAACAAATGATCAATTGTAACTACTCATTGGATATCGTGATAACATTATACGCTTCATTAACAGATAACCTTTAACCTATAAAAACACACGACCGATAAATGTTTAATATCTTCCTGGGTAACCTTTTTATGGAGCAAACGTGCATGCGGGTCACCTAATGTCAAGTGATGATGATGAGTTGCAGATACTTTGCCGACCTTTATGTTAGACAAAGAGGGGTAGGACGAGGGTTCGATAAGGAAAAAGATAGGAGGAAGGAATGATAAGTGGAAGGGAAAGAAAGTGTCAGAAAACCCAGAAATATAAAGTACCGCTACTTAGCCTGTCTTTTGTGAGGTCTTCTTTTACGGTCGATATATTTAACAGTAATAGAGCCCGCAACAACAAAATCTGTTGTGGGCCGGCTCGACCGGTGAAATACCATGACCTCACAGAAGACAGGCGTGAAGTAGAGTGTTCTGCGTTTGATCTGATGAGTGAGGTGCCGGTGGCCTAATTCTATAGCTCTTTCTCCTTCCAATCCTTGTCTTATTAGAAAAGGATAGGATGAATAGGAAAGGAAAATAACCATTTTCTGTTTATCGCAACGCGTCTGCACCTCCTTTGCTTGTTGTAAATGTCTATGGGCAGTGATCACTTGATATCGGGTGAACCACCACCTGCCACCTTCTACAATAGAAAAAAAGATAACCTAATGGAATGTATCGAACTCCATTAAAGACCGGCCAAAAACAAAGCTATATACGGAAGCAAAGCTTGGGCACCTAAAGAAAGCTATGCAATCGTTATCCCATATACGTAACTGTGTATATTTTACCACAATCTGGGTTCCCCTCAACAACAACGTATGAAAATCGTTTTGTTGCGTAATGACAGTGCACAATCTGCCGTCAATAGTTTGTCATTATACATAAGAGTTAGCTGCACCGACCGCTGCGGTGGCGAGTGGCACTCGACTGCGCCACATCCTGGCGCCGGTCGACGAGCAATCGCGCAAACTGAATTTTAAACGATCGCTTTATGGTTTGAAATATTATACAGAGCTGTATTTTTCTGCTGACTAAGACTTCTAAACGGTCGTAGAAACCGAGAAAGTATGATTTAGAAAGTATGATTTAGATGTTTGGATAGTGTGAAACATGACATCAAAAATATCGGCGGCTGGATTTCAAAACTGAGAGAGTAGTAGTACTAGCGGAGCCTTAAGGATGATCACTTAACGTTAAGAGTACGTAACTGTTCAGCATTCGATTCTGCAGTATATTCTCAGCGGACTTAAATATTTATCTCAAAAAACGTAATCTTATTTCACTCTAATCAAATAGTCACATAATAATAATGTATTGTGATATGTTTGTTGTCAATAGGGGGCCAGGGATCATATTTAAGATCTTATAAGATCAGTAGAGATTTTGATTCTTTTTTTTATTATTCATCATTGATGTTATTTGCCCTTGCTCGTGCTTTTTCAACGACCAAATTAATAATGTATATGAAGGAATCTTTCTTATTTACACATGCTCCTAAAATATGACGTTCCTTAATTAATACTATATATATTTTAATTGTTCCTCTCCCTGACTCTGAGTATGGGAATATGTGGTTCTAAGTCACCTGTCAATTTGAACAGTGAGCATATTATTGTATAGAGTACACGTGTTGTAAAATTTGAAATGATAAGCACGTCATAACCGGTGGTAATATCAGCCTATATACATTCCAACCGCGTAATTCTATGTAAAGCGTAATTATACCTTCATTTGAATATTCATCGTCACGATGTCAACGGCGGTCGCGCTAAACACCGACGTCCGCGCTCTCCAGTTCTGTGTTTAATCGAGACTAGTCTGGCAACCGCTATTACAAGTCGGTAAGGCCTGTTTCCACCGAGGCTATGGCATTAAGACGTTATTTATGTACCGTTTAGTCACTTCCAGGAGACATATTTTTAACTTAATCACTGTTTAAGGCATTCCAAGATGGCCGCCCACGTATTTTTTTCGGATTTGTCGTGTCAAAGGGCAAGAGCCCGGTCGAGGCGATCGTTTGTAGTAAATCTTCACGGATGTACAATTTATCAAGCTTTAATTTTGGTATCTACTTATGTAACGTTTACTTTTATTTTGGTTTACTATATTGTGAAATTATAAACTTAGATGCTCGTCATCTGTTCCACGTGTCTACTATCTGCGCACTATCACAATAGCACATGCATAACATCACGGTCCGTCTATCCAACACATAGCGTACGTCTTTTTCTCGAATAAGATTTAACATAGGGCTGTAACGAGGCGCATCGACTTTGCGAGGCGAGGCGAGGAGAGTTGGGGTTTATCTTGCTATTTTCTTCTAATATCGACCATTGCACATCTCATTCAAAATATAACTTTAGGTTCACTTTTGCTCCTAACCTTATAAAAAACAAAATACATAGATGACAGTTAAAATATTGATTCTGGTCAACAAATTGCATCCTATACGTTCGCTTGATTTTTTGTAATAAAATGTGGTCACTCATTCCACAATAATAACTGATTGACTTGCACAGTTGAGTGCAAAAGTAACACATAGCCTTTATCAGCTTTTTTTGCACACGACTGTTAGATCTATATATAATTTCAGTCTGTGAATTTAATTTGATAACTGTAGAAGTAAGTATGGGCAGTTTTATTTGCGATACATTGTAAATATTTTTAACTATTTGTTCATTTAATTATATAATTCATGATCAACCGCACAAATACATGTTTTACTTTACCTTTACGTCACTTAAGATATAAGTTTTAGTGACATATTTAATAAAAACAATTATCTCTTTAGTCTTCGTAAAAAACTAAGTATGAAAATTATCAATTTCCAATCTTACATTTTCTTCTTTCTTATGATTTACACATCACAATATACCTAACGTTGCGATGAAAGATTTCATTATTAGTACTGATAACTTTTAGGTTATTATCTGAACAGTCCCTTTCTTAACACCCCTTTATTAACCTATGTATACCTATTTACACGGACAAAAAGAAACTCAAAAACAAATATCAAACTTATAATTAAATTCCAAAAACCGTGAGATAAAAAAATGCTTGTGACTTACCTGGCAGTTATCAAGAATCCATAAAGATTACATATCTCGATTTATCTTATAATTTAAATGCGCAAAAAGATATTCGCAATGAGCACTCAACCGGACGCGACTACTAACACCTGGTAAATCATTATCAAGTTACATACCAGTCTATGTGTTCCAATACGGAAGTGATACGTTCTGCAACGCGTCATTAACTTGGTTCAACCATTCGACGCATGCTGCGTTTCGTCTCACGAGTGAGGTGCCGGAGGCCTGACTCTAATCTATGTCCTCTTTCTATCCTTTTCAAGTAAGGAAAAGATGGGAAGGGCAAGAGGATTTGAAAAAAAAAATTACTCTGTCCATTCAAGATAGGCAAAGCATCTGTAAATCATTAGCTTATTGCAGATACCTATGGATAGCGTTCACTTACCCAGTGAAATGCTTGCTCGTTTACCACCTAGTTCCATAAAAAAATTACCGACCACCAGATTTTCAATATAGACAGAGGTGTATAAGGATCTATTTCGCAAGGTGAACAGGAACCTAAAGTAGATTGCATCGGCCCGCTTCTCACTTATACCACGCAACAAGAGAGCAGCACTATTGACCGTCCCTATGTTACGATTAAAGTTCTTTAAAGTTAAGTGATCGTCATGCGGTCCAATTTCTGTCAATTACCATTAGTCAAGATCCGAGCAGTAGTTTTTGAGTTATTCTTAATAATGCGTCATAGACAAAGTTAAGTTTTACTTTCTTGGCTTACGCAGGCTAAACTATAGGACGTGAATAAAATCATGTATCAAAGAATTGTAGATCTCTAAAAATGCTTAATAAAAGTCAGCGCTTGCATATCTCTATCTTCTACGGTTATCTCGTAATAACTTTTTTTTTCTTTAGAACAATCAATTTTCGACGCTATTTTTTCGTATTCAGTATTAATCAGAAAAAGAAGATATCAAGGGTTTTAATTGCAAAGTAAGTAAAAATTGCGCACAAGTTATTTCAATAGCCGCGTAGTAGAGAGCCGGGGTAAGCGGTGTGCTACTTATCTTTTTACCTTTGTTTGCAAGTTGGTTGTTATCATGTATTTCCATATAAATTTGATCAAGACCTGATAAGTTGTTTTTGAGTTATTCTTAATACAGCGTTTTTAAGTGACTTGGAGTACATTGACGGTGTTCTCGTTTTGTGTTAAAGCGACTGTGTATCAAGCCAAGACCGTGATTACGTTTTTTTGAAATTTTCTATGTTCAAAACTTTTTTCATGTAAACCCGCATTTTAGAAAGCCTTATTTTCCATTCTTCCCTAGTCTGTTTTGAAATGCCCTGGAAGTGGATTCCGTCCTACCTTCGTTTGTCTTATTGAAACGACGCTATCTCATATAAACAGCGCGTTGGTAAGTCTACCCATTTCCTGACAAAGAAATTCAGTTAACAAACTGTAAATTCACTGAAAATCGATAAATAAACAAAAACAAAACCGACTTCATATACAATAGAATATATATTAAAAACAACAAATGCACTAAAATGTTACAAAAATAATTTTACGCAATATACAAAATACTGTATCCATCTAATACTTTTCAATTACAGCATTGTAGGTGACCATTCTATTGGAAGAAGAATGGGTGTAGTAAGCTGTCTTTAAAAGATAGTTATATGCTATCGCGGACTTGTTTGTAAATCTTCTTATGATATATGATCCCGTAGTAGGTACATTGATCTATCCTATAACGTTTTGCCAGCGTTTGCTAATTGCAAAATTTGATGATTTTACAACATCACATTACAAATATTGAACTTATCTGCTTTTCTCTACTTTGATGTGCATGTATAATACCTACATATTATCCTTCCTCTTAAATCACTCTATCTGTTGGTGAAACATCGATCTTTCAAACTTCGCAATATTAAAATCTGTTGCGAAGTTTGAAAGATCGAAATCTCAAAGGTCCTGTAAACCCACCCTTCCCATAGACATCCGTAACAAGCAAATGTATCGCAGTTACTTTTCCCGCCTTTAATGGACAGAGGAGAGGATAAACAAAAAAAGGATGTTACCTTTTCCTATCCAACCTACTAACCCTTCCCATCCTATCTCTACGAGGAAAGGATAAGAAAGGCAAGAGGACTGAAATGGCCTCCGTCATCTCACTCATCGGACGAAACACGAAAGTATAATTCTACTTCACGCCTGTCTTCTGCAAGATCGTACCTAGATCGAGCTGGGCCATTAGTGCAACTGTCTACTACTGTTAAATAGCTTCTCAAAGGTTACCAATAATTTTGAGCCACCTAGCTAGTGGCGCCGATTTGGAATCCATGCTGTTGGTGTCGGTGGTGGGCGTAGCGTCCTTCATAATGCAAAGACAACGAATGAGATCTTGACAAACACTGCCGCACACGTTCAAACATGTTTGTCAAAAACAATGTCAATCAAGATTTTCATCAAATGCTTCAAGCACAATCAAATAATTTGACGAGAATATAAAATTTGATAAACAATTAGATCGTCTACCCCTGTAGACAAGAAAGAGCCCTCCCTTTAGGTGTGTGACTTGGACTTGTTTAACTTACCTGCTAATTAAAATGAAAAACTAAATACATATTCAACTACTTTACTGTACATAATGATTTGGAAATAATAATAGTAATCACATCAACTGTGTTTTTATCGTAATCTAAATAAGTGAAGATAAAGTTTTTACCTTTCTAAAGTGACAAAGTGACCTTGTCACTTATTCTGCATGATAAAGTTATATAAAAACTTAATATACATTTATATTACAAATTATAGGACTTACAACTTATGCTGAATGTAGTGAATGATTCATTAGAAGGTAAAGGTATGAAGATGAATGTAGATAAGACGAAAGTAATGGTGTTTGAAAGAGAACAGAGTAAGACAGTAATTGATATAAATGAAAACGGTAAACAAGTGGAACAGGTGGATGAGTTCGTGTATTTGGGGTGTATGTTTAGTAGAGATGGTAAGCATGTTAAAGATTTTGAACGACGAGTGAATGCAGGTACAGTTGTGAGGAGTCTGAATGTGTCTACGAAGGCTCGTCTGGCAATACACAATACTGTACTAGTCCCCACTGTAATGTATGGTAGTGAGAGCTGGGTGAGAGCTGGTAGGAAAAGCATGCTAGTAGAGTTAATGCCGTTGAGATGCGATCCTTAAGAAGTAGTATCGAGCCAAATGGAAGTCCTTGATCTCTTCCTACCCCTCTGGGTAATGGGCGTGAGCGCATATTTATTTATATATTTCAACAAGCTAAGCCCCGCGGTTTTACCCGCACTGGAATTTAATTTAACTAACAAAAGTCCTGTCTAAGCTGAGCCCTATTGAATACGATTGATCATATAGATATGAGGTCAACTTACATTGGACAATGAATTTTTCTCCTCACAAAATTTCATCCCCTACTATGGACCTTTAGAGGACGAATTTAGAAAAAAATCCTTTCTTAGTGCTCGCCTACGTAATAACAGAAATCTCTGTGCAAAGTTTCAAGTCTCTACGACCTCTAGGCAGTTTGGGCCGTTCGGTGTATCAGTCAGTTTAACCTTTTATATAGGTAAAATAGATAAATACAAGAAGTAATTTGACCGACATACGGTTGGACATAGAAAGTGTCAAAATAACATAAAGAATTTGGTACCCGTGGATGTCATTCACTTATCCTAAGCTTAATGTTAATTTGAAAGTAAAGCAATTTCTTCGATGAAATTCTTCAGCGTGGGTGGTCTTAAAATGTCTGAGTGAAACAAAATGGAGACCGCTAGTTGCGTCCATCGTGCGCGCGATAGTTCATCGAATGATAATTTTAATGTTAACCGCTATACGAGACATTTCATCTTTATCTCACTACAAAACTGTAATGAACCATTTTAGTGAGATATTTATGTTAATTAGTTCAAGCGATTTATTTTTTTAACTCAATATATTTATTCTCGATATTGCCTCTTCTAGATTGTGTCATTAATTTTATTTCTATTTTTACTAGTTTCTACTAGTGTCCTTCTTTATCCAACTAGTAAGTATTCTTAGTCCTATCACCCAGGCCGAGATAAATAGTCGTTGCTAAGCAAGAGTCAAAATTATTACTTCTGAAAGTACTTAGCCCTTATAGTAGTAGTACTTATCCGTTACCAATTCTATTTTTTTTTTTTTTTATGGTAGAAGGTGGCAAACGAGCAAGCGGATCACCTGGTGTTCTGTGAGCGCTACCCATGGACATCCGCAACAAGCACATGTGTTGCGAATGCGTTGCCTACCTTTAATGGACCGAGGAGTGGATAGATAGGAAAAAGGATATTTCCTTTTCCCCGCCCCCACTCCCCGTCCAATCCTCTTCCCGTTCCCATCCTATCCTTGTAATGAAAGGGTGGGAAGGGGAAGAGGATTGTAATCAGGCCTCCGGCCTGATTACAGTCCGGCCTATTTAGGGATTCGGACGCGTTCACAATTAATCAGATTATTTTTAGTTCATAAATACGTGAATTTTTGTCAAACTTTATTTTATATTAATTTGTATCGAAATATTAGTCACACACAGTAAAATACAAATTTGAACGCATTCAATTCATACTGAAAACAAGACATTGTCAATGCAAGTCAAATTCAAAAATCGAAAATCGATACTAATGCTAAGCGAAGCCACAGGTTGACATTCTTCGAAAGTGAATGCCGTACTTTTAACAGTCTATTTATCGTCGCTTAGCACTTGCTTAGTGGCTTTGGCTTAGTAACGTCTACCTCGGCCTAAGTGTTACATTATATTTTTAACATGTTTTTATTGGCTTGGTCTATGTTTGTTTGTAAGTAACCGCATATTACATTATAATTTACACCAATATGTATAAGTCCGATTGACTGAAGACCGAAGTACTGATGACGGCACATTTTGCCCAACTTTGTTTTAGTCCTGTTCAGAATAATGACGAAATAAATTATTTTATTTTAAGATTGAGAAAAGCCATAAAGGCAAATTATAAATTTAAAACTTTATGTGAAACTAACAGTGGATTTATAGTTTACAATACTATTAATTATTTTACAGCATAGCTCACGATCAAGTGGTTCATCTGATATTCAGTAACTACGATAATGAAATCGATCAGATTAGTGGCATACTAAAGAAAGGTGATATAAGGAGTACCCGTAAACGAGCATGTACGCTAAGATGTATATATAGATACAGAAGCGAGAGAGGTGTGCCAGGATCGCGCCAAATGATCCGTAAGTAAAGATTTTATTTTATTATATTTATTGATAAAAACCGAAAGAGTGGCATTTTTTTCAACCTTATGAAGGAAAGAGGAGAAATAAAAAATTGACGCGTGTATTCTATGAGGATGTGACACTCCTTTGGTTTCGCCGATTCATTCGTACAACAGCAGCTGTCAAGAATATCAATTAATTGCATTTTCTGCACAATTCTGTTGAAAAATTACATTTTCACACTTTTCACCCTAATTAGAATTAGTTCTAGATATATTAGACCGTACACAACTGTATTATATGAAGACAGTTCAATAAAATAAAATATATATTAATGTTAGGTCAGGGCAATCAATACCATTCCGTTCCATAAATTAGTAAGGGATTATATTAAACGCCTGTCAGAATTTAATAGCAATATTTTGATTGCTGACAAAAGAAACAATTGTGGCTTATCTTCTTGTCCAGCTTATACAATCGATTATACGCGAACTATTTGTATTATGATAGAAATAATTAGCGGGAGAATCTGATTTGTGAATAGGATTAAGTCCTGTGCCATTGATCCTCAGGTCATTGCTATTTATTTCATTTCAAAGCAGTTAAAAGACTTTTCAACATATACATACAATGATCTGATTTTAATAT
>JWHW01044978.1:60749-83678 GCA_000931545.1 Papilio glaucus
GTATCTGCAACACGTTAGCTTGTTGCAGATGAAGATATTTTATAAATTAAAGAAAAAAGTCATGTACAGTTCTGCGATGAGCTAAAGCATGAAGCATGAGTGTACAGAAAGTCTAAGAGAACGACTCAAGTCTCCCCCAGCGTTATATTTTTCCATTAAGGAACTCATAAAACTATTGATTATTAAACTTACACCAAAATTCATACATATAATTGGGCATACTGTGCTTGCTATGCATACTAACTTCATTTGCAGTAGGGTTTAGGGCCAGTTGTTGATTTACATGTGCTGATTGAAGGGGGGTAAGTGAAATAAGAAAACATTCACCTAAGAGGTAAGCAGAGGTTACGGATTTAGGTTTGGCGCGATCCGGGCACATGTCTCGCTTTCGTCTACATCCATACATACATGCTCGTCGTGAAGGATACTTTTAGTATCGACTTTCTTTAGTATATCACCATTCTGGTCGTGATGACCTATTATAGCTTTATACAAGTGTTCCTGCAATTTTGTCAGCCTTATCTTTTATAGGCTTATTATATATTCATGATTTTACCAGCCATTTGTATAATTGTTTAATCAAGTGCTATATGTTCAATTGATTTATATAATTATGTTTTCGGCTAATTGTTATAATTTCTACAATATCTGTCGTAGCCTCCATAGCTCAGGGGTTAGAGCACTGGTCTTGTAAACCAGGGGTCGAGAGTTCAAATCTCTCTGGGGGCAAATCAAATGCTTTGATTTTTTATGTAATTTTATACGGTGATAATTATTAGTATCTTGTCCATCATACTGAATCCAAGTTTGCATTGTTTACGTTAGCGTCACATGGCGACAATGCAATTGTTACATTGTACATAATCCAATTTTAATCATTCTCACCACAGGCGTGTAAATTAATGTTTTGACAATTATGGCACTGGTGCACCGGATGTACGAAATTTACGCCAGTCGATCGAACAAAAGAATACTATACAGATGCTCTTGCCATTCTTACCATATACATGATGGACAGCGTTCATTTAATCACGACATCTATCCACTTCGACGTTGCACCGACCTGGTACGAAATTGGCGATGATTACCGGTACATTCACCATTAGTTATGGCGCCGGTACAGTGCCGCCGGCGCTCCGTACCGCAAACCGATAATTTACTATAACGTACCGGTAATGTTCTTGTTACCTTTTTACATTTATTTTAAGGCCGATCGACCGACCTTAATTGGTACAGCATGTGGGCGACTTGCACGTCACGCGCTACCCGCATACGAATAACTGTACCCAGTTTTTTTTGTTTTTCAATTTACCTAGCTGTTTCGCAGCTTCGTATTTATTATCTGCATAAAATTATGCTGGCCAGTATTTTTATTTTTTATTTTAAAGGTTTTATATTTAAAAACAAGTTTAGTGGACTACTGTTTTTGTTGTTCATTAAATCGCTTTTATTATACTGCAGCAGATGTTACCATGTCAACAAAAAAAAGCTTCATGAGTCATTGGCGAAATATAAAAAGTACTAGTAGTATAGGTCAACACAGGCACACCAGAGCTCAATTTTACCGCGTAACTTAGCGTGGATTGAACTATCGCCAGTGTTGTTTCCAAAATGAGCCAATTCTTTCTAGAAATTAGCGTACTTTCTTAAAGCCTGACAACGCACACCCCGGCACCTCTGGTGCTTTAGATGTACGTGAACAGCGGTGAATCTTTAATAATATTTTTCCACATATATATAATAGGCATTATACGTTTACTCAACACATAGTGACTATACATATATGTTAATTTATTAGCATGCGAATCATCAGTACTGCAGTATAACCCATTTAAAATGAAGTAATTGTTTTGTCAAACGTTTTATTGAGTAAGTTGTTGCACCTTATTACAGCCGTGGCCAGTGCAGCGCTACAGGAAGAACGGCGTCCAGTTAATGAGGAAGCAATTAGTAACGTTTTGTCTGCCGTCAGTAGGTACGAGTGGGTTGCAATGAACGACGTCGTGTCCACTCTGCATAGTAGTTTTCTTTATAAATATTAATTAACTTTTTGTGGTGGACGGGAGATTAATCTATAAGATTTCTTCTGATGTGAAAACTTTTTTAGCTGCGTTAGAAGATATTTGGTAGGGAAAATCTTATAGGTTCGCGTGAACAACATTTGTGTAGGCAATACGCGTCAGCCACATGCTTATTTGTATTTGGAACAGTTTCGACGACCATTTTACATTTATGTTTCTGGGATTCAATTTTGAATTTAATTGTTATCTCTTAACTTAAGGCTTAAGGGTTTATTTTTGTTGATCATTTATTTATTTTTGAACTACGTGCCTTCCCACCTGTTTTGAGTTTTAACTTGTTTCGGCAGTTCAGTGACTGCCGGTGTTTTATTTTTGACAACTAGCTGTTACCCGCGACTTCGTCCGCGTGGAATCAAATAAAGAATATTATTCACTTCGCAGAATAAAAGGTTATAATAGTATTTTTTACATTAATTGTTTTAACCGTAACATAACATCTTCAAAATAAAACATGAAACATAAGTATAAAAATTATATATTGATATTACAAACAATTTAATTTTTTATCTGTATAGAGCTACATTTCACCCGGTGTTGTTGTTATTCAATTTTAAAGTAAAAAAAATGGTAAAGTAATTACGCACGTGTTCAAGGCAATTAACAATAACAAAAAAGACGGCTATTTACGATCTCGTAAGCTGCGGCACCAAAGAAATAAGTATTGAGAATTTCCAAATGATATTTTTAGCTGTAATGATATTTATATATTATAATATTGTACACACTGTGTATATTTTGTAATGAATTTCTAGAATGCGCAGTTTTAATCAAGAACAACGACACAACACCGACACCGAAAGCGTCACCATCACCACCACCACCACATCACCACCAACGCTACCACCATAACCACTACAACCACCACCACCACAACCACCTCCACCATCAAGACCACCACCACCACCGCACCATCACCACTACCAAGCAAAATGTTTTTATTATATTTCTGTTTAAGGCAACCTTTTTGACATTGCAGGTAGCTGGCGGCGCTTTGGATAGGATCCGGTGACGCATAATGTATTTCACAATTAAGAAGGTTTTTTAGCTTTTGACGCGGAACCTTAATTCTTTGGCTTAAATTAAATTAGCTTATTTGAATCTTTACAATATTACCTGTCTTCCAGTAAAAGTCCCATCCAAATCGGTTCAGTCGTTTCGGAGATTACCTGGAATAACCGGACAGACAGACGAAAAAATTATTTTTAAAAATTGTATTTGTGTCATAAGTACCGTGTATACATTATGTGTATTGAGTATGGAAATTTTATTTTGATATTACATACAGACACTTCAATTTTATTTATCTGTATAGATTGATGTACACTATAATTGGATTTATCGTTTTCTTTCTTGATAGAGATCATCTTGCTTACAGAAAAGCATCTCATCTGTAAATTGGTGGGTTGAGGTAAATATTAACAGCAGGTGAGTGAATTACTCGTTTATCTCCTATCTCAATAAAAACAATTGAGAATATTATTTTTACGTTTATTCAGTAACATTAACATCGTTTATGAAACCAGGGTCGACAGCTTAAGAAACTCTTCGAGTTTTTTTTCAACTTGATAGCTTGACATTGCACATACCATAGGCCTGATTCAGGAGTGCGTAGGCCCGAAGGTACATTTAAATAGCCGGGACATATTTCACTGAACAATATCCACATAACGCGGCCTGTCCCACGCTAATCTTCCAGCCATAAAGCATGGTGCACACTATTTGCTCCAGTTGCACCGCCGGTATATCGGGTCGAAGTAACTGACGGGCCCGATAGCCTGTTCTGACTTGCAATTAATTTAACTCGACTTTGACCATACCTCATTTCGCTACCGGTCCGCGCTATCTATCGATACAGATAATAAAACCTTTCGCATTGTATAAAAAAATACTGGCGATTGGGATCGCTTTTGTCTTTTTTATTTATTTTTTGTCAGACGCCATTGATGTTTATCGGGTTAAGCTGGTCTGTCCAGTATTACAGCGGATAATACATGTTACATATACATTTATTAAGGCAGAGTTTTTGCTGACGTGTGTTTTGATAAATTTTTTTATTGAAAAAAGTATTACATGTCTATGTGGGAACAAAAGTTCTTTCATCTCTATTTAGTTCAGGAGATTTTTATTCAATGTGGTCATGACAGCCCATATCAGTTCTCTTTTTTTCTCAATGGGTTTTTGAGGAGTCGGCGCCAAGTTAGTTTAGGTCGGGGGCATAAAGCTCGGCAATCGTTATATTACCATGAAATAACATTATCATTATATATTCATGCAAAGACTGGGCCACATGAAAATTACATTTTACAGAAAGCTTCCTTTTATAATACGCGCGAGCACTGAGAGATATTTAAAAAAATATTTAAATTAATAAGTTTATGGACAATCTCAAATATTATTAGTCGTTACAAAGCAGACAAAGTCGCAGTCAAGAGATAGAGATTCCAATATGTTCATAATTTATGTATGAAGAGGCTTGTCGCTATTTTAGGGAGTTTTTCCGCAATCAACGCGCTTGGCAGGAGGGTTGGCGAGACAATCACAGTATATTACACAGTATATATCCCATTGTGAGGACGGTGCTGCCCAGCCTGTTTCCGCTCGCAGTGTTAAGAGATACTTGGATCTATTATACATAGAATACATTACACGAGTAGAATACAATAAAGATTATGTATAGTTTCGATTCGGATGAGTTCGAGTGACATAGTAGTTAGTTCCTATATAAATATATTGAGATATAAAACACTATGTAGTCGTGGTTTGTTTCCAGTTGGGACGCTGCACACATCAAAGTGTCTCGGGTGGACACTGTCACCGCGCCTCCTGCTCGACATGTGCTCAACCAAGCGCGCCCGTCGGCGCGACGTGTGCGAGGCCGTGCGGGGTTCAGCTGACGCCGTATCGGGTGACCGCTGCGAGATCGTCTCGTGTATGAACGATCAAAGAGCGGCATGTTGCGTGTGCGCACGTCCTTCTTACTTTAACGTTCATAACTTCCAGTCGTTTAACACAAATATGCTTTGTTTTCTTTAAAGGTAAAATTGATGATTTTGTATTAGATGCAATTTTTTAAACAAATTTTACCAGCCTAGGGTTCGTTGCCGTGATCTAAACAATAGTAGAATACGGATTCGTACTGTTGAATAGCGATAGGATTATGGTCTGCCAGCAGGGCCTGCAAATGCTACAGAAATGAAACCACTGACAGAGAGGTATGAGTTGCGTTAAGCCAAGCTGCACAGTCGGCAGCAGTTATTCTTTTCAACAGGCAATGAACTAATTGCCCGCTTGGCAAAGATGACGCTGTGTAGCAATTAAGTAATCAGTTGATTACTTGATTGCTTACATGTGTTAAATTACAAATCATCGATACTACATTGGGCAAATTTTTAAATTATAAAAATAATATTTTGTTCTATCTCTAGAGTAGATTTATTCTAAACATGTGTTTTGTAATAATCGAAGCAAATACGCGTCCTTCGAGTCTTGTAATCAATTCTTGTGAATCATACCCTGCTGTTTATATAAGTGACTTGTATTGTCACACTAATTGCATCTTGTGGTCACCGAGTGACGCCGTCCAGTAGTCATTAGCTACGTTAGTGATTAGTGTATTATTTATATTGTTGTAATTATAAAAAGAATTGTAATTTATTAAATAACAAGAATTACTATATAGATAGTGATAATTCTTAACCATTATTAATTTCAACATTAATGGAAGGTTTTCTTATAAATCCTTTTTTATAATATAGGACCACAAGAACACTCTTATTTTGAATCAAAATATTAAAATTAGTAGATTGTTAGTCATCTTATTTATAAGTAAGTCTAATCTTCACGAGGTACAAATAAATTTATGTGTATATATATATATTAAGTATTATTGCCTCTATGTCTATCAAATAAATCAGAATTTAAAAGGGATTCTAGTAGCGTTCCTCTAGTCCTCGGTGATAACCGTATGGTCAGATATTATAAGATCTTTATATCACTTCTATGAACGTGGTATAATTGACATCGATTAACACAGCTTGCGTCAAAGTTGGTATACATAACACGCATCACTGACACTTCCGTGGGTACCCTTGGTACGGAGCACCCCCGCTTACAATAGCGACAGTCATGGGACTGATTTTATGGTAATTTGTAAAAACCAAACAGGGTGAACTTTGATTTGTTATAAAATTTAATTCGAGCGTGTGTGTATGTCAAAATGGAGCAAGGGTTTCCTTTATAAGCATGAAAACCGTGGGAGTTGTGTTGATGAATATATATGTATGTATGTAACAATTGAAGTCTTACCTCGATTGTTCAACTAGCTATAGGTTAAGTTTCACACCAAAGAATTAAACACGTGAAAACATGTGTCCCCATAACCAGCCAGGAGTGACGTCGAAGGCATACTATGACTGTCCAAAATCACAATAAGCAACCTATGCCTGCATCACTCGGGCACGACCTTAACCTGCTATTTAGTCAAGTTATAAATTGAATACTGAGTATTTTTTTTGCAAATACTTATCATTATTCTAACAGTCAAAACTGAGGTAATTGTTCTGTGTTACAATTTTCTTATTACTAAGGTAAAGAAATAACATATTGAGGTATTGACAGTACATGCATTTTAATACGATACTTCAGTATTTACCGTAGGTGTCTCGCCACACTGCGGTATATTCTATGTAGTAAAGCAATTTAATGCTGGCAGATGGCGCCGTGATCGAAATCAAAATAGACGACATCAATCAGTTTATATTTCAGCCTTGTCTGCGATGATACTTTGTATAATTCAAGTGCATCAGTTGGATTTAAACCAGTTTAGAAGTCTGTGTGTCTTTTTATATGAAGGCTTCGAAGTTGCATTAACGGCACTTACACGGTCGATGTGTTGATCTGAAACTGGTTTGCGATTGTCGTGCCGTGGAGGCGTGAGAAGGGCGACCGGAGGGATGTTCTCATGAGACGAATGATGTCATCATGCACCTGCATCGAAGGTCACAAAAGGATAATATCGCTAAAGTGGCCACTGCGGTTTACCTACAGGTCCAGACGAGATCCCATCTCAAAGTTTCTCGTTTTACCGCATTTGCAATAAAAACGAACATAAACTGCTCATCCGTTAAACTTTCACTCGCAAAATACAACCCACCAAATGTCCTCAGAATTTTAACCAAGACTTATTTATATCAAAAAAGCTTGAAAGCTTCCGTTATCTTTTGAAATATGAGCGCATCGATACAAGATCGCAACGACAAACAATCTTCAGAAGAATCGAAGTCAAGCATGATTCATTTGCTTTAAGACACATCCAACTTTTAGGATAATAGCAACAATGCAGGCGTGATACTTTTATATAAATAAGCTGTTTTTTTAGGTTTTTAACTACCATGTATACGATAACGGTTTTCATATGGATCCTTCTAGAGAAGAGTGTAGTCCTTAATGACCGGCAACATTGACAACGTGGACAACATAAGCAGCGTGGACTGGCGACCATCATTAGCCTTTATTCTATTAAAAAAATCGACAGGACTTAGTGCCTTGTCTCATCAATGTTATGTTGTACATTGTTGCAAGCACAAGTAAGAAATTATACGGCTCAGCAAACCATCGCACGGCACAGAGAATAATCGTGAACATTTTTGTAATACATAAGATTACTTCGTAATTATTCTTCAACCGTGTCATTACATCAGTTGTTATCCAAAATGCCTTATAAACTCATTTTCGGACCACACAAGGAACTAATTGCAGGAAATGAAGGAGCCGCATATACTCGCGCACGCATATGTACCATCGTCGATACTAATATGTAATAAAATGAAATATTAGATACTAGATGAATTGTGCCCATATTAGTACCACAACTACATGCGGAATGCTTAATTTTTAAATTGTTTTTCTTACGACAAGTCTTTGTCTGTGATCCGAGGACGCACATATCGTTTGTATTTTGCCAAGTAGGTGGCGTTCTCAGACTTATTCGTTGTTATAAGTATCATTGGGAACGACATCCGTTGATAAAATAATTTTATTAAATCTTTCTTAATTAATAAAATACGTAAAAATAATTTTATCAAGTCAACGAAATAAGTTTCAGCTATTTTTGATGAGATAGTCCGATGATAAAAATCTTTTGGCGCATCTCATCTTTATACGCAATGTATACAGTTTAGCTTCGCTTTATGTAATATGTAATGTATTTTTGTGTTTCATACACAATGACATGTAAATTAAACACGTGTTTGATATCATTTCAGCTGAAATCGCCAATAGCCTAATGGTTAAGGGTACGGACTGTGCAACATAGGGAATCGTGGGCTCGAATCCACTACCAACTATTTTCGTGAAGCCTGTCCTAGCAAAAGTTAGCCAAGTTAGAGCTTGGTTGGAATGATTAATATAAATATTAGTAAATTATTTCGATAATCTACTAATATTACAATCAAAAAAGGTTTTATTGCAGAAAAAGGATTCATTGACATTCTTTACGACAAAAACCTAAATTCAAAATTCGCGCTATTCCTCTTTCTCCATATTGTCCTAGTGAAATCAATTGACGCCATTAGTATTTTCGAAATAAATCAACAAAGAAGTCCTTGATGTAGTAGAAGCGAGAGAGGTGTGCCAATATCGCGCCAAATGGAAATCCGTGATCTATGCCTATCCCTCTGGGTTACGGGCGCGAGCGCATGTTTATTGATTTATAAAGAAGACCTTGTGACAGGTTTATTCATATCTTAAATGCTGAGTTGGTAAAACTCTTTTCGACTCAGAGGCGATATTTTTCAATCACTTGCTCGTTTATTCGTTCGCTTAAAAAATACGGTAACAGCCACTTGCGGTAGCTAATTACCCTTGTTTCGTTAAAAAATATGAATACTCGATAAACCAGTCTGCGTTTACGGTACAAGTTAACGGATATGAGAGGATAAAAAAATAGCATTGAAGTCGTACGCGTATGCTAAATAATTGAAAAACACGTCTTGCGTGTGTTTTTTGTGCAATGTTTTGTTAAAGCGAGAATTCCAATGCGCCGATAATGGACCATAAGCCAGTAATTGATATTGTAGCAGTAATTGTTCGTTTATTTATTTGAAAGCAGTGCGTATAGTAAAGAAATTTATTTCATTTACAGTTTCATATCTTTGTGTTTTGGTTTCTTAAGGTCGCATCTCAACGTTATTTAGTAGATTCAATCCATTGTAATGCGATCCTTAAGAAGTATATTAGGTGTGGCGTTGAATAATAGGATTAAAAATAGCGTTATAAGGGAAAAGTGTGGGTTAACAGTGGATGTTGTAACTAGAATTGAGAAAGGTATGCTTCGGTGGTTTGGGCACATGCCCATGCATGCATTACAACATTGTAAGGATGAACAAAAGAAGAGTACCGAAACCAATTTATGTTGCAAAAGTAGCGTTGGTAGGGGACGTCCAAGGAGAACTTATATTGATCAGATTAATAACATATTAAAGAAGGGCAATATAAGGAGTATGACGAGCACGTATGCCTAGATGTATGGAAGTAAAAGAAGCGAGAGAAGTGTGCCAGGGTCGCGCCAAATGGAAATCTATAATCTCTGCTTACCCCCTGGGTTACGGTAAATTTCAACGTATACTTAAAATATAACCTAGATAATTGTTTATGGAAATAGGAGGCAAGCAAAAAAAAGTTTCACCTAGTATTAGTGACTAAGTGTAATAATTTTTGATTTATTTATTTGAATAATGTAACAATAGCACATTAATAAAATAAACAAAAACTTAAAATAAATTTACTCTCAGCACCGTTTTTCACAAATTTTCTTTTCGTATTAGTAACTCACATTTGTTGATCGCAACAATAATTAAACTAATAATTTAACAATTTATTTTTTCAATTTATGTTTTGAAGTGCGCATGATGTCTATTTGATTACAGTTACAATTATAATAGTTGAAAATTCGGTACAAGTTACAAGTAGTTAGTGATTTAATACATACGAAGGCATTTACGATTTCGAAGTGTAACAAAAGATAAAAAAAAAGTTTATTTGTATGTGTTTCTCCTGAATTTATTTTGAATAATGTCCACGTCAAGTAAAAAAATCAAAGTAAGGAACGCGGATGTGAACAGAGCGTTGTACCGACACCCGGGTGATCAGTGACCGCGCGGCGTGGGAACGCGCGCAGGTGCGCCGGATTCGATTCCGAGCGCCGATCGACCAAATTAAATACATTACCGCGTTGTATTTTAACGATGTCGTACGCATTAATAAGACCACCTTATAACAAAACTTGATCTCGTATCGCTTTAATTAGTAATAAGTGAGTCTTCATTTTATTATTTATCCGTGGCCTTCGTCTTTTTTAGAGAAACGTAGAAATTCTATAATATTAATAATACGAGTATCAACAATGGTTTGGTTTAAAATACACATAAACATAACCTTGTTTCGTTATTCCCTCTTCATTCATCCTTTCAACATGCCCGAACCACCGAAGCATACCTTTCTCAATTCTAGTCACAACATCCATTTTTAAGTCACACTTTTCCCTTATAACGCTATTTTTAACCCTATCCTTCAAAGGCACGCCTACCATACTCCTTAAACGCATTACCTCTACTAGCATGCTTTTCCTGCCAAACCCAGCTCTCACTTCCATACATTAAAGTGAGGACGAGTACAGCATTGCTTCGTGCTGCTGCTATTGCTGGTTTATCGTCCTTCTACGAGCCTTCATAGACACATTTTGATATATTTTATATTTAATAATAATAATATGTAATATATAGGCAACAGTGTAAGATACCACATTAAAATATATACCTTCATCTGTTATTTGACTTTTAAATCGTAAAAACCAAATTAGGTTGAACCGTTGAGTAATTTGCCGTTGGCGATTCTAAGGGTCAAGTTTATGTCGACGTACAACGGAATGTTAGACTTGAGTTCGATTTGGCCCCAGACTTTCGTGGTTTTTACTAATATAAGGTTAGTAAGAAATGGGATTCTTACCACGATTAGTCTTTTTGAGGTCCCGATATTTCAGCGCAGTTGCATGCGCCATGGTCACACATACACTTACACAACATAAATACACATATATCTAACATATGTATAATTTAGGTTGAGATCAAATACCAGATGTAGGTATACATTTCTTATGGCGTATCTTATACTATACGGCAAATGAGCCGAGATCAGCGCACAGAAGCTGGTTGTGATTTGCCAAGGCGCGGCGCACCTGTCGCGCGTTCCCACACGTTTGTTACACAATATATGTGTTTTTTATTCATCGCCAATACATTTAGAACCTCTGCCAGGATGTTGATAATGCTTAATAAGCTTAAAAATTCAAGCTTGACGATAATATTCATTTTTATTTATTAATATCTCTAAGGTGCGGTTTTCATTTGGTGCACTTTGAAGTTTCGAATCTTAATGTATCAAAGAAGGTCGGATGGACCGATGACCTCTTGAAGACGATTGCAAATTATTACGAAGGACCTCATATGATAGAAGGTGAAATAATATAAGTTGGTGATGACTGACTGATGGACGTAATAAAAAATGTATCAGAATTATATCTGTAAAGAGGAAAATTACTATTTTCATTATGACATTGGTTGTTTGTACCGTTAAATGTAAATGAATGATAGTTTAGGTTGGATAACGTCCACAGAAATATGGTAAAGGAAAAGTTGGAGTAAGACTTTACCTGCGACGGGATCCATTAGGGAGATGCCTAAAAAATTACACACAATTAATTTACAACTAAATTACTAACAATTAACAAGAAATGTTGTTACTTAAATATATATTTTATATTATTTATGAAGAAAAGGAATAAATATTGCAAAAGTGAGTGGTAGTTTCTCTTGCTCGGAGCTCAGAGTAAATTAACATTTGGGGTCTATCCGTCTATAATAATGTATTTTTCTTGATTTTTTATTACTTGAAATAAAATAAAATGTTTTATGTCTTTTCGCACGTCAAAGTAGAAGTGAACTTATTTTGATTCCCTTTCCGTCCTTTCTATGTCATGAGGACAGGAATCGTGAGCCATCAAAACGCGCCAACAATTCATAATATATCTATTTCCCAATGGTTTGTTTACGTTTGATGTGAGAAAAATCTTATATTCCCATAATTATCATTTAACAGTTACAAAAGAGAAGAAATCGTGAGAACAAATGGCAGGTGCGCGCGCGCAGACAACTTCTAGATAATATAACCGTTTTTATTTGTTCTCATCGCTGCAGGTTAATGCCAGCCGGTGTTACACATCGAAATTAAACTGTTTTATTTATTGTACATTTACTTCACGGTTGTCTACCACGTCAAAGTAGTTAATAACTTCAACAATTTTATATTTAAAAAAAGTTTTAAAATAATACACATTCGTGGCTTCTGGGTAATGCACTTGTCCAGTTCATCAGTTGATCTGGGGGGAGGGTTACCTACGCTACGTCGACGTGGTCAGCATCAGCCATCAATTCTCCGAGAAATGTGTCCGGCACATTCTAACACACTAAACAATTCTTCGGGCAATGTCCGCTACTTTCGTTCTCCTACAAATCACATAACTTCTGATGCGACGCCTATTGGGTCTCTTTCCCCTAATCTTGCCTGTGGTAACTATTATGCACACAAATTAAACATTTGTAACAAAAGTCAAGTCAAAAACAAAATAGTTTGAAGAAAAAATTACGCAATCCGTATGCTTAGGTTTATAAGTCTTTTAAGGTAGGGTAAATAAACCATTCATCTCAGTAATAGAGAGATCCATAACGCAACTTTGATATCTACGTAGTGAGTCAGCGTGGGAAGGCGCGCAGGTGACGGCGCCTGCGCACACCATGTACGTCCAATGCATATTAAATCGCCATGCACCTTATGATTTAGTCATAGAGTATAATTTTAAACGTTTTTTAATGCAATTTGCATTATTACAATGCATTAGCGACTAAGATTACAAGTGGGAATGGCTCCGGTTATGTTTTATTGTTTCGCATCGGGCTCATTTCTCATTCTTTTACGTCCGATTCTTTAATAAAAACAAGGACAATCATAGAATGTAATTGTGCGTCCTGGGAATGTTATATGACGAACATAAAGGACGTTTTAATAACTTTGATTATTGTCCTACCACTGTAGGTACATTACTAACTTACTGACTAATGTATTGCTGTCCGCATCATACAATTACTTAGATTAATTTATATTATATTTAAACGTCAATAGCTTGAGTAGGATTTTATGCTCATATAAAGTTTTCATCCCCTGAATATTTTTAATTAGCTAAAATATAAATTTTATCACGAATAGCTTTAGCAATTTTTCCTTACGATTTTATTTAACTCTTTCAGCCTCTGCCGGGTTTAATATCTAAAAATACTTTCGAAGTACTTCTACATTATAAAAAGAAGCCATGAGCTTATATAATTCGGTTAATATTTAGTTTCAATTAAGTTCCCATTTCAATCGTAAGTTCGGTTCCCAGTTGATAATGGTAACGTATTTAAAAGTTGTATTTTTAAGATTGATCGTAATACTTGGCTTCGATAACATAAAAATACCGTTGGATATACACGTGGAAACATCAATAAAATTATTTCGTTTCAAACATTTAATATTCACACCGGTCAGCACAAAAGTCATAAAAGACTTTAATATATGCAACCGGATCTGCGATATTGATACGTGTTATCCTTTCACTGATTGTAATACATCTGAAAATATTTTAAGATGTCACCTTTTTAAAAAAAATAATTTCAATTATATTATTACTTTCTGCTTAATACCGCGCGTCTCTGTCTATGCCCAAAAGAGGAAGTGATTCATATATATACTAAAATAAAATTTGGTGTAAATTGGCTACAATATGTGATGGTTAATGTTGAAGAATACATAATAAGCTGCCACAACATTACGACAGAAAAATGTAGGCATTTTTCTCTGCTGGGCTGGTCGCCATGAGACCACAAAAATGTAGGCATTTTTCTCTGCTGGGCTGGTCGCCATGAGACCACAAAAATGTAGGCATTTTTCTCTGCTGGACTGGTCGCCATGAGACCACAAAAATGTAGGCATTTTTCTCTGCTGGGCTGGTCGCCATGAGACCACAAAAATGTAAGATATACATTGATCTATCTTACACAATAAAGTTTCAATCTTATTTGTGTTCTTTGAGAAAACTTGACTCAGAAATTGCCAGGGTACTCGTAACTCCTTACTGATTTTGCTAAGAGATTATAAATGACTAACTTCTTTTGCCAGAAAAGTGTCGGTTTAACTAATTTTAGGGGATCACCACTACGCTACAACATTCTCAAAATTTCAAACATTATATTGGCAGCCTTTTTGAAGTTAAAGAACAGGATAATATTGGGTAAAGAAAGGGAAAAAGTTATCTTTGAGCGACCTTGACCTTTTTATGGTGCTCATAATGCACAATAATCACTCATCAATAGCAGCCCACACTTCAAAGACTTTCGTGTTTCCCCGGTATTTTTTTTTATTTAAGTACTTCAGTTTTGTACAACTATTTTTAAATAATTACATGATCTACTAGTTTTTAAATAATTAAATTATATATATTTTCAGTCTATATTGTTCTATCTCCTTGTTGTTGTGATTGTCTGTAGTCGATAATTTCATAGAAATTAGTTCCATTTAATTTTGTCTGAAATCCAAGCAATGCTCTGACCCGATCACGGTAATCATTGCAATCACCAAAATCAGTCTTCGATATTCATCAAGTTGTTGATATCAGTGATATGTTTGATCGAGTTATTTGACGTCAATAGTGAGATTACATTTGCTGCCAACATAATGGCCGCTGGATGTAAACTAACCTAATTGTAAATTCTCTAGGTAACGTTTATCGACACGTTGCGTGTCGTATTCACAATTAGACTTGCAAATAACGGTATGGCGTGGAATGCATTTGACGTTATGTCGCTGTAAAATGTAACTAGAGTATTGTTCGATTTCATATGTTACAATACTAGCCCAGCTCTCTCTATGAATCTTTTTGATAAGTGGTCTATGAGAAGTTCCCTTAATTTTGATTGTTTATATTTGTTAATGGCCGATAAAACCAGATGAACCTTGAAAAGTTGAGTTTTGTTGCAACCCAACACATGCATAAATGGACCAGCTCGACCGGTAAAATACCACGACGACTTCTACTTCACGCCTGTCTTCTCACAGAAGACTCACAGAAGTAGGCTTCGTGCGATTCGCCCAATTAATGTCCTCTCCTTTCCATAATTTTCTAATAAGGATAATATGGGAAGGGAAAAGAATTGGACAGGGAAGGGATAGATAGGAAGGGGAAACAGAGTGAGCGAGTAACCTATTCCTTTCAACCGAAAAGAGTTTTAGCTATCGACTAAACGCCAAACCTATTCAGTTTCTATCGATACCTATTACCATACACTGGACGTACATTTTATGTGGTGATTTACTTATATTATTTATTTAAATATAATGGTAGGTAAAGCCCGTTTGATTTATTTTCAAAAGTTGCGGAGTTGCATGTTACTGATCTGCTATGGAATTATTATTCGCTAAGGTATACTCGTCGATTTTGATAATTGTACAAAATTCGAATGAAATCCTCCGCCACACGCATCGTGCCGTACACGCTCTAACTGCTCTGACCGGCGCTCTGGTTGCATTCGCCTTTTGTTTCCTGCACTATTTATACCTCACTTCACACGGATTTCCACGCCACAGCGCTGTGTGAGTCCGCGCTCAATTTCCACAGTAAAGGTCCGTTTACACTGAAGAGAAACAAACACGAGCTAATGAGATTGTAACGTGGGAAAAACAATAAAAATATTTAAAAAATCTAGTTTTCGTTTACAATGTAGTGTTTGAATTTTAAATGAGTAGCCGTGCAATATCTACACACACACACACATAACTTATTTCAATTTAGTCTATTACCTACCTGTGAGCATTGTTTCCTTCCATCCTTATTTAAGACCAACCTCTTTCCTAATATCTTTCTTTACTCTGTACGCGTTTATTATAAAAAATGTCAATTCCTCTTTGGTATTTTACAATGGTATTAATTCTTTTGGAATCAATTATTTCTTAAATTGATGATGTGGTTTAGAGATGTGGTCTTCTCATTTCGACTCGAATATTTTGTTGTTCCTATTTTTTATATCTGCAATCGTTGTAACATTTCTTCACTGGCTATGCACCTTAACACAGTAAAACTGTTTGTACTGAAAATACATTTACGTTACAAGATGTTCGATCTAAACGCTTTAATGGAGTTGAAAAAATAACAATACGAGTGCTGGCAGGAATCGGAGCGAGCAGTGGTAAAACATTCCCGTTTAGGCACTTACATGTGGTCCGTGAATTGTTACGCGTACAAACATTTGGTTACTGCGGCTTTGATAATGCCGTTTTAACCACGTAGAACTAAATAAATACTGTAATGGTTGTACGCGTGTTGCTATTTTTCACGACTAGACAAGAAATAGAGAAGTAAGGCGCCATCTCTACGAGCAAGAGAATCGCTGGAACACGACTAGTGTAAAAGCGCCCTCTCGTCGGGATTCCCTCACTCCTGGAGGTGACACTTAGAGGTAGTCGATATAAGTAGATCAACTTATATTGACTACCAAAACCAGTACCAAAGAGAGGATACTATACCATTAGGTGCCTGTCAATTTTTTCCAATAAGGAGATACGAAACGTTGCTCAGTTCGAGACAGCGCGTAATGAAAGCAGTAGTGAATGAACTTAATAAAAACAGCAGGTAGCCGATTTGTCGGTAATTTATTGTGAACGAGGCAATTACGCGGTCGAGTGGTGACGTCATTGGACCGCGGACACGACCGGAGTCAATGAGTCGGTCGTCCGGCCGCGGACATCCTCAAACCCGAAACAAAAACAACGTGAGAAAATTGGACTGTTTGAAATTACATTCCAATGATGTTGTTTATTTTTAATTGTCAATAAACGTATTTATGTTATGCTATCTTATTGCAACTACTGAAAGGAGGTTGCTATCTATAAACTTTTGAACAATTGTGACGCTTAGCAAGCCTGTTCTAGGTAATGGAGTAATTCCCCGGTAAATCCTAAGCCGTCTCCACATTTAGTTGTAGGTTGTTCGTTTAACATAGAAAGACATGTTTCAGGTTTCAAATTCGTTAATTTTCTAGTTAACGAAATAACCTAGAAAACAAAAATCTAACTAGCAATTAGCACGCAACCAGGTGTAAATATTTATTTACGCCCATTTATCACCACAAAAATCTTTTTAGACTAGACTAAGCACGCTTGTGTTCGCTGTCGAATTAGATAAGTCCCGCTTATTACTGTTACTTTGACTAATGTGCTGTTAAAACGGACATTTAGAAAGGGTGTAACGTTACACAATAATAAACAAAGTAACGTCGGACGCGGCAACAATGCTGTACGCGCAGATGTTGCGACGTGCGGCACACAGCTGTCGCAACTGAGGTCGACACCATTGATTGCTTCACCTATTGATATCGTACTAATCATTCAAAAGAAAGAAGAAATTTATTTATACAAATACCAAAACTTGATTTTTTTAAAATTGTGAAACAGCTTAAAATGGACACATCATTCAAGGCAAAATAAAAGGTCGTCGTAGACCAACTTCGAGACCAATTTCCAATAAATTATATAAATACCTATAGTGGTAATATGGTGTCTCCTTCACGAGCGAGAGAATCGTAACGATTACACGCTTTTATCGCCCGGTGATCTCCATGATTATTCCGGCCGACGTCGGTCCCAACGCGTTGCAGAATCGCCGCGTGAGCGCAACAACGTGCTATAGAAACGCCGCTTGGCTGCGACGACTCGTCGTACAATTTGTTAGAAAAGAGATCGTTGACGTTGTGCTCGCATTCTGCCAATCCTATTGCCGCGATAATATCACTGAGTGCAGATACATCTATGAGATTCTGTGGAAATATGTGGCACAAGGATAATATCGCTTCGATTCCCCGCTAGATATCATAGAAGTAATAGAAAAACGAAATATTGAAATTCGTTGTTTCATTTATTTATTTTGGTTTAAAGTAATCCCTGGCAGCAAACTAGAGATTAAGACATAATGACTGAATAAAATATTATCTTATATCTGTAATATTTTAACTAGAACATTTCTGCGTAGTTAATATTTCAAATTAGTTTGTAATTTTAGCACAAACAATAGGAATCAGTCAAATTAATATTTATTTCGATTGACATGTTTTTTTAACTAAAATAAACATATTTATATGTTAAATGTCTCCTAATGTAATAGTAATATTTACATATATAACAGTATTAAATCATCTGTGTCGAATTAGCGGGTCGTTTGAATCAATCGAGTGACTGAATATGCTAATCAACGAACTCCATTAAGGTATAAGCAGTTAAATCAAGTCAGATATTAAAATGTTGATGTCAATCTAAAAATAAGTCATTTTTTTTATTTATAACCAGCTATTCCCAGCATGTGGTGCAATGTCACGTAAAGTAAAAAAGCGTTTAGTTGTATATTCTACACAGTACTTAAGTTTACATATACATAGTATTTCGTACATAACATTTCCTAAATTGATTTTTATTTATATAGATAGTAGATGGTGTTTGCAGTATTTATATATTTTTTGGTTTTCGTGTCGATCCAAGCTAAGATCTTTACATCATAGAGTCTCCTCATAACCGAGTGTATGTCGACAAGGGTCCATAACTTCGGTAGCAGATTAGATGAAGTTAGAGTGGTCAGAGTGACAATAGTGATTGGCAATAGTGGGGAACGACCTCCCTCTTCCAGCCTTTGTTAAGGCTATTGTTCGTAGTGTGAGGTCATCCAACGCATTACCTTCTGCGAAGTAGTCGAGGCGCGGGAGGAGGCTGCGTAGAGGGACAGGGACAGGATCCGTTCCGAAATGTTCCGTTCCGCAGCCGGAGAGCTGGTCGTCGAAGGAGGGCGTACCATACTCTCCTTCAACCCCCATAAATAAAGACTGGACGGCGATTTGTAACCTCGCCGTCTAGTGAAGTGGTGCGCATGGTGCTTCTGCGCGCCATACTGAAGGAATTGGAGTTTCGGCTCAAAAAGAGTCAACGCTATCAGGACCACGGAAGTGTGCGAAAGCGTTCCCTTGATCCTGACTATCGCCGACAAGAGGATAACTGTGGGATTTTAGGCGGTGAAAGGCTGACATAGCCAGCCTGATACCCTGCATGGTGCGTGTGCGTAGGTATTTCCGCACGATAAAAAAGAAGAAAAAAACGTGAATACCAATGCATGCAATGCAATGGTGTTACTAATACTAATACCTCACTTTACTTCTTGGTAATGGACATGGCATCAACTTTATAATTGTGACAGGGTGGAAAGAACTTTTAAATAAAAAGTTAATTGTATTAAGAAATAAACAAATAGTAAATAGAGCTTTGTATCAAATTTTATTTTCGTTAAAAAATCATATGTAAGCCTTTTGAACACAATTTATTTAGCTTTCTGCAAAATAAATTACAAGAAAAATATTAAAAGGGAAAATTATAGGTTTTTTGCAAGTCGCTTTTTATTGATATCATCATCAAGGAGCTAAATCAAAACTATGATAACAAAGAAATCGATGTCAGCACTAACGTATTTTAGCATCTGTCGGTAGCAGCCGCCGGTGACATGTGCGAGTAAAACAAAACCTACCCCTCATGCGCGAGGGGCGAAGGGTGAGATTTCCTCTGCCAGGTGAGAGGCAACACATATGTTGCCACGTGTGGGGAACCCCCCTATACAGGTGTCCGCCGTATGAATGAAGTCTTTGTTGCCGCATTCATTGACTGCGAGCCATTTGGCGGGAAAAATTTGGCGGGAGAGTAACCTGAATTGCGATTATTTGTTTTTAAAAGTCGCGCGAGAAATTCGTGGTCTATATATAATAATCACATCAAATTATTTGGTTTATCGTTCATTAAACATTTCTCTTGGCATCAAATCAAACACAAATTACACTGTAAAATAATGTCCCCCACGTGATTATAATTGGTGTCAAATAACGGAATTATAATCGGTGTTAATAGCGGAAATGACAACAATTTTACTATCTTAAGTAAATCGGCGTAACTTATATTTAAAAATAATTTAGATTAAAATTCAAAGATTAAGACATTTCGTATACCTTATAACACGGAAATAAACTCGCTTAACGCGATGAAATCGCCTGCTATGGTGTGGTGATTGGATAAAACAAAAAAACATCAATATATTTATCAAGCTATTTCGATGTTATTTCGCGTAGACCAAAACATGTGTTATTAATAACAAATAGACAAAAGATCTCGACACATGTCAGTACAATATAACTCTGTACGCTTTGAAAATGTTTATTCAATAGTTTTCGAAATTTCTGGAATTTAAATGAAATGTAAGGATGTTAAAATTTAGAAAATATTTGTCTATATCTAAATGTGAAATTTCCAGTTTTAAGTATTTATTTAACGTTGTGTAAATGGTAATAAGAACTCAACTCGACTCAATACTTGCAGGAGCACCTTAAGGAGATATCTATGTTGCTTCTAGGCTGAAATTCTTCATACAAATTGTTGATTATTTGTGCAAATCGCAATTAATTCCAACCTCTGAGTCTTCAACTATATTAGGAAAAATATTCTGATACTATATTGTTTATTCACTACCTCATATTGGATTTGGAAAAAATTGTATTTTACGTTCATAATCACATCATCACATCTTTTAGAAGTTGAAAAATATGTTTGTTGTTTCAACATGTTATATTATATTAACTGGAAAAAAATTATAGGTACGTGGCCGTGTCTTTGAACGACATTCACATGTATTTCATTGTTCAGTTGGCTAAACATTCGCGCTGTCCCCTTCACAATAAAATTGATTCCCATGATTAAGATTCCCTAAGGAACTGTTCCGTTGTTCCCCTAAACAGGTGGTCCCCGATTAAGGTCAAGAAGCTCCCAGTGCAATGGGTCAGTGGCTACGGCACGTCCCGGTTCCGCTCTCGGCACAGGGATGACCGTTGCGTTACAAAAAATATGCATATTAATGCTTAGATCTCCTATTATACGTTTAATTATGTAACGGAAATTTAACAATGGTACAGCTCGCAAAAACTACATCTGTTGCAAGAATGGGCCGGCTTGACTGGTGAAATACCACCTCACAGAAGATAGGCTTGAAGTTAAGTATTCTGCGTTCCGCCCGCTGAGTGAGGTGTCGAAGGCCTAATTTTAGTCCTCTTCCTCTTCGCATCCTTTGCTCATAAGGAAAGGATATGAAGGGGAATAGGACTTTACGGTAGAAGGGGATGAATAGAAAAGGGAAATAACCATTTTCTTTTTATCCCATCCTCTGTCCATTAAGGCAACGCATCTGCAACTCATTAGCTTGTTGCTTATGATGCCAATGGGTAGCGATCAATTGATATCGGGTGAACCGGTTGCTCGTTTGCCACCTTCTACTGTATTGGAGTGGACTGTATATATATCTTGTATGCTGGAGTCAAGGCATGGTAATGTAAACGCTGGCACGTTATCAAAGCAACTGTATTTGAAAGACAAAGTTAATAAGGTTACAGTTAACGTAATCGCCGGTGCGTTGTTGTTGCGACTGATATCGCGCGCGCGGGAGAGCGACGGCTGAAGGCGCCCCCCGCGCGTCTCTCCGCAGGCGGTTTAGTTGGGTCCCAACATCTACTATAAAAAGAAATAAAACACTGATGGATTCTCTCACGCCCGTAACCTGGATTAGTTGTTCGCTTTATTACATTCTAGTTGTTGCCTGTGAATTCATCTCCTTTTTAACAATTAATAACGCCTGACAATTTCCCATACAACGGTAATTCCACATTTTCACCCCAATCCCGGAGCGACTTACAAAATTTACCAAAATCTTTTACTGGTCGAGTACTATGCATCCATCATAAAAAGAAGCCGTGTGTTAAATTTCACATTTCTAGGTCTGTGTTTCGACGGTTAAGTAAGTCAGGCTCCTCGTTCATATATGTGGATATAAAGGATTATTGGGCAATTAGCATAAATTGCCTTGAATGTTCTTGCAAAGGAATATTAACCGTCAATACCGCATCGTAGTTGCTATGCGGCATTCCATAAGTAGGTACACGTTTACCTAGAACTTATCTCGCGAAGGCGAACAACGTTTATAATAGCACTTACGGCCCGCAGGACAACTCGCGGTAACTGCTTCCTCATTAGTGACCGTCGCTTCCGCTTGCCCAGACGCTCAATGTTCATCCCACATCATTACAATTAATAACCTAGACTCAGTAAACGTATAATAAAGAGGTGTATCTATTAAAATGGGTGAGCAAGGACGCTATGACGATCGAATTAACAATTTAGATTTAGACATTAGCAAACTGTTAACAAAACGTTGCTGTCAAACCAATATCTGTCATAAATACTTTTAAATTATATTATATATACATAATACTTTTATATTACATTATAATCATTATGGCCTCCCACAATGTCCATCCTTGTGACGTTCAATGGAGGAGTCCTAAGTTCATCAGTGGACTGGCTGGCAGAATATGACCAGTTTTCAAGCCAATTTTTGTAGAAAATTACTGCTTTGTGAGCTGTGGTCACTGAAAATATGCTGTTTGTGCATTAGCTAGATAATTGCTAAAATAAGAACTACATTAGTGTATGTATGTTTGACAACAACGGAATGCTAGTTCTATTTTTACAGAACGTTGTTTCTATGACAATATGATGTTATTCATAATTTTGCTTATCGGCCTAATCTTTTCTTAGCTGTATTGAACATACATATTTTATAAAAATTTGAAAAGCAAAC
>JWHW01044978.1:83905-105434 GCA_000931545.1 Papilio glaucus
TTTCTATGACAATATGATGCTATTCATAATTTTGCTTATCGGCCTAATCTTTTCTTAGCTGTATTGAATATACATATTTTATAAAAAAAAAATTGAAAAGCAAACATAAAAAACAATCCATTTAATAAATATTAAACAATAGCAAACTTTGGTCAGACAAGAGCTATATACAACAAAATAATGAACGTAAAGATTCATACAATAAGCTCATAAACAAAGATAAGAGCGGTAGGCGAAGCTTTATGTGGGCGCTGCGTAATATTGCAACTGACCCCGATAGATCAGTGCTAACAGCGAGTACCTACTGCCTAGTAAGGAGTCGCTTCGTGACCACTTCCTCCGCGCCAGGTGCGGGCGGAAAGGGACCAAGACGCCTTCGCGTAATCGGACCTCATTTGTGGAAATTATACGATGATTGGACGTTTATAAGTCACTTGACACGATCGCCAATAATAATTAATTTGAAATTGAGACAACAATGGGTGTTTTCAATTAAATAATTAAAACAATTCCAAGTAAGGTTAGTGTAGGATAGACTATGTCGTAAATATATGTACAAATATAGGTAACAAAAGGTTAACTTGTGGCGTTAGTCTGACGACTAAGACCTAACGACCTACGACCTAAGAGTTGATTTTTACTATAAATTTATTCTTCGTTTAGGCGATACATATTACGAGCTTAGGAAAAATTGACACAGGGTTATTTATGATAAGTACTATTAGTTACTCTAGTGGAATATGTACAGGCGTTGATTTAATTTGGCGACTTTAATGAGTACTTGAAAATTCTTTGACGCGACTGCACTGACTGAAGAAACAAAATTATTTTTATGGTTGGTATGGTTTATTTAGTTATATAAAAAATCGCAATATCCTAGAGGTCATTTAGCTCCGTCTGCCCCTAAGTCTGGATAATAGAACACCGGAAGTGCGTCAATAGCTGTTTATATGTTGATCTGTTCAATGTGATTCTGATCCAAATAAAATTATAAATTTGGAACAAACAACTAAAAATTTATGGTCAATTTGATATATTTATATATAAGTGACTTTATTTGTAGTTTAGAGAGCTTAAGTTTTTGGAGTATTAAATTATTTTACGGTTTATTAACAGAAGAGCAAAACAATAACACTGCCATCCTGTTTTAATAGATTTTTTTACAGGTGCTATTAAAATGATATCATATAGAACATCGCCGGTTGAAGAAAATCTGTCGACCGCTCCGTGTTCAAGCACCATGAATCCTGCCATTCCCATACCAACTCTCGACGGTCATTCACCAAAATGTACCAGAGCGAAACGGAGGAGTATGAATAAAAAAGGTGTGGTGAGGAATCACGGTGCATAGACACCCTTTGGTCGAAGAAAACGATTCGCATAACGAGCAGAGCGGTGTAATTTGGTCAGCACAAGACGTTGAGGAAGGAATTCTGGTGTGTGGGCACCCTAACAGGATGTCTTAGTCGGGTGATTGCTGCAATCAAGTTTGATTATCATAATATCTCAGTGGGCATAATGTCCACTATTATAACGCATTTAGTCTCATTAAATGGATAATTGACTTATATTTTTATAACAGGACTCGGCACATTTAATTTTAAAAAGTCTTCGGTCGATATTAAAGAAGAATTAGTGAGAGGGATGCTTAATTTAATAAAACAGAAAAAATAAGTTATCATGTTTTACTATGTGGAATATACAAGTACATAGTTTCTGCTGATGAAAGATTTTTATTATATTACATTTATTGTATGTAACATATAGCATGCAATTATAAATGATGCAAATAAAAATTACTTTAAAGTATCAATACATAGAGAAGAGTGGCAGTAGCACGTTTGCCAGATTGACATATACATTTACCATGTTGTACGTTGTTCATTGTACCTAAATTTTATTGTTATTTAATACTCTGTGCAACGCATCGTTGCAAAATTAAACAGAACAGATAATAAAATCACAAATTATATTTAATGTTAACGTAAAATGTGCAATAATATCAAATCATTACCTCAATAAGGTGCGTAGATTATAACGCAAAGCCAGGTATGGTTTATCTGTGTATAATCTGTGCGGAGCAGCCGCGTGGCGCGGATCGTTCGCGCGTAATTACGTTCAGAAATCCAACGCAGCGCCGCCCACCTCTTAGAAATTATAAAATGACAATCAACATTCAATTACAAGTAAAGGTGCAATTTATCATTAGAAATTAAATTTAAACGTTATAAGATTGTGGACGACTATAGTAATAAGATATTAGAAAGTTATGTTATGTCAATAAATGCATGATTCTATTTAGATATGTTTTTGCTACTTATGGCCACTATTTTTCACAGGAGTCCGCTGGTTCGCTGGCTTATATTAAAACATTAATAATAAAATAATAAATCAGCCTTTTTCTGGAATAATCCCCACTCCAGGGGCACAGGCCTCCTCTCCGAGAGAGGGATTAAAACATTAATTATATAAAATTGTTCTTATTTTATTTTAAAACATAGTTTACTCTTATTGAACCTATAAAATGTAAATAGGAATAAATCAAAGTAAAATAGAATGTTTTACAGACATGGCAAGCATGCATGTATAAAACATAAAAATGTCAGGATGTTGTTTTTTGTATTCGAAATAACTATTATTACGAACTATACAAAACATGACGTTTTGCTCGTAAACGTTGTCTGTTTTGCCTTTAGTCGTGTTTGTTTATTGCAGCCGATACCCGTCATTATAATCGCATTTGGCAGTGAAGCAACCGACGCAAGAAACCTGGCCATTGTGCCGGACATTGCAAGCGATCTGCGATTGCAACAGATAGAAAGGAAGTTTGTTATAGACAAGTACATAAAGTTGCAGTTACACCAACTATAAATACCAGTAAAATATCCTCTTGTTCTTTTTTTGATAGAACTAAAAGACAAACGAGAGCGAGCAAGCGGGTCACCTAATGTAATGACCGCTGTCCATACAAATAAGTCGCAGATGCGTTGCCTGCTTTTCGACAGAGAAGGGGATAGGAAAAAGTATGTTTCCTTTTCCAATTAATCCCCTCTCTGTTCAATCCTCTTTCTCTTCCTCTTCTATTCTATGGATTTCCGTTTGGTCTCTGTTCTGGAAATCTATCGAACAGTCCCAATCGAGGAAATATTGTGTACCGAAAATCACGAATCTTAAAGTCTGATGGGTTCACGGTGTATGACAACAGGCTCACCCCTTGTCACATTAGTAAATAATACTTACTTTTAATCTTAAAATGAATTTATTATGATTTTATCTTCAATAAATATGTCTCTGTGTGTCTTTGATAAGTAATAGAATCTTGAAGACGGCAAGAAATATTGGCATATATATTTGGCATAATAATGCCATATATAAATTACAGTGGCAGAGCCCACAACAAAAGCATCAGTTGCACGAATGGGCTGCCTCGACCAGATACCACGATCGCACAGAAGACATGCAAGTAGAAGTATTCTGCGTTTCGTCTGACAAGTGGGGTGCCGGAGGTAAGAGTGGAAAGGGCATAAGGACGTACGGGGAGGGAATGAATAGGAAAATGTCCTTTTTATTTTCATCCCTTCCCCTTTCCATTAAAGGTAAGCAACACACCTGCAATTTCCTTTAGCTTGTTGCAGATGCCTATGGATAGCGGTCGCTTAATATATGGTGAACTGCTTGCTCGTCTGCCACCTCTACTATAAAGAAAATATAACCTACATGCATATATTATGCTACCATGCGTAAAAGATGTGCATGCCTGGTGCGCAGAGTTAGTGGCAGTAACAACAGCATCCTAAGCATGATCGCGAGTCGGCTGGACTGCTGTTCAGCATCAATCACTGCTGCGCCATTTCCAAGTGTGATGAATTTGTTTTCTTTTTGTTAGTTTTCTTTTTAATTTCTTTTTGCTAGTCTCTAAGAACATTGTCATTAACAAAATGGACACTATAGTCTGAAATAAAGCCTTTATTATATATCAGTGAATAGATAATTTTTGTCGACTAAAGCTAATAAAATAATAAAACACATTACTTATTTAAAACTATTTTTATTATTCATTAATTTCAAAAGGTTTTTTACAATAACAGCGTTTACATATACAACACAACACACTTATTTCATGATTATTGTATCAGTGCAGTGCAGTACAATCGTAACCAATTCACGATGGCATTACTCTTCCCTCGATGATTGCAATTTCTACTTCCTTCTCCACTTTCCGCTGAATATACATCTTGAAATGCCGCTGCAACTGTTTAAGAAAGATTAAGCCTAATGCTAATAATAATACCACAACGATCATCACAGTTATATCGGATAAAATTAATTTATCCAACATTTTCTTGCAAACTTCGATACGTGCACTATTGTAGTAGTCGCGAAACTGAAGCGTTATTGATGACTACGCGTTGAAATGTACAATAGCAACTGACGTGTCAAGTTTCGTTTACTTAGGTACATATAGTTATTATAATTGTATTACAAACTCTATGTCAAGTTAAAAGAGTCAGCGAAATATTGCCTGATATTACAGTGACCTTAATATAACGATTTCGTTGATTTAACAAATACTTTGAAATCGCCAGGAACTGTCAGTAATAGTTTATGTAAAATATAGAATAAATTGGTCAAAAACTCGTTACAACGAATTTTTAATATTTGCAGAATATAAATAGAAATTATAATTTAACTCTATATAAAAAATTCTGACAATTAATCACAGACAATTCCACACTAAAACCAATTCAAGTGTCGACAAGTTCACAAACGTTAAATTTTTCGTAGACAATCAGTGTTACCTTGTTAAAACAAATCATAATCCACAAAACCCCATAGTAACAATTCACTTGATATAACGAATATTTTATAATTCCTTTCAGTTTTGTTACCAAGGTTGCACTCTATTATTATTTTATGGCTTATTATTCTATCTGCCATTGATGGATTGGAAGAGGTAGTCATAGCTTGTGGTGTCAAGTTTATGTTGAGACCGACGGACCGGAAAACTATCAAGATGCACACAAGAAAACAAACACTCACTTTTGACCCCCCAACAAGGTTAAAAGAGATACACCCTTTTTTAGTTACATCACCTTTACTACCGTACACTCAAAAATATCCTAGGATTTGAAACTTTATATGCTTTTTATAATTAGATATTCCGTCTAGGTTAGGTTCTGAATCCTTAGTTCATGATATTGTGTGTTTTTAATACTAAAATATTATTAATTAAATCAACGATTGAAGTGTACACATGTTTTGTGCATACTTAATTATAGTTATTAAGGTACGTTAAGGCTCGGAACCAGTTTTCGAAGTCAACGTTGACTGTTGGTCAGCACTTTGGGAATGCAATAAGAATAAAACAAATGAGCTAAAAAGCGGTCCCGGCGAATGGAAACAAAAGCCTTTGTTGGGTTCCACGTACGAGCCCGAGCCCGAGCGCCATCGAAGTGTAGGGTTACTATTCTATAACTAATCGAGACGCTCATTGTTTGCCGAAATCTGATTAGGTCTCTTTTTTCCTTATTATAATGCCCTTGATTTACTGATTTTGTTATATGGTTTCGCAATAAAAATATTCATAGTACTGAGAATTTAAATATAAATAAAAATGGCCGCTAATTTTATTAGGTACATAGTTGAGTTTTATTATACCTACCCTACTGTATGTTACTAACTTATCAGAACAGGAACCATCTAAAACAGAATAACAATTAATTGTGATTTTTGAAATTTATCACACGAATGTAGTTTGTCTTTTGTTTGTACTGAATCACGGTGTAACAGAACTCGTTGATATAATGACTACGCACGGCGCATTTAGTGTAAGTAATTTTCTACAAATTACTATATTTATTAGTTACATACATTTCAGTACAACATATCAGTACTTAAGTTTAGAACATCGGATTTCCCGGTTCTCATTACACGTTAATATTGATAACAAGAAAATAATAATTTTTCGAAAAAAAAAATATTTAATAATTATAAGTAAATAATTGTTAATATAGGTTTTTAACTTTTAATTCAGACTTTTTCAAATTCACGGACTGATTCAAATGCAAACTAGAATTATACAAAACAACTGAAGCCATAGCAGTGTTCGATACATTCTACAAACAGAACTTTTTGTCGACTGTAGATAGATACTTACTTACTCACAGTTTTCACTGACACATTGACATCCAGCCTATACAATGTAGTTTCATGACTAGCAGAAATACCAAGTCGACATGCAAGACAAGATGTAACGTTCCTTCATGATCGTCGCTTGTATCGCAAAAAAAATAAATACCAGATATAAATAAACTCTCCAGTCTGAATTAATTTAAATATAATCTATCGTCTTGTGAAAATTCCAACGACTTGTCTAGTTTCTTAAGAAATTTAATCAATGCATTACTGATAATTTGCTCAAAAGATGGATATGTTCTATAGACATGATATAAATGAGTACATGAAAGAAGATTCTATTTGGTAGACAATTGAGTTTAAAGTCGATTGTAAATTATCCAGTATATAAAGTATATCAATACATACAGACATAATAAAGGGGCAAAGTAGATAAAGTGAGCAATTAGTGGTAATCGCAGTGCGACACAAACAGCTGTTATATTGCAATAACGAGATGAATGGAGCTGTGCTCTGGAGGACGCTGGCGCCTCGCGGGTTATCGTAGGTCAGCCGCCGCGACGCTAGGGCGGCCAGTCAACTAATAGGTACTTATCGATATGACCATAAACAATCAATCAAATGCGCTCAAGGTCACTCAAAGGGCAATGGAAAAGACAATGCTCGGAGTTTATTTGCGAAATCGTATCAGGAATTATGTGAACCAAACAGTTCGCAGTAGAAACAAAGCAACCGACATTAAGTGGCACTGTGGCTCGCAAGTAGCGCGACGAGGCCGAAAAGTCCTTAAATGGCGGCCACGTACAGGTCGACGTTGCGTTGGTAAGCCTCCCACAAGATGGACAGCTGATGTGGCCAAGGTCGCGGGAGTCCTGCAAATCGGTCCCCTGTCGTCCTCTTCCAGACCACTGATGATAGGGTGGTAGGGGACCGATCTTTATGGGGATCGACAGATCAATGGGAGAGGCAAGGAGACTTTTGGCTGAAAAGAGAAAAGAGATGGTTGCAACGTTATAAAGACTACACAATATTATTATCCAATATATAAAATATCTGTTACCAATTATATATAATTAATTTCATTTGAAAAATGTTTAAAAGAGTACTTAAATATATTCATTCGTCTGTTGTTAATCATTTATATACGTAATTTCAAAATCATTATAAATTCTTATACGGCGGAAACAGTACAACCTGATATGGATTCATCCTGAGGCCTTAAGATTTTAAGTAACATTCGCGAAATATTTATCGAAATATATTTTGAAACGAAATAAAGTTTATCGATAGAGAAACACAACGTAACAACTAAGAACATCTCTAACTATCAATTGTTTCGAATTCATATAATTAAGGCTGGGTTGCACCATCTTACTTTAACAATAACAAACAGCTAAACTTCAATTAAAGTAATGGTTTGGCCAAAAATGAGTTGCACCACTTGACAAATAGTTAAATGACGTCATAAATTTAACCGTAACCGTAACCGCTCACTTTTCACTGGTTAGTGTTATTGTTTGTGTTAATTATTCGTCAAACGCGTTGAATATAATCTCTAAACATCATGTACCTGTCATCATGTAAAATATTTTTATATTTTGTTAATAGTGTCTGTAGTCTGTCTAGTTCTATTTTAGTGAAGTTTACACTTCTTTCCCTAAAACAATAAAATATAACATAAGCAAAGGCGTAACCAGGATATTCATCTTACGTAAAATTGTTCAACCAAAAAATAACGTCATATTGTCAATGATTCGTTCAACTGAGAATGTGCCGACCGTTTAGAATATGCCTAGCCCGAGTATAAAGCGACTGCTCTGACAATCGGTCGGTGACATATGTATTTATATTATATAACTTTCTTGAAAATTTCTTTGTATTTAACAGACACCTAACTGACATCAATGAAATGAAGTGACACTGATGACAGCGCTAGAAACGAGATTTTACAGTTATGTTTAGTATTGCCATATTTAAAAATGTTACCCGCATCAAATTTAGGGTAAATCACGCCTCATTTGACTTGCAACCCCCTTAACTTTAACAAAGCTAATGAATTCGCTGGTGCAACACATTATGCTATAACCGTTAAAGTCATCGTTACTGTTAGTGTTAAATTTGACACAAACCTTTACTATAACTTCTTTTATGGTGCAACTCAGCCTAAGACTTTCATTTTATTACTAATAATAATTTGTGTTATAATGATCGAATGTTTAGCCACTGAATGTTTTTGTGATAATTGACTTTGTAAAAATACGACATGTTTTATTTACATAACGTGGGTTTGTACTGGAATTAAATCGAATGTTTTCGGCAGTAGAAACCCACGGTAACACGCACAAATGTGCATCAGATGAATGTTAGTTATTATCACATAATATACAGTCTATTGTTATAAATGTACCCATCTTTCGCTACTCCTAAGCAATAAAACACAACAAACGTGAAATTCATGAACAGTGATTTACTGGTACGACAATGAAAACAAGTAGAGTTGTTTTGGCATTGTAATATTAGATATAATTCGGTTTTTGAAATATATCAGTGGTACAGTCCACAAAACATATGTTTCGTGAATGGGTCCACTCGACTGGTGGACCTCACAGAAGACAGGCGTGAAATAGAAGTATGCTGCGTTTCGTCTGATGAGTAAGGTGCTGGAGGTCCCAATTCAACTTTTCCCTTTCCCATCCCTTTTTAATAAGGGAAGGATGGACAGGGTATGGTCTGGGATACAATTTTGATGGTATGGTAAATACCATTAAGGCATTGATTTTACATTAAATACTTTTTTCCTTCTTTTCTTTTCTTGCAGCCAACAGTATAGTCACTGAACAGCCCCTGCGGGACTTAGACTCCTCCCCTCCTTCGCTAGAAACATTCGTCCATTGGAGCATATCTGTCTACATATATATTATATAATTTTGATCATGAAATAAACTTAGCTTTACAATGTTGCTGTAGGTATAGTTGTTGATAAGAATCGGGTGAATTCTCAGTACTTACCTATTTGTTATTCAAACGCGAAATGTGATCTCAAGAGTATGTCGTAAAGTTGAGAAACGTATTGTGTGCAGGCAATAAGCGATGTGTTACAAGTGTCACGTTACTGGATGTCGCGGGTCAAGTCGCGGCGCCATCGCCGGCCGCCGCACTGAATGTAACGCGATGCCACGCCGCGCTGCGCCGCGCCTCTTTATATTAAATCTGACCACAAATAAAATAAGTTTTTAATTGTCTAACACTGGGATAAGAAATTTAAAAGTTGATTCATATATTTTTGTACAATTATTTATCTTTACAAATATTTTTAAAAAAGTTTTGATTGTGAGAATATAGTAAAAGACATGGCATAAGAAATTTATACCCTCATCTGTTATTTGATCAAGACCTAAAATGATTTCGATTTTATAGAGACTTTAACGAATAATGTTATAATCCGTGCGCAGAAACTTTGGAGATGACTTCTCCTGCCAGACGAGTGCGAGCAACCGGAAATTACCAGGTTATGATTTAAATTTTAAAATGACGAATGCAAACACTACGTAATGATTTAAAATTCTGGTTAGTAACGTATTATCAATTTTATTATTATTGTATTAAAAATCTGGCACTAACTTCCACAATCATTAGCAAATCTGCCAATTAGTAAGGCAAAACTGTGTTTTGTTTATAACTATTTAACAAATTATATCTATCAGAAAAAAAAATCGACTAAGGGGCAAAGGAATAAAGATAAACATAAACAGGAGAACAGCGATGGTTTATGCAACAGAAAAGTAAGACAGTAATTGTAGTAAATGTCAAAGGTAAAAAGTGGAATAGGTGGATGAGTTTGTGTGTAACCTTGTGATGCATATTCAACAGGAATTGTAGACGCATTTAAGATTTATTAAGAGAAATGACTACAGAAAATAAATGAATGGTTCTGTTTTTAATACGTTATTATTAGCTTGGTGTGTATGTATATGTGCTTGTATGTAAGAAATCTTTGAACATGATTTTGGACCCCTTTTAAAACGTCGAACTAATTTGAAACTTTGCGCACTTATCTAGAACTGGTATCAATGCAATATTTTAAATAGCGTAACTCGGTATAGTCTATACATATAATAAAAATATAACTATCGATGTCCGTACATGGAAGATATTTGGAAAAACTATTATTGGGGGACTTCATAAGCGCAATTAAACCCAAAACAATAATTATTAGACTTTTTGTCTGTATGTCAGCGTTTGTGCGCGCTAATCTCAGAAACGGCTTAATCGATTTGAGTGCGTTTATCACTAATATATTGTGGTAAGCTTCACTTAAAATTTAGTGTTTGTTTTATCTCAATCGGTTTATAAATAAAAAAGTTATATCAATTTAAAGAACCATGTCAAACATTTGTTCAACTGTTCAGTTGAACAGGTTGAACTTTTAGTTAACTTTATATTATGATCTTTAAAATGATGATGATTGAAAGTTTATATAAAGTTCAAAACAGGACAGTTTCGGAGAATTTGTTAACATCAGCTGTCACTGTGCATTGAGATTTTCATAGCACACGCACGTATTTCAGAGACGCACGGTGCTCCCTGGCATGGCAACAGTTAGTAGCTTATTATTCCCGAGGAAGTTTGTAAAAGCTGTAGCCAGAACCTATACAGTATGGTCTATGGTCACAGTTTAGACAATCATACATGATTGTTAAACTGTGCTAAAGCCATACTATGTCGACCCCACAAACGCGGGAAAAGGGCAGGGAGATGATGATGAGGTTACGGTAGTATTAAGTAGGTAATATCATTTCGTTGAAGTAAAATTGCAGAGCGAGTGAAACCGTGGGACAGAGCTAGTTGAAAATATGTGAGTAGATTGTAGGGGACAGCTTCCGTTCTATGTCGCAATATGTAGCCGTCGCGGACATTTTACTAAAGCATTATCATTTCAATATTCCCGCGAAGAAATTGTTCGAAAGTATGTCAAACCACCGGCAGTCAATTATACATTACAATGGTTATAAAATAAATCTTTATTATGGCATTTGAATGTCTCTGGGTATCGCAACAAGCGACTGCAGACACGGCTTCGCCGCATGTGTACTGGACTGAAGTGCACATTGAGAGCTTTAAGCGAGTACTTAGTGTCAAGCGGGCGAGACTGCGGAGACCAACTGCTGGTTTAACATACATTTACATAATGTACAATAACCCATTTATGTGTTCCTGATCTTGAGCTAATACAAGGAAATGCTCGTAACTTAAGTTTTGATATAAATACCCAAAAGCCAATACAATCAGTATTATAAATTAAATAATATATTAATTAAGTCCCACGACCATAGTACACAAATGGAATGATAAGATGTTGGTGATTTTGACCGTAGACAATTTTCCTGATTGTTTAATTTGCTGCTTTTCAATTCATTAACATTTAACTGAACGGGAAACATCAACCAAGTTCCAAAGTTAAACTCAACCCGTTTCACTTTTATACAATGTACTTCCTTCAGTCCTTCTGGAATGCCGTTGGACTCCAAAATGGTAATTTTCAGGGACGAATAGCTTAGTTCTTTTGAATTACAAATACACAGGAGTTACTTCGATTACTATAATTTAATTTTTAGACTAATTAGTGACATGGGTAATTACGAAAACGAGCGATGTGGAAGTAGAAAACCTGTTATGCCAACCCCACATAAAGCGGGAAAAGGACAGGAAGATGATGATGGTAGTTACGAAAACACAATCGTAATCTGATGAAAAATAGCTTGAAGGCAATGATAAACAATACAAAAATGTAGCAGAAAAGTGAACACTCGAAAAGAAGACTCTTTTTTCCTTAGCTCACGTCTTGTGATTACATTTATGCTTAAGCGACAGTTGTCCTCTTTTTTCGTATTAATTTAATTGCGCTATCCTTTTTACACATTTCGACACGTGTGAATGTTGCTGTGACTGACTGTCTTTGGAACACTTCTGATGGTTGATTTTGTATGTGTATAACATTTCTAAAGTATAAAATACAATTGCTTGTAGGCAATCGAAGCGTGGTCTACCACCAGTCTAATCCACTGCTTATACTGCCATAGAATTATGTTGCGTAAACGTTGGCTTAAGCCGGGAATCGAACCACCATTAATGTGTCAAACGGTTGAAGTTAATAATTGTAACTGTGCGTTTAGCAAGGCGACGGCGAGAGTACAGTAAGCGGGTCAAGTTCCGACCGCCGGCGCCACAACAGGCGCGCAGCTGTGTACCTATTTGCGGAAACTAATATCGGATAGCAACGCGTCTGCAGCGTTTCACTGTACGCTCACCATAAGTCTTACATCACATGATAATACTCATTTATTTGGTACTGCTGTTACTTGAATTAAATGCATGTTAAATTATTTTCATCTATGAGTGCATATAATATTTCGTCACAAAGATTATATTGGCAATCCCCGATAACCACAAACCTTTGCAAAAACACCGTTTCCTACCAACCATGACGATCGTAAGGCTATTAAAGTTCAAAAAAAAACATCCAAATTTCAATAGAGAAGATGGCTGGATACATGCATGAATTCGGAATTCTGATGATTAGTTAAATTAAATCCCAAACCAACGGTACAACTTCAAGACCTCAAGGTACTGTGATCTCGTTATTTTATGAACAATTGAAGGAGATATGAGGTTGCCAAAAACTTTCGAATAACCTATATAGTAAAATACTATAACTACCTGCTCTACAAAGTCAAAGAAATTCAGTAGAATAAATTTTAAATTAACTCATAGCTGAATATTAATTGTGACCAACAGATCGCTTGTATGCAATACGCTGTTATACTAGAAACGATAAAATGCATTTTGTTGTAATTGAATGAATGAAAATATTGTCTCCAACAAGGTGGCGGTAGTGCGAGCCGTAGTCGCGAAGCCCTGTCTCAACCACCGCTACTTGTTCCAATTGCCTCGTTTTTCTTCAACGTGCACTTCAAATATATTAATACGGAACAGCACTCACCAACTGACGCTATACTATCATCTGAATCACAGTAAATGTATAAAATCTGCTTTAACGTCGTATAGTAAATCAGTAAGAGGAAAATATTAATGAAGTCACAAGAAATAAATTCTAATTTGATAATTATAAGATCGTTATTCTAACTTAAAGATTATGGACTTCAACCCGTGAGACCGCTATGACATTAATAAAGTGAACATAACCAAGTTTACTGATTTTGTGACACGAAAAATTGAGTGTAAATGTTGAACTACCAACACTAACACCCAGTTTGTAATCGGACTACGTAATAATATGCCTTATAAACTGTCCGCAAATTGTGAACTTAAACAATAATTTATAATGTGATGTGCCAAACTGTATGATACGTATTTTAACAGTGGTAGAGCCCGCAACAACATATGTTGCACGAATGGGCCGGCTCGACCGGTGAAATACCACGACCTCATAGAAGACAGTCGTCCAGTAGAGTATTCTGCGTTTCGTCTAATGAGTGAGGTGTCGAAGGCCTAATTCCAGTCTTCTTCCCTTTCCCATTCTTTGGTAATAAGGAAAGGATGGGAAGGTGAAGAAGACTTGACGGTGGAGGGGATGAATAGGAAAAGGAAATAACCACTCCCTGCATTGCCTACCTTAAATGGACAATCCTTTGTCCATTTAAGGTAGGCAACGCATCTGCAACTAATTAGTTTGTTGCAGATATCTTTGGGTAGCGATTACTTACACACGATATCAGGTGAACCGCTTGCTCGTTTGCCATTTTCTACTATAAAAACGTGATATAAACTAACGAAGTTTATATATAATTAGTCTGTGACAAATGTGTCGACTAGAGTAGAGAAGGAAAGCGATATTAAAAGTACCCGTAACCAAAAGGGCGACACATGTGTGTGAGGACCGTTCAAACGGAAATCTGTAATTTTAAATAGTTAATAAAAACAATGTCTTAGAAAATTATAAATAAATCGAAACAAAGATCCAATCCACATTGGTTAATTGGGAGGTCTAATTGACGGCGAGGATAATGCGAGAGCCGCGGTCAGTGGTCAAGTAGGGCGAGCGCGGCGTCGGGCGCGGCGCGGCCTACAAACGAATTGTTTACTCGGACGAGTGCACGTGTTCGCACAACACCCATTGACATCAAAAGAACTATATGTTTATGTAGATTTTCATTTTATATTAGTTTATGCAGATACATCTTTTGAGGACATGGAAAGAGTCGTGTGATGCTAAGCCGAAAGAATTGTAGCGTTCCCGTTCGCGCGTTATTTTTCTAAATAGGAATAGAGGCTAGTCTTCACTAGGGGAACAGTGAGCCAATTATTATAGTGGTATTATATCCATGCGCGTACTAAATATAGTTTGCGGCGTATTGCTTGCACTCATCCGAGCGATCGGTTCGCAGCAAAAGTACGTACGTAATCCGCTACAGTCGGCGTCGCGGCGCACACTAACTGCGCTGTGCTCTGCCCCAGCAACTAGCAAAGCAAACAGTAAGAGCGCCACTAGCAAGGCGTCTGGTTGTCTTTGTCATACCGATATTTACTTAATTATGTTCGGTTGATGTTTTACAAATATGTCTTTTAATACGGAAGATTTCATTACGAAAATAAAAAATAAACCATGGCTATGGAACATAAACATCAAAGAATACCACAACAGAGTATTAAGGCAGCGCGCTTGGTATGACGTTGCAGCGACTATGTACGACGATTGGCAACATTTGGAAAAAAGTATCAAAATGAAGAGAGGTATGTATATTATTTTGATTTGAAGCTGCAGGAATGAACTGGAACTGAAAGAAATAAATTACACAGAAAACGGCTGCAATACTAAATACGAAGAGCCCCTTAGCTATTTAATTTCTAGCGAACAAAATGAATCAAACGGCATTTGGAGAGACGGGTTTGTCTTATACCAAAATTGTCCAGTACCAAATAGCGAAGATGGGTCTCTTACTTTAGCAAGAAAGATGGTTCTTTCCATTCTAGAAGAACGTGCATACATTGACTACCAAGTTAAACCCGTCAATTTTGTAATTCTTAATAGTTTAAAATTATGCTGTATACAGTGATGTCTGGCAGACTACACCTTAATCGCATACTTATGACAAACTTCACTGAAATGGCAGAATGTTAATCACATCATTTTTAATATTTCAGTACAACAATTGCAAAAAAAATGGAAGGGATTACGTGACTACTACTGTCGAGAAAAAACCAAGAAACCACCATTAAGAAGTGAAGGAAGGATGCGCAAAAAACGAAAGACTCCTCTATTGGACATGTTACAGTTTTTAAACGTAATTAAGACAAACACCCAGAGAGTTAGCACTAGAACAAATGATAATACTGGTACAGTCAATCTAAATAACAGAACTCAATCATCATCAAAACCAAAAGGAACGCCTACCTTTCAAGAGGTATTTTTGAAATCGACGGAAAACAATAAAGATGATCCAGATATGAGTTTTCTTTTGAGTATATTACCGGAAATGAAATCAATGACTCCAAGTCAAAATTTTAATTTCCGGTTTGAAGTAATGAAAATTATAAAACAAATAAAATATTACGAAAATGTTTGTGAGGTCAATATCAAACACGAGCACTGCACTGAGATTGCCGTCTTTGAAGAGAGTCTGCCAGCGCTACTCGGCTAATTTACAACATTTACCGCTCACTCGACGGTAAGTTTCCGATCGATACGTCACTCAGAAGAATGGCAAACCTGAAGTGGCAACGAGCCGGACACATTGCGCAAAGAATGAGTGGCCGATGGGGCTGAAAGATCCGAGAGTGACGGCCACGTACAGGTCGACGCAGCATAAATAGGCCTCCGATGATCTGATCAAAGTTGCGGGAGGTTTTTCGTTAAAAAGTAAGAACGAGGAGAATGAAAATCAGCACAGATTCCAATGTCAAACTGGAAGCAGCATCAGCTAAGCCTCTATTGTTATTTTCTGTAAGTTCGTTGTAATCGTTATCGATAAAAAACAACATTTTAATAAAACATTGTGTATTGAATGTTTATTAAATTTGCCCTACTCATATAGTATAGCGTCTGATATCTAAAATTACTGTGGACATAATGCGCAAGCCTATCTTATGCCATCGCCTTATATTGTTCAAACATATGTGTCGCTTTCTTTTTCTCAGCCTACCTTATATCTTTCTGCACGCTCATGTTACCTAAACGACGCGTCCTTGAACTGTCACTCTCGAATCTCGCCAAATTATGTAATCACAACCTAAAATGTGACATATAATATCAAATAAGAAACTTATAAATATCAATTTAGAAACGTAGAATTTTGTAGATATAAAATGACTACCCGGACCCGGGTAACTTGTTTGGTTTGTTAGTTACAATTTACAAGAATTCGATCTAATTCCAAACGATCAGACCATAACTATAAATAAAACTGATTAACGACTCGTCTATGTAATGTAAAAATATTAATTCCTAAAACAATACGTCAGGAATGTGTAAGGAATTTTTATATTTAACTGATTAATTCACTACAATCGACGAAGTCAAATGGCCAAATGTCAAACCGCACGCACGCGATGTCGTCACAGATACGGGCTCCGAATGTTTTGGGCCAAGACGTTACCTCTTATCGTGTCCGCATCTCCACGGCGGTAACTAACATTTACGTTATACAATACGATTGGTCGTTAAAAATGTGTCCAACACCAAGATTAATTACAATTCGAGAAATGAAATATACTAAACTTTTGTTAAAATGTTAGCTAACCTTTATAATTTGATTTGAAACAAATAATAAAATTCAAAAAATGTAAAAATATATCCAGTATAAATTCTTCATCACAGCATGATTATAAAAAGACACCGGATGATAAAAAGTCAATAACAATTTAACTAACTAACTTTTATCTGAAGAAAACAGATTATTAATAGTATTTGGTTTTATTTTTAAATAATATCTTTACAATTGTCATATATCTCATAGAAAAAAATAATTCCTTAATTATTAATACATTAAATTCACTGTAGAACAAATTTGTTAACTCTACTTTTAAATTGCTGACGTCACGTGGATGTAAATTTGACAAGGTCCCAGCGCATTTTCAACTCGCGGGGGTTATTGTATATAATACTATAGTACTGTTTTATCTTGCTCGGTCGCAAATCATATTAAGGCTAGATCGGAGAGCATGCTGCGCGGGCGCAACGACGGTATCGATAAAAACGAGACGTCGTGCAGACGTGATGTAAAAAACTGTATTATAATCAGTTGTAATTTGTGCGGCTTTATAGTTTCATAGAACTAATTGACTAATTTAACCTCGTAATAACTAAATTATTATTTTTGATGACCAATTCTCGTCTTTGAAAAATGGTTAAAATTCTCAATAGAAGCCTCGTCCAGTCATAATAAACGTTGAAATGAATCTAAAACCCATTAGCAATGACCTTGCCATGTATCTGTTTTTATGGCGATGTCGATACAACCCGGAATCGCTACGTAAATGATGGCTAGTTTGATGTGACCTTGACATGTCAAACGTTTTGTTTAAACAGGGCTAACAGATAAGCAAATACATTTTCAGCCTTTATGTTACTATATTAGTGCAAACTTTAGAAACGTAACGATTTTTTTAAACATTCCGTCATTTCATGGCCTTGCACTCGATGACTTCAAATCTCGGTCAATATCTGGGGTCGAGGTCGACCGCATCCGGAACACATGTGAATGATTCAATCAACACTAAAAAAAAATAAAAAAGGAATAAATGTTAGTCGTGAAACTTGTGTTGTTTTATTTGTCACTAATAAAACACACATCCAATTTATTTACACGGTAAAAATAATTCAAAAGCGAAAAAAGAACATTATTACCTCTATGGTTTCCTCTTAATAAGATCAAGATCATATAAGATCACAATCGTCGTTCACAAAATGTACATCCGATCTCCGGTTCCATTCCACCCTCATCCAGTGGACTCCTTAACCAGATCGTTAGTCTATTTTGTGGGAGACCTCGCCTACATGGCGCCAATCCAATCGCGCTCCGTTCTCCGAGCAATATTTCCATTACCACTTAAATTTAACAATTTTTCAATTCATCAATATATAAAATTGATTCTGGGAAACGGAAACTATGTCAGTTATGAAACCATTTACAACATTTCACGCGATAATAATAAAAATGCACAAACATTTAAGTGGCTTTCACACATTTCGGGCTGTCAACAATTTGTTTGACATCTGTTGGGATTACTATCGCGTAAAATTTGATATTTACGACAAAATATATTGAATTTTAAACGACACACAGGCGGCGGTGGATGCAAACGTCGGAGCTTAAGTGTCAACTAAATTCATGAATTAACAGTTCATTACGTAACAAGTCTTGTACAGTTGGATCATCTTATTTACATTATATAATTATGTAATGTAAAAAGGTCTTTATTTATATATATTTTGTTTATAGTCTATGGTTGTCTGACATTATTAAAATTTAAATATGTATTTTTAAAGAGAATTTTTGTGCTTAATTAAGTTGTGGATGTACTTAGACAAGCAATAAAAAATAAATTAGAAGTAACTAATATATATGTCAATCATATCAACTTTAAACATATATTAACAAATTACAATAAATAGTATAAAAATTAGTGGGATATAGTAATAGATAAAAATTGTCACTGACGACCAAAAATTGGCGAAAGAGGCAACGAGTTATCAAACATATTGTATTTCGCGTTCATAACTTATGTCTGGAATGTAGAGCCTGCGTCACTTGTGTCAGCCCTACTGCAGAATAACAACATACATTGTCAAAACTATAATAAATATATTACAAACAATAGAACATTGTTTTAAGGCTACTGTTACTAACAAGCAAGATTTAACAACCTCGACATTATATCCATGACCTTAAACAAACTACAACGCGAAACAAATTTCAAACACAAAGGGTTATTCAAGAAACAAGCATAAAGTTTTTTATAAGCATATATTTTAATGCGCCAACTAACAATCGACGTGTCCTAGTATCCGAGTGAGAGGAAACCTCGTAATTAGAACTCGGCTGTAAAATAACCATCAAACTTACCAGAGACGACTATACTAAAACGTTTTTGTATCGTAACTTTTGCAGTGCAGTTCTTATTTCATATTAACTAGGTTCATAATTGCGTGATTATAAGATTATCAAATGCATGGTATAAAATTGTTTGCCTTTATAGTCCAACCGCTTCATAAATTACGTTTTGTATGACAGAGCATGTTGTTGCATGCGTTTTTACGATCGAAAACACGAGCGATATGATTAACTCGATAATTCTCTAAGGTCGTCAGGTGTTTTTTGTACCTTACGGTTACGGGTTTTATTTAAAATCTGTCGCAGTTGTGTATTCAACAAATAAATAACGTGCACGAGTCTTGAAAGGTAGGAGAGGTTTTTGCTCTTGTATAAACGAACAATCGGTTTCAATAATTAATCTGATGAACGTGTATCAGTTGATACAGCTCTGCCACACGTCACTGGACTTAATACAACAGAAAGAAATTACGAAATAAAACACCACTTCAACGTAGATGTGTGTCTGAAATGCCTGTTAGATATAGTTCTGTCTTCTGATTGAGCCTTGCCTGGTTTAAAAAGTTTTTATATATAGTTTGTTCCAAATCAACATATTATAGATTTTTTGTAAACAAAGGTGCAACGCAACACCTTACTTTTATGTTGAAATTCGTAAATTCCAAAATATTTTTTAAAAACAACTTTTTCTCACATTACCTTATAGCATTAGCTATCCATATCATTTCACTTTATCTCACAAATTCCACAAAATTACAGCATTTCCGGTGAAAGTATGAAAATGTAATAGCCGCCATATATGGTAAATGTAACATAACGTAACATTTGTTTGTTTACAAAAATTCTTTCTTTATGTGTAGCAAACTATATATGTGTTTATGTGTATTTAAAGAGCGATGTAGCAACATTTAGGGACCACTTTAACGGTTGATGAAAAGGTTTTCAAACGTATTGAAGCTTCTCGAACATTAAATGCAACTTATTAAATATATAAACATTGTTAACTATATTATGTATATTGCTTTTTTACACTAACGGATACAAAACACCAAGTCATACGTACTAGTATTTGCTTTATCTTATTTGTGCACGACTGGCGGCCAGCGCCGAGGAGCTGAGATAGGCTGGGCTCAAGTGATGTGTGAACAATAATCACAATGAACTATTTCTTGTTCATTTTGCTAACACAACATTGTTTTTGAAGTAAAAACTTTGTTAGCCGCGTTAGAAGATATTAGGTGGGGGAAAATATTATAGGTTCGCGTGAACAACGTTTGGATTGGAACAGTTTCGGCGAACTTTTTTTTATTTATTTTTCGGCTTCGGGGCATTATTCAAAGTAAATTTGCTTGTATGTAAGCAACTATGTAACATTTATAATAAACTGCTGATATATAAAATTTTATATGGCACTACATCAGACTTTACAACCCGTGCTAAATGAAAAGATTCTTTGTAGACACTCCTCGGTCATTTTATGCGCTTTTTGATGTGGTATACTTGTGTTTTCATTAATAAAAATACATACTAGAAGACTACATCTGAAGAAATTTATTGAGCCGCCTTTTTATTTCGTCCGTGTAATAATTTCGGTTTATTACCTTTATACATTCCAGTATTATGAACGAGGATTACAAATAGATGTAATGTGTTTGTTTTATGCCGCGCCTAGTTTATCTTGTTTATGCAAATATACTGTTGTTTCAACTATAAACGGTAATTTAATATTTCTTAAATATAATTATTAGAGGTTATTTATCGATAATTATTTATTTTACCAAAGCTATCGTTTATCACTCAACTTATTTGTAAGGAGGTATGAGTTTCCTTATACAAAAAATGCTTGCTATGTTTTAAAAAAACGTAAAAACCTTGCGTAAAAGTATGAAGGCTGAAACACATTTATATAATGTATTGAGCTTCGATCGCCATGCCATCAGTGATGTATGTTAGTTCATGAGTCATAAGCACTGACGTGTTATGGGGCGAGGTAACAATGATTGAATTTGGTGTATTTCATGTTTTTGTATTCCATCTTAGTTTTAATTAATGAAAAGATACATAATGTTTTTACAAAGTTTTTATACGAAGGCAGCGCATGTTGTGTTGCAGATCTTCATGGGTGGCGGTGATCACTTTCCTTTGGGCGACCCGTTGCTCGTTTGCCCCTTTCTCCACCATGAAAAAAAAGTTTTGATGAAAAAAATATTTATACATATATTTTAACATTCCATAGACTTCTTCCAAGAACATGAGTAGATTGTACACAGAGCTTGTGTTAATTTATAATTACAGGTAACGTGGGTTGGCATTTTAATTCGTCC
>JWHW01044978.1:105478-131385 GCA_000931545.1 Papilio glaucus
ACCACTTACACCGACAATTTTAGTTCTTTATTGCGACTATTACAATAGAATATATAACAACATTATTGTATGCTGTTTTGTTGTAATGAACCTAAAGCTTGACTACAATCCCCCCTGATGCTAAGTGGAGCTATTGTCAAAAGATGATACGCACTAGTTTGATATCAGCCATTTAATCTTTTTGTAATATTATAATCGGATGGAAACACTTAACGGTGGCAATTCCAATTCCTTCCTGTGCGCAAAATAACGAATGGTCAAGTCACTTCATTGAAACTCAATTGCCTACATCTGTTGGTACTTTCGACAATTAATAAATGTAATAAACATGCACACGTATTTTAACGTGAAAAGGTTATATCATAATTAACGTAAGTCTAATCCACTTCCGTATATAGACTGTGGCTTACAGTTAGAGCATAGCCTATAATTTATCTTGTTTTTCCCCAAGACATTTTTACAACTTCTATGTATAAAAGAACAAAGTGACTGGTGAACTGATATATTTATGCACAACCCAAACTACTGGGGCCTAAAGACTTGAAGTTTTGTACAAGGTTAATACGTAGGCGAGCACTAAAAAGTATTTTTCGAAATTCATCCCGAAAAGGTCTAAATTAGGGGATTAAATTCATGACAAACATTTCTGCATACAAATTAAAGTTTGTATGGAGAATTGTTTGTCATGAAAGTGTTTGTTGATCTTAGACCTATTTGATCAATCTTGTTACATATGGGTCATATTAGGCTGGACAATCGTCGGTTAAATTGCACGGCGAGTAAATAAACTAGATGATAATCCTACCTGATTTTATGTGGCGATCTGATCGTAAGATGTACGCACTAGTTTAGCGTTAGTCTATTCCCTCTTCTCTTTAAAGCACCGAAGTCATAATCAGATGGAAAATATGATAAAAAGTCTTTGTTTCACTTAGTTTCAGGTACACGATGTTTTAGTAATTTGATTGTTGGTATGATAAAGTGTCGTGCGCGGGTCGAAGGTTGGGACCGGGCAAAGTACTTTATCAACTTGCAAATTCATTCCATCGCCCAGCTGGCTGCCTCGCCGCTGTCAAAACAACCTCGGGCCTCGCGCCGCAGACATTACTAATTCTGAATTCAATTTCGTTTCAATCAAAACACTTCGTCGTACACTTTCGAAATTGTTTACTCGTACCGGAATTTCTTTACGTGCAACAACTTAAAAACTTACGTAAACATACTTATTGTGATTATGCCTGTCGTTTATAGACCCTAGGCAGATATTACAGAATTCCAATTTGCACATTCCTACGCACGTTCACATTTATTTCGTCTTATCTCTTTATATGTTTTTCTCGATATAACCGATATTTAAGCTTGTTAATTAATTTCTTAGTCTTTTTCCGTTAGTTTATTCTTAATTTTAAAGTTTCATTAATTATTTAATTATGTTTATTGGCACTAAAATGTAAACTATACATTCCCTGTTCGGAATTGGCTCCTGAAATACAGGGCAACCTAGTTTGGGAGTCAAGGCTCTATTGAAATTGATTACAAAAGTGTACAATAATGCATTTATTATTATTATTATTTAATATAGCAATGAATGACACTTTTAGGATGATTTAAATTCACTTTGGTCACAGGATACACCACATATGGGATGTTTAGAAACCGCAGGTGACCAGACAAAATATAAACGGCAAAATTATTTTTACGTGTCCGGTTATTGTCCCGGGATGGCTGTTCGCGCAAACTAAATCACAAAAGTGTACAGACTTACTATTAATATTCTTAACGAGGATTTTAACGTAGATGTTAAAAGAAATAAAATCATTAATTTCTGACATCTTGTCTATCAGATTAGAGGGAGCTGTCGGTACCCTATCTATCGGTAGCTATTTTTAACGAAAGTTTTGGTACGACAGTTGGTTTCTAAGATTAAGCACCGCAAATGCTTGAAATTACTCCCTAATTTCATTCGGTCATAAGTTCATTTGGTCCAACCGACAACTGCGGCCTATTTTTGCCAACCCTCACTTCTTCATAACTGTATTGCGTACGTTTAGCGAACTCCGTTCACTTCTGATCCCATCCTATGAGTCCCATCAGTGTAGTCATCGCCATTGCATTAAAGCCACAAATGTACTGCCTGCGCTAAAACGTGAGTATTCGTTTTTAAGGTTCCGTACCAAAAGGATAAAACGGGACCCTATTACTAAGACTTCACTGTCTGTCCGTCAGTCACCAGGCTGTATCTCATGAACCGTGCCAGTTAGGCAGTTGAAATTTTCACAGATGATGTATTTCTGTTGCCGCTATAACAACGAAGTCTAAAAACAAAATAAAATAATATTTAAGGGGATCCCACACATCAAACGTGATTTCTTATATATACGTACGGAACCCTTTGTGCGCGAGTCCGACTCGCACTTGCCCGGTTTTTTTTTACTTCACATATCGTGTGCCTTTTAGTTATTGATTCACTGCGTCGCAAACGTCGTCCATCCAAGACGTTTCGGCGACTCGATGCCTTGGTCCCGGAAGCACGTGACCCGCTTTGCATACGTCCACAATAATGGAACTACTTTGCTCATTTGGCATGCGCCATTGCGTCATCGCTTGACGTCCGTCACCGCCGGCCAATACGTGGCAAAGATGCCTTGACAAATGCGAATTTAACAAACAAAGCCACAACTATATTTTGTGAATCACATGCGTACATACTAAAACAAACATATTCTTTAATTTCTTAGGTAAACGGAAGTTATACGCAAAAAAGACTCGACGATATTAATGGTGTCGTAACCCATTAATATCGTCGAGTCTTTTTACAGAAGGAATACGAACCGAAGTTGCATTAAAAAAAAACGAAATAAGAAAGTAATTTAATATAAAAATAGCGGCCCTCCCCCGCCCCTTAAGAACTACTTAAGATACTTAAAATTCTTGAAAGCCGAAAGAAACTTCACTTACTATATACTTAGTAGATTATTTCTTATGTACCTACCTACCTATAAAAACATCTGATCGAAATATGAATTTCAATCGATTATCTTTACACGAGAAAAATTCATTCTATAATCTGATATCGTCAGCTCAAGTGAAGTCGTCACGCATATCGCATCATCTCTCGGCCGCGTGTCCATTGTCCCGCCGCTCACGACGCGCGTGTCCTATCGCACTCGCGGCCCGCGGCTCGTTACTCTGGCACAGACGTGACGGAGATGCTCAAGATTGCAACTGCTTACGTAATCGTATTGTGTATACTAATGGCAATTACGACTGCTATATACTGGAAATAGCAAGTTATTTAATTAATCTCGTATATCAAAAGGAAGTTAAATGTAAATTGCTCATTACAGCGAAATATATGCAATATACACATTTAAATATATGTATTTTGACCTTGATAGTGTGGGGAAATCGGTAGGTGAGATAAAAAAAGGACAAGGAAAAGCTACGCTTTATAAGTGATCACACAGTTCGTTAGTTTCGAACATTTCAATTATATTAGTTGATCACGACTAAGATGTCGTGTTCCGTATCCCCTTCGTATTCCTTCCCTTTACCATTTACGTTACCTTTTTCCAACAAGAGCTCTGATAGTTACGGACGAAGATGGGCAGTTTTACAATTACCTTCTTAATTCAACATTTTCAAAAAATAATAAACGAAATTCAAACATTCAAATGGTTAGGAGTGAAGTTATCCACACTTAGTACAGTATTAGTGAAAGATCCACCCCGAGAAGTCGATCAAAGCTAATTCCTATCAAAAAGCTCGTTAGTACGTTGCGCGGCAAAAGCGCGAATGTGGGCACACATGTTGTGAGCAATGTGCCTCGCACGTGGGGTGGTGGCAACAGTGACGCCCCTGTCGTCACCGGGCCCGCTGAATGCCAGCATTGTGTCCATGCATATGATGTGCACATGCCGAGCCGTTCCGGACCGGTTAATACCAAAATCGGTGATGTACCAAATGTCATTTCTATTATTGAAACTTAAAATTATCTTCTAAAATTTACACGTATAAGGTACTACAACCTTAAGCCAAAATAATAATCCCTCGCGGTGTAAAGTTTTGAGTGAGATCTTACTTTACTTTTCACCTGGAATATGAAAAGCTACTAAAAGAAGATTTTAGGGAATAGCCAAGAGCTTGCTTACGTGGACCTTACTGGCCAAATAATACGAGTAATTCAAATTTGGAATATCCAAGGATACGTAGAGTATTATTATTGTGTAATTAAAATTGCAAACACCACTCATATGCTAACAGGCGCACGCTTTGGCATCGCCGTCCGCCGGAAATATGATTATTATACACACGATTATTTTTAGCGGCGGAGGTTCTGAAGTCACCGCTTTTCCATTGATATTCGAATCATAGACTCTGCCGATAATGCTGATAAATATTTGTTGCTTGAAATTCCGTAATGTCTATCAGAAGCCGTCCTGCATGCATGATTGTATTGAAAAGTACGTACTAAGTAATGCGACAGTAGCTCATAAAAGAATCATGAGAACAGCGGCAAAGTGGCTAGCCACTCGGTATTTTACAGATTGCATTTTGAGGAGTGTGCGCAGGAATTACCCGTACCCCGTACCGTACGCTCGAACTTTTACGAAACGAAACGTAAGGCAAATGTCAAATAAAGAAATAATCTGTCAAATAACTGTAACCTGTAAGTCTACTGTACCTTTAAAAAACATCCTTATCTGTCGGACGGTCTAACCTATAATTTACTTGGCACTTTATTCAGAAGTTAAACTAAACACCAACGATGACTATTCGTCAGTTGCAACAAGGTAATTCAGGCATTTACTTAGGTATTGTGAAATAGTCCCTCAGTTTCAGTGTGTTTACAAGCTAAATAAAACTGATTATATTACTGTAATATTATGAACATATTGTTGAACGAGGAATATAGCAATCGATTGTATATTAAGCGTTGCGTGATAGTGTGTGACGTTGCGCTTGACGTCACACACCAAGTAGAAGTGTTTAAAAAAAATTATAGTTAAAGAAAGATAAATTAATTCAAACAAACTTATATACAAAATCTAGAATTATAAAATTCGTTTAATATCAATCTTCACATCTTATGTCAAAAGACATTAGATTTACGTGGGATCTTCATTTACAACTGTCAAATGAAAAACTTAATCTATAACCTTTGACCGTTGAAATATAAACGTCGTTGGCCGCAAATTTCACTTAAAATATATTTCATAAGAAAACATGGACAATAAAACTAGTGTTAAAAATCTACATGGGACTAAAATATGTACTGCGCAGATACGGTTGATGAATAAGGCATGCCTTTGGAACGGTATAATATTGGAATTCACAATGTATTTGTAAACTGTATCGCACAATCATTTATTCCCAGTAGCTTATCAAAAATAAAGACAAACATACTAAAGTTATATTCATATATAATTGAATATTTGTTTGTTGTTTGGCTCCTCTTTATTACCTATAATAAAACGAATGGGCCGGCTCGACCGATGAAATACCACCACTTCACTGAAAACAGGCGTGAAGTAGAAGTACTCTGCGTATGCCACCTTATTCCATAAAAAAAACCTCTCATACAGATATTGTCTTGTGCCCATGATATAATTAAATTAATTAAATTTTATGTCTAAACAAACAAGAAGTGTATAATAAATAAAAAATATAAATAGTATCAAAACACATACTATGTTAATTTTGATAATCTCAGCCCATTTAATAGTATATAGTTATATAGTTATATGTATACATATTTACACGCGCAGGCAGTGTTTACTACGGTAGAAACAAGTTTGCAAAGCAACAAAATCCAGTCCGACTCGTACGTTTTTTTAGCAATCTATCAAGAGCATTGTAACATTTCCATGAATAAATGTTTTAAAAAGAACGAGGAAACGACCTGTCGCTGTCAGAGGAGCATATCTCGCTCGAAAACAACGTCAAGTGCTGAATATTATGTAAATTTCGCAATTCAAACGCGATGTCCGTCATGAGTGTGGTGATAGAGTTACCGCGTGATAGGTCGCGACGCTCGCCTGTCCGTCAGTTCGTCAGTCTGTCCGCGCGGTTGGTCAGTTGGCACGCGCAAAATACAAAAATTTTAAATGTATATTCTTTTATTTATGATTTTTGATGAAACAGAATATATGTATCTGATGAGTCGGGTACCGTAAGGACCAAACCCTTTCCATTATATCTTACTCCCTTTTTCTTTCCCACTCCTGCCTTTTACCGCCAAATCTCTTGTGATTACTTGAGATGTTGATGATTTGGTACTTCCTAGCGACAAACTTAAGGTGAGCTGCCGGCTCAATGATTTTTTAAGAATACACAACATATTTTTGAGCTGGTAATCGGTAAGTGGCGATACAAACAGCTTGTACGCTATAATTATTTAATTCAATTTATTTTAATATACTACGTATCCCACCAAGGGATATACAATTTGGCACGGCACTCCTCAGATTGTGAATATTTATTGTAGATCTGGTGGATTCCAATCGTATGCCATCTTACATGTAGAATCCAATAAACTCTGTGAAAAGAGTAAAGTGTTTGGTATCACTTTTAGGTTCAAAAGGTTATTTTTAATATATTGCAGTGATATTAACACTAAAAGGAACAAAGGAGAAAATAAGGAAATGATTCTTTTATTTAAAACGAAGTATGTGTAAGAATTTCGTGGTGTGGTGTATTTGTGGAACTGAAAACTTTGAAGAGGCCGCCGCCATCTGCCTGACAGATTGCTCCTCCGTCAAGATTTCCCAAAATTCTGCAGCGCACGTGCACGTGAGAACTCAGTTCGTTTCCTAAGAGAAAGGCTGCCGCAGTTATTTTTACGATAACCTCACCAACACGTGGTGTAGTTCGTTTTCGAGCCGAACTTGATTGCGTTCGATTGTTACTAAATTGCTATTGTAAAATTTCTTGTCTTTTACAACATGGCATCTGCAAATGATAATATTTTCTAGAATTATTTTTTTCATTGGATTAGACTTTTGTAGAAACAAAAACTCCATATACTCTTCCTTGATCTCTAAGGCCTGGGAAAAAACGAATACAACATAGATTGATTGTTTCTCAGGAACTAATTAACTAATTATTGTTCTTTGACAATTTAAAACTAACATCAATATTATGGCTTTCTTTTATAACATTAATTCTATCTACGGCATTACCCTTATTGGGTTGGTAAAGTTAAGTGGCTATCTAAATTGGAGGAAATCGAAATCGTATCCATATCGCTTCTAGATTACTATATTCGCTTCTATATTGCTTTAATCGCCAGTGAATACTCCTTATAATTAAATATTAACAATTATCTATAAACGCAAGCTTTGAAAACATGCAAACGAATGAATTGTGAATTTTCAACATAATTACATTTTTATACTTTATATTACAAATCAAGAACTGAATTTTATTCAAAAAGTTGGTTGTAAGAATATTTTACACAGAATTGAAAATATTAATGGAGTAGGTAATGTTTTATTTAATCACATTTATTTAAAAATAAAAGAGATTAACAAAATATTAAAGCATGTTTTGTATAAATACATTACAAAGATATTTTTATATTTCGCAACGATCAAAAAGTTAAATGAAAATAAAAAACAAAAAGATATAATTCGGAGTACGTAAACCGAAACGCAATTCCCGCATTACCTGGCGCACAAATCACGGCGGGCGCACGTGCACGCAGCTGCCGACGCACGTGTGCACCAACAGATTATTCTGATGAATTTATGCGCTTTTATACCATACACTGCATACTATCATATAAATAACAATAACTTTGTTCTAATAATTACGAGGCAGTATAGGACAGGATCAGCACCTGTCACTGCTGTGTACAAAGTTTTTAATTGAAGAACAAAACGTAAGGTAAAGAAATAACAATTTGTGCGGGTCTTATTTGCTCCTAACAAATTTATTATACAATACTCAAAAAAAATCATTATTTTATAAATTTATTATTTTGTTAGAACTATCAAAATTCTAATATTGTCGTTCGAATAAACAAAAAGAAAATGGAAAAGCTTGAATTCGCAAATTGAAGTAGAAATCGAAAAAAAAAATGTATACTTAATTCATCGATAGGATTGGTAAATAGAAACATCATCATAATTGAATATATAGAGTGTAGTGTCTACGTAATAACCTTAAATACCCAATTCATACGTCACTAAAATTAAATACTTTCAATGAAGGTTTAAATCGACACTTTCCCCGACTTATCTATTCTAATATAATAAAGTTTCACGGCGTGAAGTGCCTGCATATGCTGTGATTGAACAGTAATAAAGTCGCTTTATATCGTGGACTATCACTGCGCGCCTCTCATTACGCAGATAGTGCTACCGGCCACATCTGTCCATATTGCTCGCTTATTAAGCTGCGCCATCGACATGGAAAGTGTTTGGAGGTGACTATGTATGTATTTTCGGAGAAGTATTTGCTGGTAACCATATTGACGGTTCTTACAGCTTCAGCGAATACAGGGCTCGCGATCCGAATGATCTTGAGCTAAAAAATAAAAATTCTAGGTCCCTAATGTAATCTAGGGGCCTAGTTGCTGGATTGGCCAGCTATCGGTGTAAGTGGAGGTGACTATGAGAAAAAAAAACTCTTAGGTTTTTTATTTCATGTAAAATTGTCAGTCTTTAGAATTTCACCGGCCTAATTAAGAGTTTGGAGAGGCCAAAGGAAGGTTTAGGGCGTTTGTTTCGGCGTCATCTTTAATCTGTCCAATGTAGGGCATAGGTTTTTCTCAATGTCTTGCACCAAATTCAATGTTTCGCTTGTCTCTTCCACCGACTTCTAGTTGTCTTCCAGAGTTCATCCCTGCCGCGCAATACTTGTCATACGCGAACTCCGCAACACACGCCTCCACAACAACTACTAAAGCATGTGTTTTGGCTTTTAAAATCAAGATCCGTATTATTCGACTCATCGCCGTTCCAGGATGAACGTCGATGATAATATTTTTTAAAAGGACACCTGCGGAATAATAAATTTTCATTAGTTGCTAGCGACAGTGCTCTAACCGCTAGACTACTAATTAACAGTTACAGAATCTTGGATTTATTCTCAATCAAGACAAAATGTATATTCGTGATCAATTAAAAAAAGTACTGTACAAAAGTCGATTTTTTTTTCGGTCTGTCAGTTCCCGGCATGGCGATAATAGCCTATCAATAGTACGGCACTTTTATTTAAGTTGTGCGTAAATGAACATGTGGTGCATAACGAACAATACAAAGATAATGCCGCCTCCGAAAGGTACAGAGCCGTAAACATGCGTTATCAGGAAGGTGTGCCATGTGGCACGCTACTGTTGATAACTGCAGGCAATCTGCCGCGCAGATTTGCGACAAAAGCTCCGGGCTACACGTGCACGGTGGGAACTGTTCGACACATGTTGCCGATAATGTTTTATGTAATGTTTTACAACTAGCTCGCCGCTTTCTAAAGGTGATCGCCAAATGTGGATAGATCGTTTCCGCCAATACACCCGTCGATGATCGTAAACGCGCTGTTAAAGACGATCCTAGTTTCCTTATTGTTGTGTAGTTTGGTCTTACAATGTAAACGTTTTCACATCCATTGATCTACGTTTAGGAAGGATTTAAATAATTAAGCTTCGAGGCCAGATGTTTAAACAGATCTTGTTGAAATGTTTGAGACATTGTTACTAAGAAATCTTTAAATGTTTATTTTTTATCATGATAATAAAGGAGAAACAGAACGTTAAACTAAATTGAACTCATATTCAATAAAATGACCTAAATGCTTTCATTTTAAGATTAATTAATTAATAAAAATCATAATATGAGGAATGTTATAGAAACTGACGGTTAGTTTCGGTTCCATTCTTCGTATCATGCTATTGCTAACAATTAAAAATATGGTACTCATATCTGGTTGACTCCAAAAGAGTCAATTTATGACTAATATACGACCTGCTAGTCGACCTAGACAAGCAAATTAGTTGTTCTTTTTTTTTAAAGTAAATATTTTTTTTTCTGTCAGTTGATTTATTTTCTTATAATAATTAAACTGTACTATCTTGGCGATGCGTCGCGATTTGCGACTAAAAACATATCAAATTTTGTTGTTTTAAATATATGTATATACCAATCATAGACTAGAATCTAATTAAAATAACATTCTAAATCATATACGTACAACGGTTCCAATAATGCCAACCCTGTGTAACCGCCTATCAATTGAACCATAAAGTATAACGCGGGGAATAAATGTCACAAAAATTTTCGTGCGCAGACAAAAAATTAAAAATGATATCGCAATAGTCGGCCAGTCGCCTGGCAGACTGCTGCCAACAAATCATTTGCAGCAACATATATTAGCTGCTATCGTTAGATCTAGCTGCTTATTGCTGAGTAAAGAGCTCCGCGACACCGATCATTACTTACTCAGATCATTACTGAGTAATCTATGCGTGTTATACATTAAGATTATGGGCTGGATTCATTATTTATATTTCTCAGTGATGCATTCAACTCATTTTGTTCTACTTAATGAAATTGTTACGTATTTTTGTTAACCTTTGGTATATTTTTTAGTAATGAAATTTGATTATTTTTCCTATTGCCAATTTGTATAGCTTTACGATTTTTCCGTAGTTCTATTATCATACTATTTGCAGATGTATTTGAATCTATTCCTCGTATTTAGATAATTAACAAGGTGACAATATCTGACCATTTAGCCTTTATATAAAAAATACCTTAATAATATAATAGTTATGCAAATAGATCAAGAAATATTTTCGTTATATAGTATATTATTGTTAAGGATTTGTTAATTGGAGATATAATAAATTGCCATATTTATCCTTCCGTATTTCAATGTATAAGACCAGTACATTAACAACGCAGTAAATAAAACGAACGGCGTCATCAATTTAAAAGAAACAAAAATAACATTGCGCTATCCTGAATCGCTACGGACGCTGAAATGAGACGTAGATAAATGACATCTCTACATTGTAAAGGCCGGAGACGACACGAGACGTTCGCCCTAATCAGGTGCTAACAAAGCAAAGGATCCCTGATATAGATCCGGTTCCTTTGTAACAACTCATATTAAATAATGCAAGTAATAAAATCCCATTCGGTCTCCGCTGTCCGGCTCGAGAGCGGCAATTTTTCACAATGTTCCCGGGTCATTTTTCACTGCGTCAATCACGTGTTCGCTTAGTTGGATCGAGCTTCAGGGATCGAAAACATTTTTTTTAATAAATTTATTGATGTACTTAAATTTAAATTCTTCTAAATAATACCAAATATTCTTGAGAAACATAATAATTTTAATATTTTTGCTGTTTTAAATTAATTAATTGTTATTTAATAACATCATTGTTTTGGTAATCGTCGACCTTAAAAAGAAGAACAAATTAGGAGTTATCTGTTACCGACGAGCGTGTATCTATTACACGCATTTTTCTGTATGATACGTTAAAGTATCGTAGTGGAAAAAGCTAGAAAAATGTATCAGGCCCATGACAAATGAAAACCACTGTTCTCTGGGGTTACAAGCTCGTTATTTATTATACAATCCCACAATTAATCTAACATAACCTTGATATTTATTTAAAAACCTACCAATGTTTGCCATTTTTGTTCAACCTCACCTATACGGCTGTCACGTCGACTGTTAAACAGAGTGTGAATCGATGAATATTTTTATTGACGCGTCCAGTGAGTATGCACGACACACTTCCACGCAAAGATTTGCCAATTTCAACCGTACCGTATTATGTTACAGTGTCTTATTTAAAAAAAGCAATCGTGTATATGTAAAAATGAAACTTAGAGCAATAATTATAAAGTTGCTAATGGATCGCAGGTGTTCGCGTTGTAACTTAAGATGAAAGTCATCAAAGTAATGTAAGTCAGCGAGGAGATCTGCGGCGCGATATGTTCCATGCTGGAGCGTTTCTTATGCTAATATTGACACAATGTTGGAGTCATTAATCAGCCGGAATGCCAGGGGCCTCAACAACCGACAACTAGTAACAAACATCTCACGTGCACGTATACATTTGTAAGATCAAACGCTTCAATCAAAATCCTTTATGCCCTTCGCGACTGTTCCGATTGTCATTACGCTGTTCTCGCCTTTAAAGAAAATTAGATCTCGGTTGTCAAATTTAGGTCAACGTTACGTTAAACTTTTTAGTAAAGTTTGTTTCAAATCAAGATGGAAATTTTGTAAACAAAGAGCACCTTTGCGCCTTTTACCTACCTCATATGCTTTAATTCGTAAATGCTAAAATATTTTCGAAAGGTATCTCTTTCTCACATTACCTAATAACATTAGATATCCATATTGTACAATTCACTTCACTTTATCTCACGATTACTACAAAATTACTGCATTTCCGATGAAATTATAAAAAGTGTAATAGCCGCCATGTATGGTAAGTGACGTTTGTTTGTTTAAAAAATATACATGTCAATTTGGATGTGAATAGTGTATGCGCGATCCTCCTGGAACGTAATAAATATGGTATTGTTGTCACTTTAGCACATATAATGTCATGTCTCGCTTGACACTTAAAATACACAATTTGTTCTGTCATTGCGAAATCCCCCTATTTATTTGTAGATATATACGTACAAAAGTTTAGATCGATGCAAAGAGAATATCTTTTTAATTTACGCGATTTGTTCATCAATTATCACGCGACATCCCGTGCGATGCTATTTTTGTTTCCTCTTCCAGGAAAATACTGCTTCTTTATGCGAGTATTTTGTTTAAAAATCTAAAAAGAATAAACATTGTCTCAAGAGTTGTCAAAATATTGACTAATTTAACGCTAAAAGATAACGAGGCAGCCGCACATGCGTCGCAGCTTTGACTAAATCAGATTCCGAGAAATACATTGAAGCCATGTCCAAATGTACATACAAAAGAATATTAAGTCTTAATAATAAACTCTCTCGACTCAAGCCATGACAACTTTCATACGTTTGTCTTAGAATCTCGGATGACTTGTACGAAAGACCTAGATCTACGTCTCGATTTCTTTATTGCATAAAACGCAACGTTTAACAAGGAAAGTATCTCATCGTTACTTGTAACAAGGAAAGTGCAGGAGGACATCTTACCTCCTTTTTTTCATATTTAAAAGGCAAGCTCCTTTCTACCACATTTAAGGTAGAACTCACAAGTATGCCCACATTTATACGGAAGTAAAAATTTAAAGACATTTGCCTTAAATGCAAATTTAATGTCCCTTTTAAGCCCATAAGTAACTTCATCGATTTCAAACCTATATACTACTCAAATTAAGAAAAAACGCCTTGAGGCTTGAAGGTCCTTCAGCAATGCAAACTAGAATTAAGATACATACTCCAACATCGAAGCATCTTAACTTTGACATTAAAAGGAATACTCGGCAGGGTTTGTTCTAATACCTCATTATCGGTTTGAACAGTAGGTCACATAGACTTCTGGTTTATTTTAACACGTAGGTAATAGTGATGTTTAACAGCGGGGGCGGACGCCACGTGCTCTACGGATATAGCCGCACAATCGCAGCCGCAGCACAACGACGCCTTGTGCCGCGCCCGCCGCCATCTGTCAGACATCTGAAAACATTTACTTTTAGCCCGAGCTGTGCAGTTGTTACGCACTCGTTATTAATAATCATGACTTCAATCTTACACGGTGGCAACTGTATGCTTTTGCCGGGGGTGTACTTAGACGAGTATCCAAGCTAAAGAGACATGATAACAAAGATATTTCAACGGTTAAAACGATTCAAGTAGAAGTCTTTTCGGGGCTTCTTTTGACAATTGATATAGACAGTTTTGTAGCTTTGTGAAACCTTATGAAAGATAGACCGATTATACTTTCAGCTTAACGGTTAAGCTGGGACTACCTAGTGCCCGCGGGCCCATTCATACCTTGTCTAGATGGAACAGAATGAAGAGGGGAGAATAAGATGTGGAAGGGTATGCAGAGATATGTCTCTCAACCCCTTTTTGTCGTGGTAATTCTCCAGCTACTAAAGCAGCTGCCGCTCCCACTATTCTGGTCGTAATTTTAGTACTCCTGCCTTTACCTTACCCTGATCAGTTTAAACATATATAGTACGAGTAATGGCAGAAATATGTACATATTGCATTGCCTTGCAAACACTACCCATCAATTTCCTTATTTTAATGTCAGTAACTGAACTTTTTATTGCGTGTGAACATAGCCATAAAACTTCAAGTAACACTTTCTACAGACTCGATTAGCTTTCTTACGGCTTTCAGTCGGAGCTACCAGATATCGAGCGTAATGTACGATCTATAAAACGCCCATTGCACATTGTCAGGATTTGCGATGTTGATAATAAAAATATGTTAGGGAGTTTGCATACGGCAGGTGGCGGCTCAAACGCAGCTGCGTCAGCCGCGCCGCGGCCGCCGGTGTGAAAGGTCCCGTGTTCGGATTCACACACGCAACCGCTGTTAGAAACTTAGGGGCTGGATTGTCATCTGAACTAGCAGTCTGACTTATCAAAAATCGGCCAGAATTACGTAGTAGAGGTAGAAGCCAAAGTATTCTAAAAACATGCACTCGATGTTTAAATTATTTTAACACACTTTACACGGCAAGTTCGCTAGAACTAATCGGATAGATCAACATATTCAGAAAGCAATGACCAATTGCATTCGATTAAAATTAACACGAATGAAGAAGTCTACTTTATACAAAAAGACAAATTTTATTTTTAAATTAACAAATTTTAAATAACAACAAGCTGTATAAATTCTCGTTCTGTATAAATTCAATGTAAATACATATTGTAAGCGGTTTTTGTTCAAAAAATGAGTATTTCATATTCAATTTTCTAAACCACCAGCAAACTTCAATGCGTTAGTAGCAAGCGTTTTAACGGCAACAAATAAAAATAACGCTATCAGTACCCTCATATCAAACAAGTACAATCGATAAGAATTGATGCAAACATTCACGTCTGCATTACAATGCACCAACATCACAGAAACCAACAAAGAAACACATAAAAATACAACAATAATGAAAAAAAATACTACAAACAACCATATTATCGAACGAACTCAAATAATAAAAAAATACCAACCAATAGACCAATAATGGCGTCAACTCGATCACAATGCAATATCGCATCATCTGCAATTAGGGTCACGAATAATTGACGCCAGAGGTTTAAAGGCGTTCCTTTCTAAAAAAAAAATTCTTACATTCATAAAACCCTCATAAGTGAATCAAGATATCGCTCCCCATATTACACGCACCTGGCTTTCGTCCCGAGGCGGTCGATTTTCACTATCGCGTTTCTGAGTACATACTTGAAGTCAATGCTTTCCGCACGGACCATTGTTTTATTATATTCGCAACAAATGCCAAAATTTTGCTAATATTTCTAAAGTGTTCTGACCTTGGAAATTATAGATAAAGGATATTTTAAAATAAATTAATAATTTAAATTAATAAATAAATTCTAAACATCACATACAGAGACATCACATACAGGAGACATAAATGTTACAAACGAACAATATTTGATATTGTCTTTGTTTCTTCAAGTGTAGTGTATACAATGCCGTAGAAATCGAATTGTGATTCGATTCATCCGAGGACCCTCGCGTGGAAATGGGAAACGTTCCGCGAGTAGGTACAACCCAAGACAAACCTCTCTTGCTGACAGTTGCTCGATGTAAGCAGCAAAGTATGCAGTAATGGAAAATTTAAAGCTCAACAACTCAAGATGAAAAGACATTGACTTAAATAATCTTTAATTAATTTTTTTTCAAAAAAATACATAAAAAATAGTCAGTGTTCTTTATATATTTTGGTCGCTGGCAACTTCTATAATTCTAAAGGTAGGTAAAATTCTACCCGGTATCAAATATATTTCACCGTATAACTGTATAAAAAGAAAAATATTCAGTTATAATGAAATGATCAGAAATGATCACTTGTAGACGTCGTTTGGACAGTGTAACTAGAACACGTCCTTAATCTCCCGTTAAGCAGTGATGTGTTAAAAAAATTCTAGTCTCAGCCCTTATTATATAAATAAATAAGCGATCACGCCCGTATGCCAAAAGGGTAAGCAGAGACCATGGATTTCCATTTGGCGCGATCCTGGTACACCTCCCTCGCTTCTTCTACGTCCATAAATCTACGCATACATGCTCGTCGGTTACAGGTACTCCTTATTATTATGATAATTATTTCATCGTAGAGTAGGGTTCAAGTAGAACCGCTAGGAAAACTATATTTCATTGTACTTATGAGAGTAAAAAAGCTATTGACGCTATAAACGCAGTTCATGTGTCGATCTGACGTCACGTCCCGTTGACTCGTTGATTATAAATTGTGTGACTAATTTCTGTCTTTTTATAACCTTAAATTTACCCTAATTTGCTTTGTAATTATTAATTACATTTCCCCGAGATGCTTGTTTTGTATGTATGTATCTTTATATATGTATGTATGTATTCATCTATGATGTATGTATGTATATCAATAACTGTTTGTATTTTCTATACTATCTATGTTATTATAATATATATCAATTTCATGTAGTGCGCCTCTTTATAATATTTTGTTTAACGCGTTATCGACTGGTAGAGAATTTCTCTAGGTATTAAGTTGCCATTTGTTTTGTGCATAGAAGTGTTGAAATAAATAAATAATTATCCCAAACAATGTTATATAAAAAGTGAGTAGTACATTGTGTTAGCGCAGTGTCTATAGCCACGCGTCACTAACGCTTGCGCTTGTGTTAAATCAGTCGCGTATCATAATCCAATGTTCATTTATCAGCGACAACGAATGAGCAAAGCGAATCCGGCTAATGGTCCTATAGTTCCTTTATCAGAGCCGAGTTAAGTGCCTCCACAATGGAGGCGGCTCCCACGCCGTGTCACAACACCCTATATAGCGGAAACCACCAGTGTGCAATGACCTCCCGTATCGCTAGCTTTCACTAATAAACATACTTATTAATCCGAACGGCTACGCCCGAAGTGAGGTTTTGTTAGACTGGTCGATGCTCGCGGGGTGACGTCAGAGGCGGCGTTCAGGGTGCTTCAATCCTCTAATCCGCGGACCCCAGCATTCGTTATTGTAACGATTGTGGGAAAATCGACACGGTATTTGTTATAAATCTGTGGGAGTTTCGTTTTGACGTTGCAATGGGCTTTTTGTTTGAATGTATGTAGTGGTTTATTTATTACCGTTCAAGAGCCATATAATTAAAAAAGTTTACTTCTATAGACATTTATTTTCTTAATGATTGTATCCCTATAAACCATATTTATTGGATATTGACTTACAATTAAGAAAAAATTAAGATATAAATACATATAAAATACCAAGTATCAAAAATGTCAGGTATTAACTATTTATATGCAATAGTCATATGTGAACTACTACACAGATTTGCGTATTGTTTGTTAAATCTCATTCTGAATCATAACATTCTAAAATCCATCTTAAATATTCAATATTACCTCTCGTTCTCTACAAGCGCAATATTTTGATCGTAAATTTCATTTAATAGCAAGATTAATTAAAATCCATTTTATCTTTAAAGCTAAAACAAACGACAAGCATTTGCTGCAATTAGTTAAAGTAATATTCATAAAACACAGTTACAATTTCATTAATAATTTCAATGGAAGACATACATATGTACTACAGAAGCTTATAAATTCACCCCCGTCTGTTTGAACGGAGAATGTTAATGGTGTCACGTGACCGCCACGTGACGGCCGCCCCCTCGCCCCTCGCCGCCCGCCCCTCGCCCCTGGCGTTCATTACGCCGATTGCCAGGCATTTGTTTATTGGCAATACACGTGGCCGGATGGCTGCATTATTAAATGCCTTTTAGGCTTATGACGGCCTTAAATTCTATATAGATACTGTTTTTTCATCTTTTAACACAATTCTGTCTGTGATAACATCATGTGGCGATGTGGACGAAAGATAACACCAGTTTTACATTATACTTATGACTTTCTCTGAACGGTATCCGCGCATCATTAGATCTAAAAACTGACGCTAGCAATTTTTTCTAATACTTTGCTGTACCTACAACAAATTGTATTTTTATAGATCTTTGTTTAGTGGTAAGAGAGAGTTCCCGCAAATAAACTAACAAAATAAAAATCTGTAAGGGAAAATGTGTTAGTAGGTACTTGAACAACTATAAATATGCTTTATAAAACACTACATGACTTGACAAATTGTAAATAAAAAATCACCGAATGCACAATGCGATTCATTGCGATGCGCCCGCGCCGGCCGATAGTGCGTCCATAATTATCCCGGCGACCTGTGACCCGTGCCGCGGTTCCCAGGCCGCCTCCTCGTTCACACGAGAACACGGCCTTTCTCATCGGAACCTCGCTCCTGACACCCGACCCAAGACTTACATTTTGATTGTTTAATCACAGATATACACACGAAGTGCTTTTCATCGCATGCAACACGAAATTTAAAAATGATTACGAACAAATCTGAACATAAATCAAAAAAGGTTTCAGTTTTTAAAAAAAATGGCTTTCCGCTTAAAGAAGTTAGTTATAAGTATAATTAATTCCACAAAGCAGTTGTACAGGGCAGGAAGTTGCGCATAAAATTTCTTTACTAAATAATCAACAATAAGGTTAAGTGTGTTTAAGCACTACTGAAAACAAAATAGGCTAGCTATTGTCTTGATGGTCAATCGATATAACATAATTTGAAATTGAGTGAAACGTACAGTCTAAGTAAATTATGCACACGGACCAATTTTCTATAAGATCGTCATTACAAAAACATTAAAATAGGCGTCTTCACAAATTAATCGCCTTCCATGATAGCTATATTCTCACAAATCTCAATATTACATAGCTGTCACAACCCCTATTTATCTTCGTTGATCAAAGCTATTGTTGGGAGTGCGCGGAGCGCATTCGATCCGCGGCACAAAACCCAATATAAGATCGCGGCACGCGGCGGCACGTGGCCGATCGTAATGAGGCCGCACCTGCAGGTCACCGAATTATGGGATTTCTCGCGCCCTCCCGTGGGACCCGGGACTGCTATCGTACGAATTCGAACTGTTTGCTCTGTCAATAATTGCACACGGAGGAGTAATATTGGAAAACCGATATAGCCGACGGTCGTTTACTACGACAAACTGAATAATGCACAGTAAGTGCCGACTGCGGGTATTGAATATTACGATGTATATGTACATATAAGAGATATAATAAATGTTTGGTGTATTCAATCTAATAACTGCTATTAGCTAATATTTGATGATTATGTGTACACTAATACTTTACGTAACTGTGCTCAAAATATTTGATCTGCGTTCAATCAGTACCTTACAATTTACTGCAATATTTCCTCCCAGTGTTCTGGAGAAACCTCGCTGTATCTGACTATGTTAGCTGTCAAAGTGATAACAAAAGCAAGAGCAAAAGTTATTTAATCAGTGATATGAAATATGCACTCACGTCCATAACCCAGAGGGGTAGGCAGAGTTCATGGATTTCAATTCCTCGCTTCTTCTACATCTATATATCTACGCATACATGCTTACGGGCCTTATCTGGTTCTCTTTATACCGCCCTTCTCTAGTATGTGACTAATCTGATCAATATAAGTTCTCCTGTGATCACCCCTGCCAACACTGTCACTCTGTGATATAAATTATTTTTATTTTTGAAGATTGCACAAAACTTACTATTCGTTTAGAGATCGTTTTAGTTTAGAGTCGATTGTTGATCACGTACAAAAGCAAGCAGAGAATATCAATTAGAGTCGTGGAATCGAACAAAACACGTAATGAGGTATTGTTTTGAGTGCATTCGATAAATGGTTGGAGCGAAACAGCTAGCCAAGTAGAGGGCAGCACGCGATGGGAGCGACACGCGCACGGCACTCCCACGGCACGCGCGCAACGCCGCCCCTGCCCTTTGTCTAATGTAAAGGCCTTAATGAAATCACTATCGATTATTAGATACATGTCCTCGAGCAAAAAATATACAATTGGTTTTAGAAATACGAATGGGTTCACCCAATTCTTAACTAAACGACGGACACATGAAAATCGAAAGAGTGAAATATGATCGCGACCAAGATAATCAAGCGTGTCGTTTTCTTAAAAAAAAAACATCAACCAAATTTTGTCACAGCTGGGAATGTGGATAATGGGAAAAGTAAAAAGTTAGACAAAACGATCGCGCAGGCGTTTCGTAACTTTAATTATATTAGCAAACAAATGGCAGTATATTCTTATTGGTAAATGAATAATACAATGACGTCTTTACTAAAAGCTGTCTTGTTAATGAAGTGTAAACTGTTGAATGCTAGATATTTGGGCGGAGATAGCGGTTTGCGGAAGTTCGTTTTAATTATCTTATCACGCATACATCCTAGGTGTCGCTAGCGCACTTAAAAACTTTATATTGTACTTTTATTAAAATGCAAATTTGAATAAAAGTTCTAATTGATTATTTGTTACTTACTTGCTTTTTTAGTAAATATTAAAAGTTTCTAGGTCTTAAGAGCGATTCGGCTACAATGGTTATTTTATTCCTTATATATAGGAACGGATTTTATATCATAAAAAGTATAAATTATAATTTAAAACTATTATTTATAGCAACATCCTGTATAAGAGCGAGCTGAAGGTCTAAATAACGTATGCTTCAGTAAATATATTTTAATTGAATCGTATTCTTACTAACTAAAACTTATTACCCATATATCTATACCTCTAAACCTAACAAAAACATAAACCTGTTAATATCCTTCCTAAATAGACAAACACAAATACCCATAGTTATTATTTCTACTTATTCGTAACTCATCAGTTAATGTACATTTCAAAACGTGCCTAAAATTAAACCATAATTTACCTGTTCTCAAATTTAAAAGAACGGCCATAAACGCCGTTTATGACATCTGTGTGAATTTGACTGAAGATTTTTTTCCACATTGCACATCTTTAGACAAATAATAAAAGCACCTGACGAAATGTCATCCTTTATGTTTTTAAGTGCTTAAGACGTATGCACACAATGAGATATTTATTGTTTTAAAAACAATAAGGGCCAATTCAAATCCGGCTTAGTTTCGGCTTCTGAACGTGACATCGGTAAAAATAAATTATTTACTTAATAGAATTGTAACAGGTTTATATAAAATTACATGAACTGACTAATAATAACACTTGCTTCTCAAAATAATTTGTTTGGCTGTCGAATACGAGCTTAAACTTAGTTACAATGGTAATAAAGTCTATGGTATATCAATAATGTAGTAAAAAACTATTAACGCTCTCATTTACATAATTATTTCGCATTAATTTTCACATAACACTTAAAATATCTAAGTTAATATATAGCTTCATTATATCATTCATAGTAAACTTGTTATAGCCAATGTGCATGCTACTTTATATTTTGACGCCGCCGTAACATTTTTTTCTTGAGCGTTTTTATAATTGTTGTCGCCTACGTAACAATAGACGTTACCTGTCGATCTAAAACAATATTCCAGAACAAATTGCACCGCGTGGGTCTCGGCAAGATTAGATGTTATACAAAGGCCAACCAGTACGTGAGCGGACAATGTATCCACAGGTAAAGTAAATTGTCTGCGAGTGAACCTAATTGCGAAGGTAGCCGTGAAAACACGTTTTGACGTGAAATGGTCAAATACACATTAACGTACACACCTGGCCAATCCATTTTACATATGTCTGTGGTGGCAAATATTTCGTCCGTTTTATGATCACTTCCCCTGCTCTTTGTTACAGACTTCGGTAAAGTATTCGAGCTAAAGCATTCTATATAAATGAATAACTTTGAGGCTCTTATTTAACGAGATTTTAAACGCTATTGGGATTCGGAGTTGCAATATATTGGTTCAGTATTAAGTGAAAGAAAGCCTTTCAAAATATTCATCACCAGCCAAAAATTATCTTTTAATGGACATAGGTTTCCTCCAAGAACTTTAAGATCTAGGCTACACCTAAGTACAGACGGTCAGATCACGGTCTTAACGCTTGTGTAATACATGTGTATGTATATGTATAGTTATAGCTATAGCTTAGAAACACGGAATATCCGTAACATACTACATATTGATACTCTAACTCCAACCACATAACATGAACCATGTTGAATTGTAACTTGTCACTGTACCCGCGAGCTGTATAAATACCGGATCCATGGGAACAAACCATTTTATAATTTTGCTGATGTTATTTCATATAGGTAAAGAATTATTTACAGTGCCAGTTAGCCGTTGCATTCAGATGGCATAATACCGATCGGAGAAGAAGCCTCTTTAGGAACTCTGTCCAATTATGACCTATTAAATTTTACCTAACCGTACAGTACACTGTCGAAAACTTTACGGTTAACACGGTTACTTTGCAAATTAAGAATACGTGACCTTTACTAACTACGAATTCAAATAACGTATATTGTTCTAACATAAAAATCCAAAGTTTCTTTTTAATTCTTTCCACAATAGAATTCCCATGTATTAAGTATATTTTATACTTAAATGCTGAACATTTCGCGTACAAGACGGTATTTTTTAGAAATGTTTAAAACATCTAACACGGAAATACAATCGAAATAAAGCTAAACCGCTATATATTAAAAATGTCCTTGATGTTGATGAGTGAGGGCCACTCACCACTTCTAATATCTGTATCTATCTAAGTAAAACAACGAGGACAGTATTTTTTACAGCATTGTGTTTGTATTTTTATCGAAAATTTGGTTCTCACTTAGGACACGACGAGAATCATTAAAATTATCCGGTCCAATTTATCAAATGCCTTCAACATTAGCGGGCTTGTTTTGAGATGAAGCAATCCACTACCTGAGGTTCTTTACACTCGTCTCCAAGGTGACTCGTAACTTTTTGCCGACTGCGCCTTTTTTACGACCAACGCTTTATTATTACGATTCGGACCTCTGTGTGGTCGCTTTGGACCGTTGTCAGATCTGCACCATAAATATATAGGTAAATATATTTTCGTACTCTCGTATATTTATATAATCTAAGAGCTAATGAAGACAGGCCTTGCATACCAGTAAAAAGAAAGAACGGCCCAAGTGCTTAAAAATAATCTATTACTACATTTATGTTTGAATATTATAATCTTTTTATTTTATGGGAGAATTCGGCAGAAAAGTAATTAACGTAAAGTTAAATTAACAGAGGTAATATAAAATCAAAAAAATGTATTACAATTAGAACACATTAGAAGGAATCTTTTGGTGGCACAATAACAACTATAATTTTCTTATGTACTACTTACGTATGTCCAATTAACTTTGATCTCCCGCGGATTGAGGAGAGCAGCCTCCGGACCTGTCGCGTGGGAGCGCGGCAAGTGGATGCCGGCACGTACAGCCATTGTTGCCCTGCCTCCCCGTCGCACTCCTCTCCCGCCGGCACCGAACCCGAGCCTGTCCAATTGTTCCGACACGTAGACATACGGAGCCTAAATCGAAAAACACGAATAGCCGTAATATGGTCCAACATTTAATCTCGATTGATGAATCATCTCTTTGGTGTCCGCCGCAGTGATTTGTTAATGTTCTTTTGTTAAAAGTATCACCTACTAATACAACACTTAAATTACTTTTAGAATAAATTCCATCTCATAAAATAACTAGTTCTAAACACCGTAGAACCTATAACGGGCCGGTTGGCGTGGTTAGTTAGATACTTGCTTTTCTCGCCGCAGGTCGTGGGTTCGATTCCCACACAGTACAGACAGTTGTGTGCATAAACATGTCTCTTTGTTCTGAATCTGGGTGTAATTATCTATTTATATAGGTATTACCGAAAGAAAAGTAGTTTACGTAGTATATCGGTTATCTGGTTTCCATAGTACAAGCTCCGCTTAGTTTGAGAGATGGACGAAGATTGTGGATTAAGAATGGGTGAGCTACTTGTAAAATGTCTTATACGCCGATGACCAGGTCGTGTTTGCGTCATCGGCGGAAGACTTACTATGTATGCTGAATGTAATAAATGATTCATTAAAATGTAAAGGTATGAAGATGAATGTTGATAAGACAAAAGTAATTGTTTTTGAAAAAGAACAGACTGAGACAATAATCGAAATAAATGTAAAGAGTGAAGAAGTGGAACAGGTGGACGAGTTCGTGTAGTTGGGGTGTATGTTTAGTAGAGATGGTAGGCATGTTAAAGATTTTGAACGACGAGTGTATGCGGAAAATAAAATAAATGGGGCTATAGGTACAATAGTGAGGAGTCAGAATGTGTCTATGAAGGCTCGTCTGGCAATACACAATGCTGTACTAGTCCCCATTTTAATGTGTTGAAGTGAGAGCTGGGTTTGGCAGGAAAAGCATATTAGTAGAGTTAATACCGCTGAGATGTGATCCTTAAGAAATATATTAGGCGTGACTTTGAATGATCGGATTAAAAATAGCGTTATATAAGGAAAAATTTGGCTTAAAAGTGGACGTTGTAACTAGAATTAAGAAAGGTATACTAGGACATATGGCAATGATAAATAAAGAGAGAATAACGAAACAATTTTTTGTTGCAAAACCAGTGGCAGTGTTGGTAGGGGACGACCTAAGAGAACTTACATCGATCAGATTAGTGGCGTACTAAAAAAGGGCAATATAAGGAGTACCCGTAACCCACGAGCATGTATGCGAACGTGCCAAGTGGAAATCCAGGATCTGCCTTTCCCTCTGGTTTACGGGCGTAACCGCATTTTTTTTAAATGTATTTTTAAAAACTTAGAAAATATTGTTGACTTATTATCGTTGTGATTGTATCATTATTTTGACAGTCCATATTACACGTAGTCATTGTTTAAAACCATAATGTTTGTGCATCGATTTACCTTGTATTTATTTGTTTTCCTTATATTTGTCATAGAATCATTTTCTAAACTACCTAATTTTTTTTTCGTCTCGATTTAGGTCTCGACTAAATTTACATTAAAATGAAAGTTCATAAATTTGATCAAAATGTGTATAGTTGTGTGAAATTATAGTTCAGAATGGTACAACTTCCTGCAATTTTGGAAGTGGTCTGGTTGGGTTTAACTGTATTATAGTTTTGTCGCTAAGCAATTTTTCAATATATATAATATTATTTACTGGCCTAAGAGCATCATAACCTCGAAAACTCCTGTAATGATGGGAACCGTGAACATTTAAACAATTAATTAAGTAAAACAGCCAATTCAAAAACATCCTTCCTTTAAAATATAAAAAAATAAGAATCCGCGACCCGAACGTCAGATGAATGCATTATTACTAGAGAACATAAATGAATTAATTTGTTATCTATCAGTAATTTGATGACTGTTACAATAACATGAATTCTTTAACAGCCTAGAGCCTAGCAGTACTCATAATGGAGTTAGTTACAATTCGTTTAAAGGCTAGAAAATAAAGGCAATTTGTGCACGGACGTGAACAAAGATACTTTGAAATATACGTATCAGTTATCCGTAGGCTTCCATGACTTATCCGAAAGAGCTCATCTTTTTTCTTTTTGTAGTAATTCCACTTTGGGATTATTCATACGACGATTACATTCACATCCTATCATCTGAAAATAATCTCCAAACAAAATAATATACTCAATATATCTGAAGTTCAATTGATCTTTGATTACAACACGTGCATCCTAAATCATTATCAATTATTTTGTATAACTATTTAAGTGGTACGTGCACTTGAACTAAAAAAATATTCTTGAAGAAAACATTTAGTAGTCTCAAAACAAACAAGCGCACAGGACAAAGTGCGTGTCATGAGCGCAACGGCCTTAGCCAGGGCCGGGCGGGCGGCGCGGCGAGCGGGCCACGGGAAAAT
>JWHW01044978.1:139463-199923 GCA_000931545.1 Papilio glaucus
CCCCCGCCACCGCTCTGTAACAACGTCGCGCGTCTTGTCTAGCGCAGCCAAGAATTTTTTCTTGGTCAGCGCCGACGCAGTGTACACAGGTCATATGTAGAAACGACACGAATTCTTACATAGACCCAACGACTTTTCTTAGTGCGTACAGCGGCCCTAACTCGTGGGGCCCTGGGGGCCCTTATATCCACAAGGCCTGAGATTCAGTCCAATTATCCCTTTAGGTAGATCCGCCCCTGGTCTCTTCGTCGACGTCGATTATTATATATAACGTGATAGCTCCATCTATTAAACTAACTTGCGACACCTTTAAGAGGCCGTAGAGTGCAATAATGTTGTAACTGAAACTACATATATGTAATGAAAAAAATCTTGTAAACGAAAACATGTACATACTTCAAACGGCGACACAACTCAAGGATGGTGTCGCATTTTATTTATTTATAAAGTAATTTCTTTGCGGCCGATAAGAGCGCAGGTGTTCACAGGTGTGGGTTATCAGCGTCGCTTCGCGCTGCGAGGCCCGCGAGTACCGAGTGCCAACCACATTAGTGGTGCTTCGTACGTCCTCGTACGCCGGAGTACGCGCGCACTCGAATTCTTCACCTAGCTCGTTATCAAACTGCGCAATAATATGATAAGACAATGAATTTGCGTTGACAATACTTAAATAGGTAATCGGTATTAATATTACAGAATTCGGCGAACAATGCTCAACATAAATTTGATTTTCTAGTAGAAATAAATTCGTAATTTAAGATATGTCTTAAAAAAATATTGTTAAATATTGAAAAAGGTCTGAACACTAATATAATTTCTTTTTGACAATCAAGTCATCACATGTCACGGGCTCAACCAATACGTTATGGCCGCAAATACTAAATTAAATCATAGCAAATCGTAGTGCATCTTATATATAAATAAATATACGCTCACGCCCGTAACCCAGAGGGGTAGGCAGAGATTATGGATTTCCGTTTGGCGCGATCCTAGCATACCTCTCTCGCTTCTTCTACAACCATACATCTACGCATACCAGCTCGTCGGTTACGGGTACTCCTTATAGTGCATGTTCTCTGAACGAATATATGAAGATAAAGGATCTGAAGTTCACAGACATAATTTATACTCTATAATATCTCATTATATGTATACTTCATAATATACTTACTAGCTTACATTATAAATCTGGGTTGCTACCCGCCACCGGAAAACGGCGCCACGTCATCGTGATATATGCAGAGGCGTTCCTTCCAACACTGCACTATCTTATAGTACACACAACTTACTTACTTTAATATGCATTTGTTATGTTAATTTAGTATAAGATTTGACGAGTGTCTAAATTTATTTTTTTACTAAAAAGAAGTAAGTTTAATACGAAGAATATAATATTAAAATACTTCTCTTGGTAAACTTTAATTGGTAATGCAATGTAAGAGTTTCTCTATGTACATTTTGTACGGGCCCCTGACTGGCTTTGTCCAGCACTGGCTTAGTCGATCCGGAAACTAAATATTTTACCATTTTCCGCTAATCACGGTTATCTCAATTAAAGGAGCCGTTCTCAAGATACTGGCGAGTACACAGGTGGCGGTGGCAGGTGTTTGCACTGGCCGAGTGTGTGCGTACCAGCATTGATAACAGCACTGATAACACGCAACTTAATCATAGTGCAAAAACACTTCAACCGTGACTAATGTCGAATTAACAGGTTACGGTACCTCCCGTTATAATTATGATCCCGCTATCGCTGCTCTTTACCCAACTAGACTAAACACTACATGTGAACAGTAACGTAAGATCTCCTTGGAATGCAACGTACCAGCTCCTTCACGTTCCTGCGTTCGCCCTCCTACAGTGAGCGACGTAGCTATACTTAAGTAAGTTGGGTGTCGTTAGAAGACCTCACGAACTTTGCCTTTTAACATGCTTTCATTACCTTGGTCTGTATGGCTATGTATCTAAATAACGGAATCTTCCGGTGTAATTTCACTAACTTGTAAACGTTCGATTGAATAGAAAGTTTGCAGTCAAACGATTGATGAAAATATTTTTTTTACTTTTTTGTCCGATCAGGGCTATAAAGATAAGAAAAATAATTTCGATTAAGAATAACACCACTTAGTAGTAGTAGTAGAAAATGATATAACAATAATAGGCGCTTTACGTAACGGGAACTTTGCATTTCTTCAAACGCAGTTGAATCGATCATTATACACAAGAACGCCACTGTGACATCATCAGCCTTGGGTCTCATGTGGTGTGTCTGACCATGCCTAGATTACCAATAAAATCAATGATTTTTCCGTAAACTAAACTTAAACGGTAACGAGCAGGTAATATTACTTATATAATGGCTGACCGATGGAGTCAAAATGTCCTAGAAAGGCGAGCACCTACAGGAGACGAGGCCTTTCCTTACGTAAGATCCAACCTTTCGTAAGATGCAGTGACAATCTAGTGAAGTAGCACGAGTCCTCTGGATGAAATTATTAAGAGGACCTAACTGTTCAAAACAATAATATCTTTTAATGGTAGAGCTCACAACCACATCTGTGCAGGAATGGGCCGGCTCGACCATGCAATACCACAACCTGACTCTACGAGGTGTGAGACAGGCATGAAGTAGAAGTATTCTGCGTTTCGTCTGATGAATACTCTTCATTCTACCCCATATTTTAGAGGATTTGACTGGGAAGGGAATGGAGAGGCAAATGAAATATCATTTTTTCTGATTATCTGCATATGCCTATAGGTAGCGGTCACTTGGTATCCTGTGCCGTTGTACCGTTTGCTGGTTTGCCACCTTCTTCTATAAGAAACAAAGAAATTTCCTCTGGCCACCTGTCTATTCACATAAGCATACGTTTACAGATGTTTTTGTTATTATTACATCTTGACTATCCTTCGATGAAGATTAATTAATCTTTAATATTTAAAACGTATAACATAGACAAATAAAGTGAAGCAAATGGCCTTCGACGATTTGTTATCTGGTTTAAATCCGGCAGCAACTGAACTTCGACCTCAGCGTAGTCCCGATATATAGAAGTTTGACAACAATAAAGTTGAACGGACGTCTACGTATAAAAATCCAATTATATTGTATAGGAACTCTTATGAGTTAGATGTGTACCAGGAAATTACATGACTTAATACCTCTGTTGCCACGCCTATTCTATCATTGAATGTGTAGACATATAGTTAGTCTCCATCCTTTTCTTCTATATCACGCATTCGAAAGGAGTAATCTTGTGGAATAGTTCAATGTGCGTAAGGCTATGGGTTGGAACAAGTTGCCCGAGTCAGTGTTTTCGTCCAATGTGGGTACCTTTAAAAAGTGAATAGCCTAATGGTAACTACCGACGTAACATCGTCCAACATGCAATATTTTTTGTTTATTACAAAATTTTAGTTCATCCATCATCTATATCTGAGGGTCATGGCAAAAGAAATCAGATACTCCTCGGTCATTTGTTTGATACTGGCTGTACACCATTGTAAAAGCTGGATATTTAATTACAAATTTAAAAATGGAACAGTCGGAAAATCATAGTAATTTTTTTTCTGGTTGAATTTGGAGCAATGGAGCTAACTAAAAGTAATTTTCGTATTATGACTTTGAAAAGGACTTAAAGATCAAAAATGTTTTGACTTTTTAGTCACTACTTCTGGTGAATCTGCGTGGATTGGATCAGCATCATTGCACACCATTATTCATATTAAAAAGCCCCCTAATAAGTGTTGTTCAAGGTTGGAACTCGAAAATAAATAAAGGTAAAGGTGGGAAGTAAAAAACGTTTGTTATATACTAACAGGTGACTAAACATGGCTGCCTGAAACAAAGCGACAGTCCACAGTATGGTGCTTTGATGATAAGTCGACTCAAAAAAAAGTCGCCAAGAAGAAGAAGAACGAAGAAGAAACTGAAGTGTCTAAAGAAGAGTGGTTATTAGTATTTTCCAAGTGTTTTAGACGGATGCAAAAGTGTGAACGTGTTCACAGTGAATACTTCGAAAAATTAGATAAAAAAAATTAAAGGAAAGCAGAGGCACATGATATATTTTATGTGTACTCTTTGTAGAAGAAGGTAACGAACGAGCAAAAAGTTTACATACATACATGTTAAATAACAACCGCTATCTAAAAACATCAGCAAATAACAAAAGAATTGCTTGTAGACGTGACAGTAAACTTTTTAATTATTACAAAAACAATGAGAGCTACGGTGCAAGGATTACGAAACGTTGAGCAATGTTGTTTGTCGAAAGAATTGCAACAAGCAACCGCGAATTGTTGTAAGAAAACGCAACTAGGCAACGCGGTTATGCTAACCATAACAATGCACCGTTCGAAAGGTATGCTTCCATTGCATGCGAAGCAGCGATTAGCGGAACTATAAACAAAATTCCCAGTTACGCCTCAATAAATAATCTCGGTCATGACCGTGATCTGAGAAATAGGCACATATTGCAGATTACCATTTGCACAGTTCTATCGCGCTCGATTCACTTCGTCCACCTTATACGACTGTCCATACATGTTGGTTTCAGGTATTCTTAATGCAGTGTCTTCATGATGAGTAGCTAAATTAAACCTGTAAAATGTGTATAATATTAGTATTCTTGTTTGCGCTACTTGGTTTTCTACAATGGAAACACGCCCTAGGCCGCAATACATCAGAGTGGCGACGCGACGTAATACACCGCACGCAATCTGCGACAAACAATGGGCTCAAAGCATTTGCACACTTCATACGTATTACGTTGCTATATTACTTAGAAATTTTTATACCGTTTTCGATGAGCGATTGAGTGTGGCACCGCTTCATTAGCTAAAGGTCGAACTTAAATCCGAATTATGTGCACGGTCACTCTCGTCGATGAACACCGCTCCCGGCTTTTTGATTAATAACAATTTAAGATATCCCCTGTATAATTATAGCACAGCAGTCTCAGAAGTATCCAGGAAAGACTTCCAACTTCCAACTTACAAACTGCTGGAAGGGGATTTGATTTATGTCTTCTCGTAACGATCAACTTCAGACTTTTCAGAAACAATAAATATTTCGAAGCAGAATAATATTCATTGTAATATAACTAATTTTACGGTTTTTATCGGGTTTATTTTACGTGTTTGTTCCCAGATTCAGTTCAGTCTGGAGTCTGTGATCACGTTTTGAATGGTCCCCGCCATTATGTAAGATTTGATAAACCACAAGTCCTCGCAGAAGAACACCGTCTACCAAGAATGACACGCGAGGGAATCCGCGATAGGGAAGATCGGTGGGTACTACTACCTGCTTGGGATCCTGTGATTAATAATATTCTTAAAATTCGTGAGATTTCATAAACATCTACTACGTGGCTGTTTCACTGTCAAAATATCAAACATACGAGGTAAAATATGACTTGTATCTTGACACGTTTGATAATATCACACCGATAAGAAGTTAACGCTCGGGATTAGATCTGTTGATAAGACTGCGTGAGTTTATACTATGTGTGTGTTTCAATTTATCAGTCAGGTGCTTGCACGTAAGTTGCACCGAGTGGCCCGCATCGCTAACAGCAACGTAAATAATATTGACGAGTGCGACGTTTCCTTGTTTTTAATTTACGTCGCTCGATTATAATTCATACGATAATTTCTTAATATCGCTTTTATTACTATAATCCGATTAACTTGTCGAATTAATCTATGATATCAGTTATTGTTTTGCTATTCGTTTTGTTAAACAAAAACAACAGCGCATTATTTCTAGGAGTAAGCTTAAACAATAAATCTCTCGGTAATATGGCAATGCGTTCGGAATCATTAATGGAAGTAAACTGCTGAAAATTGGGTTTTGACTTTGTATGAGATTGGTGATTTTGTATGAGTATAAATATCATTGTTTGTTCTTACAATATCACCGATCATAAGTATTCCAAAGACAGTGACAGCAACATTAACACATGTCAAATGGTATTAAAAGGATAGCGTAATTAAAACAATAAGACAAAGAGGACAGCTATTGACGTAAGCTATAGAAAAAGCGTCCCATTTAGGACTCTTTCGAGTCTTCACGTTTCGACCGCTTATAGCATATCTGCTACTTGTTGTATTGTAATATTAAAAAAAACCGTAATAGCGGCTTGTTGGGGCGCGTCGACCGTAAACCTAGTTAACCTTTTACGCTACTTTAATTATTCACTCGTCACTTTATTGTGTTTTATACAAAAACTTGTCAGTGCGGTAATTTTCCAACGACTGTATTCTTTTAATGAACAAGTGCTGTTGTTAGTCTCGGCTTATTTACCGGCCTAAATAAAACTGTCTCATTAATATATCATATTAATATTTGCCATATTTCAATAATAATAGATTCCAGTACCCATTTTATCGTCGGGTCGAAATTTCTAAATATCGATGTATGAAAATAAAGTAATGTCTGACCATTTAATCTTTAAATTAGATTGAGGATTACGTTTGTAAATGTTTACTTTTAATAATATTCAGTGAAGAGGTCAGGCGGACCCTCACTGTCTAAGTATTAAGCATTCTGCGACCGTTCATACGGTTCTAATGCTGTATGATCCGTGCTTAACGTGATAACAATTCTTACTTTTGGTAATCACTCAAGATGTGTTTTTCATAATGGCCTAGGATTATAAAAAGCATATATAATAAAATGATATGTTTAAGAATCGTTCATTTGTCAACAAACGAGTACAAAAGTGATAAACCACTTATAGAATCGCCTTCTGTATTCTACAATCCCGACGCGAATGTTTGGATACGAATGAACTTAATTGAACGCGGCTAGCAACTTTTATCTTTGCGTAGCGTAATTGCAATGGGGTAACTTAAAAAAACTGTGCAATATTTTATTTACAATCATGTTTCTATCAGTTCCCAAGGGTTACTTCTTACTTGCCCTCGTCTTTTTATATTCAATAACATCATACATAGGAAATGGAAAAGTACGTTATTGTATTCAATGCGAGTCGTACCTAAAGGTCAAAAGCCGGCAACTCCGGCGTGGCGGAGGCTTTAAATATTCAAAGGGTGTAAAGGGCAACACTACGCATATTTCCCCGGAGACTCTGTTACCCCTTACCTTTTATTATCAATACACGCTCTAGGTATAAATTTCTAATAATACGAAAGTTCATGGTTTTACAGTTAAATGGTTTTGAATGACAGGAGTAGACAGACGTCAATCGTTAATCCTTGAATTTATATTGAAGTTAACATCGGGAAGTAATAATTTTGAATGTGTGAGAAGGAAGAAGCAGAACAATAATTTTACTATAAGATTGTGTTTTAAATTCGTTTTAACTTATTACCCTTATTATTCCTGCCACGAAGTTCAATGGATCATTATAACAGTTATAGTGTGGTGTTTCTGGGAAATATAGCTTTTTCATAGTGAAATAATTATTAAAATCAATTCAGTATTTTTAAAGTTTCAGTATCACAAATAAGCAAACCTTCATACTATGTATTTGTACGCTAAATTGTTGAAATAAAAAATGTTTTTGTATTGTATAAGTATTGTAATGTACATTTAATTACATTCTATATTGACGACAATTAAAAATTGTACTGCAATGGAGTGATCAACAATGAGTAAAACTTAAAAAAAAATGAAGTTTACAGTGAATTACACGTCACTGAGGCGACATTGCATGTCCTGTGGTTAGCAGTCAGCACAATCGTGTTGTCGCTTACGCTATTTAGGCTGTGCCAGTTATCATGAGGCGCGGTGCACACTGCACATGTGCGGCGGAAGTGACGGCGCTCACCCGGTGTATTGTGCATGTGCACCGCACACCTACGAGTACCGCTACTCTTATCAAACATTTACAAATCTACTTCGCCGTTGTTGCCATCCGAAGTGCACGATAAGTCCAGTCCAAGTAAATTTATTAATAAAAACACTCATTGCCATGATCCTTTGCATTTCCGTGATACGTTTGGCAATAAAATACAGGCAGTAATAAGGACTGCCGACAGAAGTGACAACTCAAACCAGGGGAAGGCGCGACAATTGTCTCTTCTCAAAAAAAAATCAAAATTGAATACAAATTAAGAAAATTAAAGGATAGAAGTTCGTCGAAACTATCCCAAATTTAACTAACCATGTTGTTCACGCGAATCTATAAGATTTTTCTGCACTAAATATCGTCGAACGCAGCTAAGAAGTTGTTCACTTCAAAAATCAAAGAGATGTTACCGTGAGTTTCCACTGACGTAAAATGGTATATCGAAACAAGCACCCTCTCTATCTTTCTGTTTGAAAAACAGAGATGACTATATGTTTTATATGAATGTTTTCGGCAGTGTAAACCCACGGTTAGTCACACAAAAGCTGTCTCTAGGTATAAAATCCACATACATCTATATATATAATGTTGGTTCTATCTATATTGCTACTACTCACTTTTGCGGTACACAAAACAAGTTCATCATTCTTCTTTGCTAACTTTATTGGAACTATGTTCCTTATAGCGTGTTTGGCGAATGGGGACTAGTTACCTTTTACTTGATTATTAAAGCGTACAATACATGTATTGCAATTATTTATCTACTTATAAACACGTAACAGAACGTCATTCAAATTGAAATGACATAGGATTCATTAATAATAGACTTTATACAAAAAAAAAGTGTTCTCTAAACTGTTTTCTTGTACTACTATCTACACCACCAAAGCTTATTCTTTACAGTCCAGTACCTACAGGTCAGTACGTCTTCATACAGAAGGTCTGAAATAAATCCATCCCTGAATCTAAGGTCAACCCGACGATAGTGACATTGATGAGTGTCATCCAGGTTTCCTAAAGAGTTAAAGAGTAAATGTTCATTGTTTTGTGTTCATGCCACGATCAATTTTATTTAGAACATAGCGAATGACAGAGCACTTTTTATTACTGCAGCTTGTATAACAAACCAACACCTCGACAGACTGCACTCCAAAGAGATGCACATTTTACGCTGGTCAGCGGACAAATCCGTAATTAGTATATAATAGGAAATTTCATAGTGGTGATAGGGCCACATACAAGACACGATCAGCAGTCAGCCAGGCACGCGTGGAAGACTACCCGCCACGTGAAGGTCGAGCCAAAGTCAATGAATGCAAATACAACATGGAAGCATTCTTATCGCTCCAAAATTCTACAACGAAAACTGTACCGCGATTGGCGGGGCTTACGAACTGAAACGGGCGTGATTTTAGTTCTTTCATGACAGCTGATAAGTGGAGACGTTGAGCGGAGTTTTCTTTGACAACTGTTGAAGCCCAGCAGATTGTCACACGTGATCAATTCACGCACCAATACTGCCGTTATTACTTTGTGCTTAGCCAATTAGCGACGAGCGTTGACAACAGAGCCAATCATTACTTCGCGGTGGTAATAGAGAACAAGTTAACTGTTTAAAGAAAACAACCATGAGCCATTTATTGAAGAGAATTGTCTTCAACGTTACTGTTCTATGTTTTACTCGTTCACTGTACAAGGTGAATAATAAGAAAAGTATTTAAACCGTTCCCGCACACAGCACATGCACATCACGCAGCACAGGTTGATATATTACAAGCAGTTACACTTTAATACGTTTTCATTTATTTAGCCGCCGCTGTGTGTACACAAATCAAAGTGAATTGCGTACCGGCCAAACTGACATGACGCTCACACACCGCGGACGGACGGCGACCACAATAAAGCACGCGGCCGATGCAATCGTCTCGTTCTAAATATAAAACGCTTGTTCACTCGTTTGCCATTTGTTTTGTCGACGCTAAACTGTAGCGCTCACGAAGAGGTATCTAATAGTTTTTCACAAACAATTAATACTGGACGTATGAGATTTTAACAAACAAATTTCGACCACCTGTAATAGCGTATTCAGGTTTGTACAAGAGCAACAGTCTCGCCCAACCTAATGCTGAAATTTTGAAAATGACAATAACATAGTTTACTTGTAGTTTAAGTTCTAATTGATTTTATAAGAGAGTAGGTAAACATGCTGTCTGTATTCTAAAATTGCAAATCGCGAGCAGCGTGAATTATTGACGAAATTTGGACATGCGCTGCTACTAGCGGTTATGCACAACTATAACTAATGCTTGGTTACTGCGGAGCTTTACCAGCTTCAAAAAACTTCGAATATCTAGTCGAGTAAAAGTCTATAAGTTATCACTATTTTATATACTCGCCATTAATACATAACGTTTAAAAATTTGATGGAATATAACTACATAACCAATTTCACTGTTCCCACTCCAAATAAAGACGTTTTAGATCAGTGTTTACTTTATACATCATACCTCACCTGACATTTAAAAAAAGCCGAACTAAAAGTTTTTCGATCCAAATCTATCTAGCTAAGAACTGAGAACACGTCCGTCGACTTCAGTGTTTCCATCCTCTTAACACTTACCTTGATGCCTTCCGAATAGATTGCATTTACGGGCACAATAAAACAATAGATAACAAAATTATATATTGACTTTCAAATTATTTTAAAAGAACTGTTATACTAAACAGGGATTATCCTAAAATTGCTTGTTTTGAAAAATAATCATCAACTGTTAGATCGGTCCACGATAATAATGAAATGCTTTTTTTATTCTATAACACAAATGCAGAGAGCATTTGTGTTATAGAATAAAAAAATTGAGTCAACTTCTCGCGTATTTTAAATAAATGAGGAATGACGGAGATACTAATCGATATCTGCTTTTCACGAGCGTTGAAGAGGGACAACTTTTTTGAAAAACATCGCTCCTAGGTACGTAGGCTAGCTATCGAACTTTTAGCCTAGGCTTCTAGGTCGGCAATTTACTAGAGTTACATAAAATATGTAATTGATTTGGAATCAACAGCACTCGTCGGCAGTGTCTGTACATCATAAAAGTAAGTTGTTATTTCTTAGCGAATTTCTCAGTAAAAATTCCTAGACGAGTAATAAATGTTCGCTACGGTCATTAGCGGCCGGCTAGCACCTGTCACTTCAAATCCGAAACGAATTTAAAGTGACCGCCTTAAGAATTCACCACTTCACAACCAACTAAAATAGATAAGGCCAATGCTTACGAGCGGTGATTAATTTCGCAGTTAAACACGCGCGTGTGTATCTCATAATCATAAAACGGCACTTGTGCTTGTGCCGGCCACGCCACTAGGATTTCTCGCTCCATTTATTTTGTATTACCATGTTGCAGTCGAGTAATGACCTTAGGTCTCATCTATTATTCGACTACTAAATTAATATTCTTATTTCGATAAAGGTCAACAACTTTCCTGTTTACAATCGGAACAATTGACTGGTTTAACAGGTGATAACCGATAATTATTTTAGTATATCAAATTGTAGCAGTCGTGGCCGAGCGGTTAAGGCGTCTGACTAGAAATCAGATTCCCTCTGGGAGCGTAGGTTCGAATCCTACCGACTGCGAAAATATTTTTATTAGTCCTTTTTTGATTTAATTCGCAAATTAAATTTATAAAATATTTGTTAATTTTCTTCTTGTTATTAATACTTTGCTAACTTCAACAACAATGAGAAAGAGTTAATATTTTTTTATATAAATACATTTCCAAAGTAAAAAGAGCGCAATTTAAAGTCTGACCAGTTTGTAACAGCAAGAGGCCTTTAAATGAAGAACAACAAAAGCTGTCGTCCCACGCAATGATCGTCTGGAAGATGGCCGCGCGGCTGTAGCGGCCGCTCATTAAGCCGAGTGCACGTGCGTTGCCTCCGGCATTCGACGCTTTTATCTCCACAACTCAGGGTTGCGTCCGACGTGGCTTGCCCAATCATATTAAGTTTTTTCTTTATATTGGGTATGTTTAGTATGTAAGCATTAAGATTTATGAGTTTTATCTAAGAACTTTTCACCTGTCTTCCATTATCATCAAATACTTCGTCTCGCAAAAAGAATTAGAGTGTAAGATATATTTGATTTGATTTTAAAACTTATAGTCTCGATAGCTCTTGTGTTAATATATTTGCCAAAGCATTGTTAACTTAAAAACTAACGTAATATTCCCACCAGTTCTTAGGTTAGTTCAAATACTATAGAAAACGAAAAGAAATAATACATTGTCAATTTCTGACTGATGTTATCGCCATATACCTTATACCTTGTTTCACAGCGAGATATGATTTTAGAAAACAAAGGTTTTTACCTTAAAATACGCAAATTGAAAAATATTTTCGAAAAATAACTTTTTCTTATAATTATTACCTTATAGTATCTCAGATATCCTTAGGTATCCATATCAAACATCACTTTAAACATCACTTCACTTTATCTCCACAAAATTACAACATTTCTGGTAAAAGTATAAAAAGTGTAATGGCCGCCATGTATGAAAAATGACGTTTCTTTGTTTACAACATCCATATCTTGCTATATAACATAATAACAGCTAGCAACATTTTTCGGAATTAGCTGAGTAGGTTAGTACCTAGAATCATGTATCACAAAGACCGTGCGAATGTTAATGTTATGCATGTATCTAACATTAATCAAGTTCAAGCTCGGTGAATATACATACAATACTTTCTCCACAGTTTCTTAAGACTGCATGCATTACAATTTTCACTAATTTAAGTAATGTAAACATAAGAAATTTGAAATAAATATATGAAATCAGGAATATAAACAATGACGAATCTTTTTGTCTGACTTTTATCTAGGTCTTCTATTCTGGTTCTTTGGTGGTGGTCTACCTTTCCTAATTCAAATACAAGAAAACTTAATCGAATATTATATAAACTAACATTTTTATAGTAAAAAATAGTGTATAGAAAATATAAAACATTGTAAATCGAAGAATACTTCAAAAGATGCAATAAAACCATATAATATTTTCTTAACATAGCATTGCAACGCATACCAAGTTCAGCTAGTTATTTATAAGAATAATATTTAACGAATAAGCAGATATAATTATTTTTACAAAATTTATAAAAAAAATATGGCCAAAGTTATAAAATAAAGGGTAAACATAAGTCGATTCAAAAATACATTAATTATAAATCAAATTTACTGCTAATTGGATGAAGCGATGAGAAAAAGAAATAACAATGTATTTGTATATGAACACAATTTGCGCTCGAAACGAAACACTAAACCGCATTAGCTCCGGCCAACTGGCACCCCTGCGAAACGACTTTCCGTCATGGGATTCAGAGTCCGTACCAGGGATTTAAGGTTTCATTACTTTGGCGAGAAGACCCTTCGTACATACCCTAAGCGACGCAGCGACCCCTACCACGCACCGATCCAAGATAAACTTTATACATTCGCATTACATAATGCAAATTCGAGTAATTGTTCCAGGATTTACATTTAAATTTAAATAATGTATCCCTGTGTGCTTTCTTAGATACTTGAACCCGATGAAGAAGTAAATGTAACCTAAGATATAACAAAACAATTTATTTAAAACGCTTGTATCTGCCTCCGACGATTTCTACAAACTTTACGTTCAGATACTTAATTACTAGTTTAAGGTAAATAAAAGTAACTTTTGAAAAGATTTTTAAGTACTTACTTTATTAGAGCAATGCGATTAAAATAAATTGATCGGGGTAAGATCTCTTATTTTAATATCATTTATTTTGTATTTATACAGACACCATAGACTACTACCACCAAGTGCGTTCAAGAGAGGCTCTTGTTCCTAATTTCAGATCAGAATTATAAGAGATCTGTATCTCAAACACGTGTGTTATTGTTTTATCTTGTGCATTGTAAGTATATTATTTCTGTATTAGAAGACTAAACTTGTTTGGAGTTAGTATTCTTGCTAATAATCTTAATCTAAATATCCTTGATTAAGTTATATTTAAGATTTATTATAAAACCGGTTTCGTTAGTAGTTTTGACGATTTATCAAATTTAATTTATACTTAGTTATTTTTTTATTATATTAATTTTATTTTGTTGGCTGAGTAATGGTTTTTGTAAACCAGAATAGACTGAAATATCAATCCTTGTCCGCTTTTAACGAAGCTCATTAGTTCACAATCGTGGAGGGAACCTTTCGGAATAAAATGTCTAACGAATAATCTAATTTAATGTTACTTATTTCGTACATAAAACTCGAAAAACCGGAAATTAATTACTGCGATCATAAATCAAACTAACAGCAATTACGCCATGGAATTTATTTTATTTTAAAGAAATCTGCGATGAGAAACACGAATAAAGAAAACTTATGATCGTGAGTCCGTAGTACCGCGTAGTTTTCCCCAATAGGAAAGTAAAAGCTATGGAGTCAAATGCGGAGACCCGAGGGAGGGAAGCGAGGCGAGACCTCTAATGTACAAATATTGCGGACGAAATGAATATTTTCGGCTCCCCCTGCAGGGCGGAACAAGTGTAGGTTTTGATTAAGTCACCAAGCAATATGAATATAGCAGCCATAAAGCGACACGACAAGATAATTAAAAAAATACTACAAGTGTTTGACTTAATAAATAATTTTAGTTATTTTTGTATACCACAACACGTCTCTACTGGGTCATTTTTTGGCCAAAGTCTCAAATATCTAATCTTGAAACTTTTGGTTAAATAGGTAAGAATTAATTCTGAAACTTTTTTATTAGACTTATTTATGTTCATTTTATTTACTTAAGTATGCCTTATTTGCATTATGCTAGGGTGTACTTATTGCCAACTTGTAACTCGAACCTATTTTTGACTTACACAATAAATCTTTGTTTCTGTTTCATAAACATAAACGAGTAAGTAGTGAAGAAATCTAATTTTGGTAAAACAGCCGTGTGCGTTTGTAAGTCGACAGTTGTTCCTATTCGAGGCAATCCCGTATCCAGCCACGTCCCAAGTGTCCCGCTAATACTCCATATGGCGCAACACAAAGCGCGATGTACAAACCATACCATAAACAACCAATACACGATGAGCTCCCTAACCCGAAGTTAGCAATCCTCTAACCCCGTTAGACCGAAGATTGCGGGGAGAGAGGCAGTGCAAGTTGCACTGGTGTATTATTCATAGTGCTGGAGGGCGGAAAAGTTGATGCAACGACATGTGCATGCATTAGGGACGATGCGACAACCAGACACCAACAGCTCAGCTCTATTAACTTTAACAACTGGCCTGCGCCCGTATCCCTGTTATTATAACAGATCACTGTAATAAAAAATTGAACATATTTAGACACGGGCAACAAATAATTTATAGTTAGTATTTCAGTACTTCCTTTCGATTGTGACGTGTAAATAGATTAGGCTTACATATACCAAGTGTGAATAGGTAAACGCTTAATTAAGGCTTACCTTCCGTCGACGGCATTACCACTTTAATTCAATTCGCTTTGTTGTCAATCGAGATTAATCAATGTGAAAAAAAAACAAAAAATTACGTAATGTATAAATTTGATCACTATGTAGAAAAGCTATATGATGAGTAACAAAAAAGCTAATCGGATAGGAAGTCATTCATGTAAGCTTTCTGGTTGTAGGTGTAGTAAAATTGATAGGTTATGGTAATAGAAATCGGTAATTTAGGACAACCCTTACTAATGTATGTAACACAATCTATAATCACATACACACAAACGCACCCACACATACACATATGTATGGGACATACCCATGCATATGCATATATATATATAAAAAAACCGCAGCACTTTATTAGCAAGTATGGTGTATACAATAACAATCTGAAGAGACTTATCGTTAGAGTAATTCTTGTCTTTATTTATATGAGAAATGTTAATAAGAGTTTTTGATAGTTCTCTTTCTATCCAAAATTGTTTATTTAACTTCTATATCTCTTTTATTAAATAAACAAACATACAAGAATCAAAATGTGGTTCACATTCACAGACTACACAATTGACGAAGCAACGCGGCGATAGTGGGAAACGCAACATCCGACCGGCGGTGTTTGCATTTCCCACGGACTGCCCACGCAATTCTCACCTCCTTTGCTCACCACTCAAACAAAACAACTTTATAAGAAACAATACTTAGCCTTTCCTTATACGTTTATTGTCATCTACGAGATAAAAGTTCAGACAAACATTCACCTAAGGAACTTATTCAAACAATACGCAAAATCAAGTTACCATATTCGTGTGTGTCGCCACTATTAACTTAAGAGAGTTTTATTAAGTGTAAGTAGTTTGTGCTTGGCGATCCTAAGACGTGGCGAATCTCTCTTTCTGTGCATTTGTGAGCACAGTACGTTGTACTACTTAACGCGAAATTGGATTGGATTTTGGGTTTTTTTTTCGGATTTAGACGAATTTTTACATGCTTTTATCAATTATAACGAGCCAGTAATAAGTTATTCTACTAAAATAGAATAGAAACCATTTGAAATTTTATAACGTTTTGATAACTTAGAATACACTTGACATGTTAACTGAGTGTTGAACGTTTTAGTATTTCAACGCCATGAAGTATTTTGATAAACAAAACGCAAAACTTAACTTAAGTATCGGCAAAGATAACGCGGGTCGCGACTTCTTGCGCACTCTCAGCAACACGCTGTCGAAATCACCACTCGAGCCACGTGTCTCACTCACGAGCACTTCTAAATAAATATCCGATGCCGAGCGCCGAGTGCCGGTGAAAGTGTGTTGAAAACATTTCATAACAGACGATCTTGTTCGTTGATAAAGTGGATACAAAAAAAACTTTATAATTGACAAGTGTCAAGCTAGTTTTCAGTTTTTTTTTTAATATGATGTAATTAACACATCAATGTATCACTATAACAGAAAGCCTGAGGGAAGAAGACCCGATTCCTCTACCGCTATGGTGGACATCGCACTCCGATCTCGATAGCCACATAGTTAGGTACTACGGTCTGCCTCCTGATTCCGTCCGAACACAGTCATTTCTCAATGATATCAATTTTGGTGGTTTCACTATTATTGATTTTGGTACGTTGGCGTCAGGAATAAAGTATGGACTACCCACAATAATAGGAAAAAGGCAGGGATGATGACGATATTTTTATAAATATGACGGTCATTATGATTAGGTAGTTATGTGCTGTCTGTTACTTGTACCTCAAGCCAGAAAGAGAAGTCGTGTGGCATCCACCATAGAAAGACAACCGACCGATTTCTACGGTTCAGATCCAGCGAAAGTAAAAGTTGACCTAACAAAATAACAAGTAAAAAAATCAAAAAATACACAATGTTAAACTAAAACGTATTTACATCAAGATAATTTTATCATTAGTGTGCTACGTGTATAAAAACCGCAATAAAAGCGTATTTTTATGAGGGCAGCGTCAACGCGGCATACTGACGCGTTGATAGGCAGAGGTGACATGTCGCACTAATTTACGAGCCATAGCAGTCGCGCGATAGCGTTTCCAACTAAAAAATAACCGACCAATAGAGTACACAAATATTATAAGAAGATAAATGTTAATTTGAATTTGTAACAGATGTTAAAACTTGTCAAAATTTATTTCATTACTCCACAGACTGATGTAGAGGTAAACTCTTTTACAAAATGCGTTACATCTTGCTTTTTGCTATAATAAGAATTTTAATATAAGATGCTAGTTTATATTAAAATATGACAATTTTCCTCATTAGGAGGTTGAACGATTTAGCTCCCACTTTCAAATTCGTTGGTATAGACATAGATTGACAAACATCCTCTGATTGTAACCAAGCTTGTAGCTTAAGGGCCTTTACACACTACGTTTTTTTTTTGCGCGCTGATAACGCTCGTTTTTGACGTGCCCATCCTTTGCACATTACCTGCGCCTTTGTAGCGATACCAAAGCGCTAGTAACGTGCAACGCGTCCACGATCTTGCGTTCGCTAAGCGTTCTAAAGGCGATAAAAGCGCGTCGTCAGCGCGCACAAAAAACGTCTTGTGCAAAGTCTTAAGAAGTCGTAATACAGTATAAACATCAAAGAAGCGATTTACCGTACATCAAGCACCAATTTTAACTAACCATTTGGTGCACGTCATTCGAACACAAGTTATTGTTACAAGCTTGTCCTAACCAATATTATAAATACGAATGTGACTTTGTTAGTTTATTTGTTTGTTTATTTGTCATTGATCATCACAGATCATACAGAAAATAACATAAGGTGCTTACTTTTTATCCCGGAAATAAAACTTTTCCCTATGTACTTAAAACCTTCATTAACAATATCGATTGCTATGGTGTTGTTTCGTTTTTGACAATAACAACTTTTTGACACATGTTGCCTATAATTTGAAGTTATTATACCCAGAATCATTTTACAAAAAATATCACCATGGTAAATGAGAAAGCGTGCTTAGCCACGCGCAACAGTCGGACTATAAATTGAATTTCTAGCTATTGAACTACGGCAGATTATACACAATTTAAAATTAAAATAATTGTCAAAATAAATAACAGTAGTCGATCCGTAGCTTATTACAAATTCTACAGCAAGCGTTTTGCTCAGTGGCGCCTCCCTAGGCTATAATGCGCACTAACAACGTCACGCGGCGCGCACGCGACCACTGAAAGCATTTTAATGATTGCTTTAATGAATGCTATCATTAGAGTAAAAGTATTGCTTTTGCTATATTATTTATATATATAGTACTTTAAATAAATAATTAGTAATGTACTTTTGTTGATAAAAATAAATTGACTACACGTTTAACAATTCCGAAGTTTTGTGTAGTTCATTTATAAGTGTCGCACTTATTTTGACTTAATAAGAGTAAATAGTAACTTTAACTAATATTCGAATATCACAATGTATTACTACAATGTAAAGTAAAACATCGATTATATCTATTTATAAATTTCAGCTCTTGCCTATGGGCCCTGTGGCGCAACGGATAACGCGTCTGACTACGGATCAGAAGATTCCAGGTTCGAATCCTGGCAGGGTCGCAATAATATCATTTTGTTTTTTTTTTATTAAGTATTTTAGTTAGATATAACCATATAATAAAGTAACAGAAAATATAACCTTTTATTATATTTTTATATGTATTTAAAATATGTCTAGCAAAACCTGAGATAAACAGATTCAAATTCAAAAAAAGTTGGTCGCAAAATTGCATTTTTCAAAGATATTAGGTATGTGTGGTATTTATTATTTAAATAAAATTTATATGCACATAGGTAGGTATCCCCAATATTCTTCCACATCGTCGGTATGTTAACAATATAAATGACAGATTTCCACTTTGCAATCTTATCTTAAAAGTTGTAAGTTGACAAAATATTTGAAGCATCCCGTAACAACTTTGTGGGTAACTTTTGACCTTTTTTTTCTATTCAAGATAAAGTGTTGTGATCAACATGCTTCAGTTTTTTATAATTGTTATAGGTATTTAATGTGTAAGGCGGTTAGAGGTAGTAATAAAAATAGTGTTACTATTTTACCATCAAAATTGGTTAAATGATTATGATTAATTTAAAACAATTTTCTTTCAATCCGTAGATTGTAACACAAAAAATGGTCAGGCCTAAAATATTTTTTACACCTTAGCGATATCATTAATTGTGCAATAAGACCGCGAATATTTACGCTGATCAATTATACGAAAGTGGTCGAGATGTGCAAATACCGTCACTTAAAAGCTACGCTTCTGCTCTTACGTTCGCGAACGGCACTGTTCACTTAACATTAGGGGAAACGATTCTATTCTTTGCACCCATTGTTTTGCTTTGTACAGAAAAAAAACTAATTTCAATGAATACATCACCACATGCATAATATAAAACGACATTCTTTATAGCTATTACAAAGCGACAAAATCAGCTGCTTCGTGAGTCGCAGTCGTTATCAGTTGGGGGTCAAGAGCGCGCCTTCCGCTGATAACGAGCGGTGATAACGCCGCCGCAGCCGCAGCATCCAGAACCGGGACAAAGTTATTTATAGACCGAAATAAAGTGTCATTACAAAATACAACGACAAAAACCGAATCAGATAACCCGAGCACATGTCAAAGAAACTTTTTGTTGCAATGTTTACCAACCAGTACTGATAACGCTCGTTTGACTTTCGGATTAGTGTTGCCATAAAACACTTTGTTTCTAGGACAGATAGTAGTAGTAGTAGTCGTCGTCGTTTCAGCCGTTTTTCGTCTACCGCTGGACGTAGGCCTCCGCGATTGATCGCCACAAAGTAGTACTAATAAAGACAATTATTTCGTTGATTATTTGGGCGATCACTGAACATTTTACACGCGGAAAAATATTTTTCTAAATGCTGAATAACTTTAGCATGCACGCCAACACAGAGGTCAAAACCTACTCATATTACTCAGTCCCTAATCTGATATGATGATGCACATTACTTATAAATATTAGGAGAAAATTGTAGAACACCTATACTCATATACATACGTAGTTCAGACATATCGATTGCTATTCATGTACCAAAAATTCTTTTTGTAACCTAAACGTGTTTAAAAAGCTGGAAAATCAGCCTCCAATGACATTTTCCATATGGTGCTGGTTTAAAACCTAACCCACTACAAGCCATGCGCTGAAACAAGGCTTTTCAAAAACTGATTAGAGATTTTTTTAAATTTCTTAGTGTATTTGTCGATATCGTGGTAACCATATAACAAGTAGATAAGCGTCGTCTTCTCGCCGCATTCATCTGTCTGCATCGATAATCAGAATGGGCATTTTTTCCCTGTTTACCAGAGAGCGTTCCGATTTTAAATATTTTCTTAGCTTTTAGTCCCTTAGCATCATGCGGCCGGCAAACATCCTGTCCGGGAACAAACATTGGGCCGGTCGTCTTGCGTCGCGACCCGGACATCGCGGACACGCGCTAAACACCTATGTACCTTACACTTATCTATTTGATTTGTTATGTAACTCTTTAAGAGTTTAAGACACGTCCATGCACGTTCTTTTCATTTTTTCTTGTAAGGTAGTGTTACATTTTCTGTTTACAGTGTGGGATTTTTTCAAATGTATCACAATAAGTTGATACGCATACCGCATAGGGGTATGGGCTGATACAAGTACTAAACCGATTAAATAATTCTTTCACAATTAGAAAGCTTCATTATTCAGTAGTAACATTGACTATATTTTTTTATTATCTTCCAATATCTTGATTTGCAGAGCGAAGCCGGCAATTAGTTCAGTATAAAGCTGTATGCCCCTCGCTATGAAAGTCGCTGACAGGCGCGGCGTCGAGTGCCCTCCTCTCTAGTGCTCCGGACCGCAGATCATTCGATTACAATCTGCGTGAGCCAAGCCCCTTGACTAACAAATCGCAAAGTCAAAAACTTTACAATTAAGCCGTGACTGGCATAACGTACCGAACATTGATAGTCTCAATTTTATTTTAATCATATGTAACATATTTAAAACGTGTAACAAAATAACACTTTCTATATATCAGTTTTTGATTTAGTACATTTAAGTTTGATGATCTATTTTTATATTACAGGTACATAAGTATACCTGCAGGCCTTCTTTCATAACATCTCAATCGCAAATATCCGCGCAAAAGTATTTACGACTAAAGATTCATAAATATGCTATATTTAACGTTACTTCTGTAATTTCAAGTCACTCGGAGCTGATCTTTGTTTACTATAGATGAGTAAAAACTTGTGACAGAGTTTATAAGAAAAACATAAAACAACAAATGGCGAATGACTTAGGTTTTCCAAATTTAATGTTTAATAAGTTATGAAGAGCGGAGGGCCACTGTTATCTCTACGAGTCTCCTTTATAAATCGTAGTATGTACGACTTGTACAATAAAATATAAGCCATTTTTATTCAATACATTTATTTTGTATCAACCCCTCATTGTTAAGTATGCCGCCAATGATTTTCTCATAACAGGGTACAAAGAACTAACACCCTAGTAACATTTATCTGCATGTAACTTTAAAAGGGTATCGATTAAGCCATGTAGCATTTACACCGTGACCTCCCCCGCGCAACTGGCACGTGGCGGTGTGAGCCCCGGCCGCGTGGCGGGCCGGCCGCCTCGTATCTACTATATGAGATAAATCATTAAAATGCATTAAAATGTATCATTCATTTATACAATTTGTTTGTATTTTGATCTGTTAAAATTGCCCGTTCTCTTGTTTAAAATGTATGTCTTAAAATAATAGAATTTGATTGTTACTAAGACATCTTTTTAGAATACAGCTTTCTTGTAGAGCTCAGCCCGTAGCTGTGCTGTGATTTGGGCACGGATTGGCTGTTCCATGTTTGTTGAGTAAACTACCTATCTCTTATAGACTCAGATTTTTAGTTACTTTTGTTATATACAATGAATGTCAGAGTTATCACCGTATACAGGGTACATTTGTATGTGACCTTTGTATGTTTCGGAAAGCGGAATGAATTTCCGTGTCCAAGCCCGGCATGGCTTGGATTTATGTATAGAACGGAAAGACGCCTGACTTACTACGAAATTCATAATTATAAATACTTCAGCTTTTAGTTGAATTAATTTTCAAAAATAATAAAAATATTCTGTGAGTCAGCACATTCGTGAAAAAGTTTCTGTCACTCACACAAAAAGTGACACAAACTGAGATATTACTAGGAAGTAAGATAAATGTACACCTACGACATTTAGGTACTAACTGTGGACCGAGCTTCACTTCGCGCTGCCTTTTGTACAAGATTTATTTTTTTAGCAATAGATATTTAGTATTCGGGTAATGTCATATAGTGCCATCCAACAAAAAGTTGAGATTATCATCTTTGTCAACATCTTTGGCGCTACGTAAATTATTAAATTATTCGCGTTATCACTGGAAAGACAACTAATTATAAAATTTAAACCAAAACGTTAGAGCCGTTTTCAAAATAGCCGAAATATATATAGGTATATACATTTTTATAAAAGAATTGCTCGCTTTATATCATGAGGATGCACGAATATATAAATTCGCATGCATAATAAGTACATATATAACTGTCAACTTAAATTTGAATAACAACCAAGGTCCTAATAGATATAAATTCTGCCCCTATGTAATATTCCTTTGCCCATTTACAATGAGTCAATGAAAACTTTCACGCGCTTCCGGCCCCGCACGTGATCTCACATCCGACGCACACCGGAAATAAACAGTACGGAAGCGATAAGCAAGCAACAGCGCTGTGGGAAAACTTTATCGATTTTCTGCGTTCACGTTTGAAATATGGGAAATATGTACCATGTGAATTGAACGAAAATTATACATTAAAATAATTATGTTTACAAATAGCTTTGCAAAAACGAGTAAGCATTATAAACTCTAATGAAGTATTTAACTTTATGAGTTTATTTTTCATTTTTGTAGTTATATCTTATACATGCGCTGGTATATACCAGTTACAAGATGTATAAGATATATTTGAAGATCTGGTTAGACAAAAATAATAATCATTAAAGCGTAAAATGTTGATTCAAAGGAATACATTTCATTTATTACGTTATAAAGTTTTACATTAGTTGTAATAAAATAAATAAAAATCTTCAATGACTTTCTGAGTTTTTGCTTTTTGCATTCTTATGTACAAAATAGTTAAAATTTTGGGACGGTTATTTACCGAGAGGTCAACCTCCTACAATTCGGATGCAATTACATTTTTACTACTTTTTTGTGCGCCATTGTTCGGATCAAATAAGTTTGGTGTAAAGCAGAAAACGACTGCTAACGTTAACCTCAATTACATAAAATGTCAGAACCCTTTTTTTTGTTTTATGAACAAATGGGTCCATATTAGTTAGTGCTTATATATTTTTTCGGTTGTTCAGTGTAGACGTGCGTGAAGTGAGTGACGCTCGGAATCGATCGGGCGTGGCAGCATTCCCATGAGATAGTCTACAAAAAGGGATAGCATGTAGCAAGTAATGCTACTACTAGGCAGTCTTCATCTACGATATATAAAGACCGGTATATAAATATTTTTATATAGGTAGAAGAGACTCATTTGATTCGCTGAGATATAAAAATATAAACGTTTTTTGCTTCGTCCGTAAATCTTAATAACACTCCCTTGTTTTATAATTACGTAGAGAATACATATTATATACTTCCCTGTTCTGAACACAGTCGAGTTTTTTATTCGTAAGACCAAGTGTTGAATGCCTTGGCTTATAAGAATTTTGTTGTTGATTGAGTTAAAAATTCCACATTTGTTAAGAAAGGGATATCATTTTATGGACCAATTAAATATAACATCGGCCAAAAATAATTGCCATAATTTTGTATCAGTGGTATCTTGAACTTTTGAACTCCTAATAAGGTAAACTTTATCCGTATCTATTTTTATATGAAAGAGGCTTACATCTTAAAATAAAATAAATAATTCAAAAATAGAGTAAAAACTTCAACATTTACCTTAAATAACTTAGCAACATTGTAACAGAATACGGGACAGCTTAGCTAAAGTAAATAAAACAATTTTATATCGCTAGTCGCTAGATGTCTTCCAAGAGGACGCGGACACGGTTTTCCACTCGGCGGTACGACGCCTGAATTACGCGAAACGTGCCCACAATCTAAAAACATTCCACCCTCGCCCGCGCGTAATATGTTTATAGACCGGCTGATAAATAAAATATATCGCAAATGTTAGAAGCAATCGGTGATACCCACTACACATTGACACTATTCTCAAAGAGATATCTTCTGAATCGCAAAATTTAATTAATGTTTTTAATAGTAATAGAATTAGGCAGGACGATATTTAAAGCAGAGAACCGTGAGGACGGCAAAATTGCGAGGTCCTAAGTCGCTGCAGCATTATGGGGGTACAACCGAAGCACAACCTCCAATTTATTGCACCAAGGCTCAGTGTAGAGGAGCACTAAAAGGTGTACTGTGCTCGAACCCTCTCGCGTTAACCTCAAAGAAGGCCAGCGAGATAATTTTATGGAAATTTCACGAAAGCTTATTTTCCTTACAGCAGCTGAGTATTTTTAAAGGTACCAAAGTTAGTCAGTACCAAAGTACAATAATTTTCCCGTCTTAATGAAGCGAAGTGAATTACTTAGTGAAAAATATATAATGAATTTAAAAAATGTAACATAGAAATAAATAAACTTTCTTCCACCCCTATGTTAATATTGTATACATAGCTCCTAGGCGACCCGCAACATTTAATCGAATTAATCTATTTTAAGTAAGTAAATGTGAAATCATACGGGCGAGCCCGTAGAAGTAAGTCGGGCGCGCCCCGGTCTGCAATTTAATAAAAAGGTTTCCCATAGAGATTAGAGCGGCTGTGTACAGGCAGTTTGCCGGTAATGAATCCGGCGCGCCACGCCCGCTCCTCCCTCGCGCACGTGTCCACCAATTTGTTGAATGCGATCGATGCCACCAACTTAGCCACAACTTTCTTTGGTTTCTTGATTAGACACATTTTATAAATTCTGATTTAATCATCAGAATAAATGTGCTTATTGATTGGAATATAGTATATAATAAGACTTTACATAAAATTACTTCGTTAAAATGCTAAATACGTTAATTCAAAAAATATACATATTGGTTTAGATATTGTGGGTATGTGTGTGGTACGTGGCATTCAGTAGCAAAGGTATAAGTACACTTTAAAATATACTACTTATTTATTTAATTTACTTAATCTTAAGTTCATTTAATAGCAGAGACAGCTCACGAATTTATTCCCATAGCTAGCATGTATACTTGTAGACACAAGTGGCTCGACGAAGGGTTCTGATTGAGTTAGCAGACATGCATCTGCCAATTTGTAGCATAGCCCTTGAGTCTGGCAGCGGCGTCGTATGCGGGATGCAATTACAGACTCATAATTAAATAGCTATATTAACTAAACTAGTATTTCTGGGATTAAGTTATATTTACTTTGTAAATAAGCCTTTATTTGCAAGAATCAAAGAGTAATAGATAACAACAAGGGAAACCTTTTAACAGAATAAGTTTTGCAGCAAAAAGTGTGCTGTACATAAAGATAATGTAGTAAACGGTTTTATTATGTGTTAGTATACTATTACATTATTTACTGATAACCATTTTATGTTAGCCGAGGAATTAACGTAGTTATGAGCCAAATTGTTTTCTTATTTAAAAGCCTTTATTTGCCTAATAAAATACCTAAATGAGACGTAATTACCAAGGCCTGTTAACTAATAAACTATACTATTGTCGTACATATCGAAAAATTTATAGCATGAAATTTAAAAATAATAAAATAAATATTACATTTAAGTCAATTACAAATTCATAAATGACAAAAATTATGTGAAATTATATACAATAACATTTTAAAGATGCATTAACAATCCATTAAATTCTGTGTATAAAATATACTTAATTTAATAATATGGCAGACGAGGCAAAAGCTTAATATATCATAAACATAAGAAATGTAATCAAATCATCTAGATAATATTTTAAAGTCGTTGCTCCACTTCCAGAACTAAAAGCTTCCATCAACAAGCCGGTGGGCACTTATGAGCTTCATATTATAAACAATAACATCGGAATCTTTTTAACACGTCATTCGGTTTATATACTTTGTATTAGAGCAACGCAAACGAGGCGAATAATTCGACTTGTTAAGAAAATACGCGCACGTGCGGGTGCTTGCGTGGCGCAAGACTCGCGGACCCTCCGCGCGGATGAATCATGTGTGCTCATTGCTTAATAAACAGACGTGCCCTAAAACCGAATTATATATAATTAATACATATAAATAAACTGAATCATATGCATAAGTAAAAAGTCTATTTTAACCCAACTCATCTAGACAGAGAAGGATGGCTCGGCTAGTTATAAGGTTATAACAAACTCAATAAATCACACGAATAAAATATCCGCACCCGCATTGGTCAAAGCTATTACTCTTACCCCCAATCATCAAATCGCAAGATCGCTGCCCAAATACTGAGTTAATGAGTGTATATGAGTTTTTCACGGTGTACCGCGCGTATTCACAGCCGAACTGTTTTCAACATCAAAAACCCCATACTGGTCGAAACCTAAAAATTCACATATTTATAGCAAGAAACACTGAGTGTACATCTCTAGCTTGTACACTTGCGCCAAGCCCTAAGACAAACAAAGTGGCGCCGACGCCGGAGATTATGAGAGCGCATGATTAACACACTAGCGCCTCTGCGCCGCGCCGCGCCACGCCGGTCTATCCGCTTCTCGTCTATAACTTATAGTCAGATCAAGCCCGCGCGAAGCCTTGTGCTATGTGTGAATGCGTCTTTATGTGATCAACCGATTTTGCTAATATAATAGCTGAAAATCGATCCGGACAAATTACTATCGGCAACAGCAGAACTGAAAGAATCAGCGGCAATTTGACGTATCATGTCAAACGCAACAAAACTTATTTTAGATTTGATATTATTTTTATATATAATCACCATGGCCAACCTAACGACCCAAACCTATAATCATAATGCATTCTAACTTAAAATTTAATGTAATAACGCAGGCAAAATATCCGTTAAATAATTTTACGATTTGACTGTTTTTACAAAAAATAATCTGTCGAGAAATTACTATTGTAGATGATTGATTGAGTTTAAAATATGCCTAGTGCGATTATGAGCTGACGTAGTTTAAAATCAAACGGTGACAGATATAACTTGGATACAGCACATATAATTCATAAAGGAATATGATTTTATATCGGTATGAACAGATATTTATTATTGCCGTCTATTGCCTCTATTTTCCAATGGCTGGAGCTAATGATCATAAGCTGACTTATGTTTATTGATTTTACATATTAATCATAGCTTATTACTTTATCTTTCTTAAACAATAAATAGATTTCCCACAACATTAAGAATAAAATCAAAAAATAAATTTTATTATTCATAGTTTCAAAGAAATTCAAACTAATTTATAAAACACACCTTTATACTCCGGCTATTTTTAATCACGCTGCGATAATGTGGGCCACCTGTCAACATATTAAATATATTTTTATTACACAAAATGGCACGATGACTAATCTATTACAGATATATTAAATTAAAGTGTCTGTATGTAATATACAATACAATTTTCATACTGAATACATATGACGTATATACGGTACTTATAACAATGCGCTTTTTACACACTCGCAGTCTCTTATATCTGAGGATCAGCTCAGCAGCATCAGGTATGCACTATCTCTCCGTCTCAGTCTTCATCAGACTTAACACTTTACAACGTTAACAAAATAATGGCATTCCTACACAGCTTCTCATTAAGACGGTAGTAATGAGGGGTATAAATGTGAAATAGATTATTAAAGCGAGCACTTAGTGCGAATAAAACTGCGCACGTGTGGATTGTTGCGGCTCGTGTAAATAAATCACGGCGCGCGCGCAACCTCGACGTTGCTATGACGACGCGACTGTACCTACTCCCACTGACTCATGTGTATGAGAACTTCTCCTAGATATAAATGTCTGGTGACGAACAATCATAAACAGAATCTCCCATATGAAATGTATCATTAATTTACATACATTATAGTGGAAAGTTTTATGTTTTTAACCATTACCTTCTGAGTTGAGGAATAACTACACGATTAAGTGTTTGTGCACAACCTGAATACGTATACCTTGTTTCATAGCAAGATGGGATTTTTGTAGACAAAGGTTTTTACGTTGAGGTATTTCCAAAATATTTTCGAAACACAAACTTTTTCTCACATTACCTTATAACAATATATTACACAATTTCATTCCACTTTATCTCACGATCTCTACAAAATTACAACATTTCCGATGAAAGTGTAAAAATTGTAATATCTATATCCACGCTGGAAATGTTTGTAAGATGATTCCGAGTATAATAACTTCCAATTATGTATATGTAACCTTTGTCAAAAAGTTTTGATGATCGGTTGACTTGTTAAGGAGTTACAGCGTAACAAACTCGCATTCGCATTTATAATATAAGTTAGGATATTTTGATTCAAATAAGCACAGGTTTTATTTTTATTCCCAAATTTTTCTAACCTTTTAAAACTACATTTTAAATCATAATTAAGGATCATCGTGATAGAAAATATTTTTATTAGATTACAAATTATTAAAAAAGTAACAATATTATCTATTGCTGAACAAGTAATACTACTTTATGATGAATATCGGACAGGAGTTGCTTGATAAGCTCTTGGAATGAATAAAGGTACTAATATAGATTATTATATTAATCAATATGTCCAGGACAAAGGGTTCAAGTTAGCAAATGATGTACACTCGCGGTCACAAGTGGCTCGCAGCTGTCAGTTTGTCGAGACAACAGTTGCGAGTGTCGACTTGCGACTACCACATTAGATTTGCCGAGATTTATGTCGTACTTTTTTTTTCTTATTTTAATGTACGATTACTCACACTTACTAATCTAAGCTAGAGTTTATTCTGATTCAAGCGAGCGTCAAGTTGGCATCGAGTACAGCTGTTTCGATCATGTCGCTGCGTCGGATAATGTGTACTGCCTTGTTTAAAACTTCTTAGTAATTTATTTGGTCAAGAGTTCTCTGAAGAAAACAAACTATTTTTATTATTAATAAGCAAGTGCTTTAATGCCGCATTAAATTGTTTGGGAATTTAATTTAAAATAACTCTATCTTAATAGTTGCAGTTATTCCCATTTTTTCCTGCTTCGTTTATCAAAAAAATCAATAGATATAGATATATCATCTACGTATACGATATATTAGTTGGAGAGTACACTTTAAAATTTGACGGTTCCAGAAAATAAATACAAAATATCTTTATTAGATTTAAAATAACCTGTAAAATGTATTTTTAGATTGTCTTTCTTCACTTTTTGACAATTCTTTTTTTTCAGCCTACAGTCGCCCACTGCTGGACCGGTCCCCTGCCACCCTAATCCTGTTGACTCCCATAACTTTGATCAGATCTTTAGAGAATAAAATAAGAAAAGGTATCTTTATTATGGTTGCAATAAATTTAAACTTTTTAGAATTTATAATTCAAAAAGTACTAATTAATTATTTTTTGCTTATTCATATACAATAAAATCTTTACGATGTCCGTAGCTAAGAAGTGAGGTGATAATGGCGGACATAAATTTTATTTTCCCTGGGTTTTGAAATACCCTGGCGCCTTCCTGATTTAATACTCCGTTTGATGTTGATATACGCCGTTGAAAGACAAACGCCACTTAATAATTATATCTACTAATAAATAAAACATTTTGTGACGTGTTTTATCAAGGTTTTATTCGACTCTAGTAGAAAAAAATTACTCATTAACTGCATTCAGTGGTAACGAGAAGGATACGTTAGGCCCTGATATAAAAATATACCTATATGTATCCACTCAACTATAGATGTGAACTCTTTAGTCTGTTATTAATCTAACATATGGTCAGATTAAGTTGATACAAATTCTACAAGCACCGAACGTCAATCTTATTCCTTACCCTGCAGAGGTAGACTTTCCAACGGAAGTCCGCTCCGTGCATCCCCGTCCGTTATAAAGCCACCAACTGGCGTGATTTTTAAAGGAAAAGCATCCAGATGAGCGTCGTATCTTGTGACATGAACGAAAATAATTTGACGCAGCCGTTGCTCGGGCGACATACGGGGACACGTGGCTGCGATATATTACACGCGAGCCGCGCACTAAAAATATTGTGTTGGCAAATTAATGGGCATTCCCGACGGTGGCTTGTGGGATGAAAGGAAGTGCCTTTTATATGTGAAACGTTGGTTTTGTATGAAAACGCGCGGCAGCCGCGCGCACCTGTCCGCGTGCATTGGGCGGCTCGCGGCGCCGACTCGCAGGGCTGAGATATGACATAGACACATAGAAAATACTTTCAGACTACATTATTCTATTAGGTAGTTCAGCGAACTTGACGCTCGTCCACAACTACGGGAGGCGATAAAATTATCCTCTTCAAAGCCAACGACAGAGCCACGTATTGAGTTATAGAGATATTATTTACAGTTATAATTAATTTAGATGGATAATAATTTAATTATGGTCAACAAGATCATTGACTTGAAACATCATTTGAATCCGCAGTTCGACTACTGTCTTCAACCATGTCGTAGCACAAGTTTTAGTTTATGTTGGAATTAGTAAATTATTTAGATATTCTGTTAATACTTCATACAATACATGTATGCCCGAGGTGGGTTGACTTGAGGCAGGCCGTAAAAACACGATAGCCAAAAACTATTGCAGTATGGACTATGGTCGTACTGTGCCGACAGATAAGTGGAAAAAGGGCAGGGAGAAAAGGGGAAAAATAGTATTCATTAATGAATACAAAGAGAAGCAACCCTATACGTTATTACTAATTGCAACATTATGAGGACCCTAATTTTGTACTCTCAATACTTCAAGTACATTTAGTCTTTTCTGACTTTGTCAAGAAATATTTGCAGTATTTTTTTTATTTTACACGCTTTTTTCCGGCCAGACAGCCCTGGTCGGAGCGGATGCGACAAAGAAGACATGTGTCAGAGTGTGCGTCAGTTTCGTAATAATTGAGCAGATTAATAACCCTACAGGGTGTTCATATTTCGCCGTCCGGCTGTCGCGGCCTCTTCCGCGCCGACACATCTTCTACCACCATTTCTTTCATCTTTCACATTTAAAATACGAAAGAGTTAAGTATCTTAACAGACAAATAAATGGTGTTAGTTGTATATATATAATATTAGATTAGAACTATAACACCTTATAACAAAATTCTTGATCAGTTTTAGAGGAAGTTTTATACGTAATATCAGTTTCGTTAATATGTAAATAATATCTTAAAACTACATAAAAATATAAACTATTAATGTAATGTACAATTAGTAATTACCTGGATACTTTTCTAAAGTAATTTTTTTAATACCACTTATTAGGTAACCAAGTAACAAATTGTGTATTGTAGTGAATGGCCATATTTTTTTTATTATTGTTATATAAAATTCCAAATAATCTACATAGCATATTAAGGTATATAAGATATATATAGGTATAAAGTAGGAGTAGATAATTTGTGCAATGTTGTTATAATGTTTTAATAGATATCTCAACAAGCGCGCAATCTGTTGAAATTTGATCTGTTACATTTTAATATTTTAAGCCAAGTGTTGACTCTATTGCCAACAAATCTCAAATATTGTATTTTTTATAGCATAAGAAGCAAACGGGCGACGGTTCGCCGAATATATAAATGATCACTGACGCCCATGAACATCCGCAACTGAACTGAACGGAACTGCAGATGCGTTGCCGGCCTTTAAGGAAGGAGTACGCTTGTTTTTTGAAAGTCCCTAAGTCATATTGGTTTGGCAATACGGCTGGCGACAGATTATTCCACAACGCGTTTGTAGAAAGTAGGAATTTACGCGAAAACCGCACGTTAGTGTCAATGTCAACCATCAAAATGGTGTGGATGGTAGTTGAAGCTCTGTCGTGTTGAACGAAAATACTGTCATAATGTTTTTGTAATGGCACACAACTTATTATTTAGAAAAATGTCAAATCAACTTAAAACAAATTAACGAAATTACTAAACCATGCAGATATAGGATATTGTTAGCAGATCAATGGCCCAGGCTCTGCTGTGACCGTTTAATCACGATAGCCCAAAAACATCTCTTAAATCCGTGATATAAAAATAGAAGCCCGTTATATTATTTGCCCAGATCTGTCGAATTCAAATGATAATAGTGTCAATTGAGTTATAAAATAAAATCAAAGTTTTACAATTTTATCCAAATAAGTATGTCTGTCCAGTACGAGTGTCATATTGCAGAGCCAGCGGCGCCGTCCAGGGATCTGATTTCACCTTATACTTACCAATAACTTCACAAACAAAAATACCACAAACTTCTCAAGATCACCAGCTAGGCCAATCTGAACGTTTACTTAAAATGTCATCGAAATCGGTCCATCTGTTTCGGAGTCTATAGCGAACATACATAAACACATCGCCTTTTATATGTATATATAGATAAAAAGAAGAACTCTTTTTAACTAACTTCGTCTAATAAAGACCTTATTTACCAAGTCTACGGATAGCTAAATTAAAACAACAATTTTCCACTTTCATGCCAATGAAGAAAAGACGCAGGGCGGGTGGTGCCTAAATACATCTAAATAATACTCTTATCAATAAAGACTCATTACCAAGTTGAAGCAAAGCTTAACGAAACTGAAACAAGAGTTTTCTTATTTCATGCGAACGAAGTATAAGTGTTGTCGGGCGGGCGGGCGGCGTCGGCGCCGGCTCAGTATAAATACGCGGCACGTGCGCGGCGCGGCGCAGCTGCCGGCCACGTGGCCGCCTCTTTACGTGGCCAAGTAAAAATAGATCATTGTCTCGACACGACACGCCCACCCCGCACATAAAACACCACATCAAACAATATATAAAGATACTAAAATCGCGCGTTTATTTGCCCAGCGGTACTATCAAAACACCTGCTGGTCGTTAAAATTGCAGCAAGCGTTTAAACATTGAAAATATTTAACTGTTTCCGATACCGTAGCGTAGCGCGTTTTACTTTCATTTCACATCCCAGATGTTGGACTTGGAACTCAACTGGGGCAAAAGTTTCGAATTCTTAGTTCGGAGATGTTCGACTCCCAAGCGATGGATGGATGTAAGGATTAGTTCATTCCTGTCACATTTGGAATTTAAATTTCATGGTGATACGCGATTTTTTTTAAATATAATAATCAAAATACCTGCTCTCTATCTAATAAACTAGTAATGACTAGTACTTCTGTTCCACATACATATAAAAAAGTGTTAAACCAGTCGCGCTCTAAAATGTTGACTTGTACTGTGCATAAGCGATGTCCTCAAGTTAAAGCTAAAAAAAGACAATCGGCCATACTTCCGCAAGGAAATACTTCCGCTAGTTATAAGCTTCCTTCTTTGCCCACGTATTGTTGACACGTCCTTGTTAAGGTAAGAAGTACTTTGCCAAGATTAAGTAGATTCTTTTGTTAAGAAGACAGGATGATAAAAGCTCACGTTCTTTAAATGTTTTCTTAATCAGTGTATAATGGTATCCGTGGAATTAAGGGTAGGCATAATTTAAGTTACACTTAGTGCAGTGTGTAAACATTTTGTGGTACTTGAAGATCGGATAAATAAATTACAATAAGCGCTAAGTAGTCTTACAATGAATACCATAGATGAAAATACAAAGTCCTCGAAACTCTGTTATTTGATATTTTGGGGAAAACTTATCGAATAAATTGTCAGTGAATTTTAACCTATTTTAAAGAATTTATTTTCATAATATCGTCGCAAAAACATTAACTTTATTTCTTTCAAGTTACGAGCAAAACATAAATTATCACTTAAGAATTTTAATCGAAATGGTTTAATCTATTCACTTACATACAGTACATGGGGCTGAAATTGTATTAAGCGATTGGATCGCTACAAACCTTCAACTAAACGATCGCTGCCGTTTTACAGTAGTAGCGATTGACGTGACGGACGATATGATACCAGTGCCAACGTGCGGCTGATTTATCTGCAATCTTTTAACGGGTCTATTAAGAAGCATCGGATGCTTAAGAGCAAGTGCATTCCACAGTTATTGTTTACAGATCCAGTCAGCGACCGACAACTGGCTGCGCAGCCAGCGCCAAGCTACAAGCCAAAATATACACGCGCGCCGTCGGGACGTCGTTCTTTCTTTTTTTTATGTCTACAATGCTATTATTATAACAGGTCATTAGAAAAGCATCGATGACATTTTCAAATATATCTTTAGTATAACGACTTCAGAATATTTCTTTACATTATTTTGCGCTATGCTGAGCACTGCGTCGTTAAATTCGATTGCTCGCCCCTTTTCATAGTTTCATCTCAATAAGCTCGCTATAAGTGCGTAATGATTACCAACTCTGTCCACCTCGAAAGCTTGAAAAGGACGTAATTTTAATATCAACGTTAGAGTTTTATTTCGATGTTTAGTTATGGTGATCGGTAAGAATTCACGATTGCATACTTTTAGAGGACTGAAATTTTTTGATACCTACATGACAAGACCTCACAAACATGACTTACGTAGAATTACAACCCAAAAGATGAATGCAAGCATGAATCCAACAAAACCACGACCTATACGTAACATACAATAACTATAATATTCCTTGTTATTATATAACATTTAATGTGTTAATTAATTTTAAACCTACTCGATATTATTTTAGTGCAAAATGTTTCTTTTTTTTTCGATTTTGAAAGCTAAAAAGTTGTGCTAAGTAGTTTTATCAAGATGGTTAAAATTTATACGTAATATGTACAGTGTAAACTCTTTATAACGATACTCAATTAAACGACAAACTCCTTAAAACGTCGAAATTACTTGACTGGTTTTACCTCGTTATCTATACAATGACACACTCTATACCTTGTTTAACAGCAAGATGTGATTTTTGTAAACAAAGGTTTTACATTTAAATTCGTAAACTCCAATATTTTCGAAAAACAACTTTTCCTCATATTACCTTACGACCAGCTATCCATATTACACAATTTCACTTCACTTTATCTTACGATTTCCAAAAATTTACAACTTTTCCGATATAAGTGTAGGAAGTCTAATGGCGGCCATGTATGGTAAATGACGTTTGTTTGTTTACAATAATCATATCTTGCGATGAAACCAGGTATATTTAGCATTACGCCCACTCTACATAAAGACAACAACACGACCCCAACACGATGAAGAAGATGCAATAGACGATTCTGAGTCTCCACCAAGCATAAAAAATGCACTTGATGCAGCAAAGTTACTAGAAAAATACTATTTATATAATCAAGTTGATCCCACAGCATCCCAAGATATGAGTAAAATATATAAAAAATACAATTTAACTACTGGGGTAGCAAAAAACGCCAAATGAATATAACTGACTATATCTACGCTTAACGTTTTACGTTTGTAAAATGTGCACTATATTATTAAATAAACATTATCTATTTTCTTTTCATTCCAATTAACGACAACTCTCTACAACGCCAAAAATGCACAGACCCTTAAGAGGCGTATATAGAACTAACACTGTATATTGTAAAAAATATTGATACGAAAATCTTTCTAAGCGATTTATTACCATTTCGCAAGCGAGCACAATTTTAGCACGCCTCGGCACTCCGGAAACTCTCCCCGGCGGATCGATATGCGTCCGCCATTTTGAATTTTCCGACCAATGCGCGTAGCCATGGAAAGCCGTCGTCACGGCAACGGGGCGCCGCCGCCACTGCTCGAAGGGGAAAGTGCCATGGGGAAGGCTTTATTGTTCCTTTACATTTTCACGTATATCTACGTACAGTTAGGTATACCATGTCTGACTGTACCTACACAGCCCCTTGATTTATTATGCTTATTTATAACATAACAAGTACATTACTGGCACCACAAATTGAAACTACGCCGAGTTTAGTATCAAGTATTAAGTACACGTTTCTTGATATGTTATTTAACAATATAAATAAATTATGAGCTATTGTTAAGTAATTTATCATCATCATCTGAGGCTCTACAGCCGCGTGCGGGCCGGGTCCAGTAAATTTATCCATGTAGGACTTTGAGCTTTTTGTTTCAAGCTGTTCACGCGGATATTTCTTAGATCCCGTTCTATCTCAGTAATTTATCTATCTATATACAATAACGTACCCAATCGGCTGTTAGTTTTATCTTCAATTAAAAAGAGGTAACGGTAAAACTAGCAACTAGTAGCCATATTCCAGAAACTTTAAAAGAAGAAGCCTCAAAGAAGATTACGTTGTCAAAAATATTAATTAAATTTCATCACAAGTACCCATTGAAATTCCTTGTTTCTAATTGTTTAGTAGCATTACCTTATTTAAGTTGGTATTGACACTGCGATTGCTATTGTTTCGTTTGTTCATTATTACTTTATGCTTTGAGGAATTCAGAAGAATTCTTCACCGCCTCATAACAGACAATAAGATTGTTCGATGCTCTACCGCGAGACGTTTATATTGTGCCAACACCGGTACCTGAGGCACAATACACTGACGCGTTAATTCCTTACAAACAGTAAACAGTATGAACATCTTTCTTCATTCATAGTTATCGTATAAACCGCTTCGTTCCGAAGACACTTTGTGGAGTACTCTATATTGTTTATGGCCTTGTTTACAGGCTCTCTAACAAAGAATAGACACACCTGCGACCTACCTGTATGTAAGAACGGTTGTCTGCGAAAACAAGCATGAAAATGTCATCTTTATTCGCCGGTAATAAGGAGGAAAATATCTTGTCAAATTTTGTGAGCGGTTCTTCTCTCAATTGACTATTCGGCGAAATCTTCAACAGAGTGCGGACTTTCGAGCAGTTTCCTGTGTTTGTTGAGGAACAATGGGCTATAAGGCGGGCGGGGAGCCGCCGACAGCCGATGTACTATTCAAAACGTAACGTTATAGCTAAACTATTCACAACAGTGGGCCTATTCAATTGCTGAGCGCAAACCGCGCTGTGTTGTGGCGGAACGTAGCGCATTTAGCGAACATTGAATATTCAACACATGCAAATTATCTGTGCTTAATCTGTTTGTATTTCCTTTCAGCTGTTCCCTTTCAAAATCATCCAAAGAATTTTTTTTATTAAATATGCAGGAAAACTAGCAAGCGACTCCCGTGATTTTAAGTGACCTCCGATACCCATAGTCATCTTCAACCAGATGAGTTGTTACCTTTATATGGGACCTAGATGAAGACAAGGATAAGGTTGGCATTCCACTACCGTGCGGTTTTCGCGTTATTTAGTGCCTCGCTAACCCTGTTGTGGATCGATCTGTCCCAGCAGTATTTCCAAACCACTTACTTTCTTGAAGGGCTGGCAACGCATCTGCAGTTCCTCTGATGTTGCGGACGTACATCGGCGTCGGTGATCACTTAACATTGCGACCCGGTGCTCGTTTGGCCCCTTGTCTTATAAAAATAGGAGCGAGGTACGGTTTGGTGCTCCAGCACAGACTTTAATAAATATAAAACACCTGCACTTGACACCGGAAATCTGTGAGCCGATTATTTCAGAGGTTGAGAAATTTATTGTGGTAATTATATAATAGTAATATAGTCTTTATATCCCGAAACTCCTTATTTTGTGTGTAATCTTATTCCATTCTTATAATATATCCCTAAGTTCGGTGTGGCAAAGGCCTCCTCTAACGATTTCCACCGTTTTCTATCTTTTGCAACTATTCTACAGTTACAACCCACTGTTAATTTGAGTTGTTCCTCCTAATTTTTGCGTTGTCGGCCTCTATTTCGTTTTCCGTTTTTGGGGTTTTCCATTCTGTGAGAATTTTACTCCATTTGTCCTGAGGAAAGGTGGAAATTCAAAAAACGAATAAACGGACATATGGAACTTAACAAAAAACAACAACTAGAACCGGAAAAAAACAAATACAGAGAAAAAGTAACTTAAAACAACGTAATCAAGAACCCTTCCCACCACGGTTGGTCGCCGTCGGAAGAATAGCCCACCATCCTCTAACAAAAACCCATTTAACTGTGGTAGTTACCCTATAATAAATTATTCCAATTCATTAAAACAGTTGTACGCCTTATAACTTGATAACTTGATCGCCGTCAGCAATTTTTCCCCAACACATTAAAGTAACTTGAAAATAACCAAAATGTTTGAATCGATTAGATGTCGCTTTCTAGTCGATTTGTTAATTTATATTTACAATAATTATGTCGCGCTGGTAGTTATGAAAACGGGCCTATTATTCTAACTATACTACAACGGGTTATACGGGTTTGTTTTTTTGTTATGACTGCCTCTATCTACACATTTATTTCATTTAAAATTCATGCGAAACATGAAGTTTGTAGCACAAATAGTCACGACGCAATCCATTGTATGCGAATGGTTGGCGAACAAAAATGTCGAAAGCAACACACTGTGGAGAATGTTTGTAACAATGTGACAAACATGCAAGAGTGAGCAGTCGGGAGAGGGGGGAGGGGGAGGGAGGGAGCATTGACTCACAGATTGCAGGTGCAGGCTGCGCGGGTGACGTCAGCGAGCGTCGCCCCCGCGCCCCGCGCCCCGAGCCGCCGTGATGCCATCGCTATGACCATCATCGCAACTGTTTACTAAAAAATCTGTTGTTTCGTACATCCAAGTGTCAACGATTACAAGAATGCATAAAAGAATAAGTATATCCGCGTGGACTTAATCGCGGGTATCTTTTTTTATAACACGAGCAGAGACGAAGTCAAGTTCCGCCTACCCATTATAGCTAGCCAAAATTTAGAAACACAAAAACATAGGCTGCACAACACACCTCGTGAGTAGTAGGTACCAGCCACTAGTAGGTACTCCTTCTAAAGTGTACGCAGTAATGCCAACGACGTGTGAACAATAAAATGAGACTCGTGTGGAATGCGATGCATCCTCCCACTCACGTTTCACCTCCCCGCGTGTGTTGGTTCTACTTTTTACAGCGAGCTATGAAGCTATATTATAATCTTAATTTCCTTTGGTTATACATACATGTACTGTACAAGCACATAGCTTGATGTTGTCATCAAGTTGTCATCAGAATCAATCAGGTTCATGTTATTGTGCACGAATAGTACACACTATACGATTACAGAGATGTATGCAGTGTTGGTATTCACCAAAATGACATCGTAGCACAGATGGTGGGTACCTACTGATAATCCTGAGTTTATGCAATAGAAATTAAACAAAAGTGAACTTTCGACGTTTCAATAATGTTTAATGACACATAAACATAAGTGTGAATGACTTGAAAGCTACGCACATTGAAAATTGGCATCACTGGAAACACATAAGCTAATACATATGTAACGGAACGCGGCGCCGGCGCATGTGGCACATTCTGAACAACTACGCGTCATGTATACAGATCGAGTTAACGCATAACACATCACTCATCGATATAATAAATCAATAAAATAATAACCTTTCGTCTCGATTTCGAAATTCAAAATTCGGTAAAAAAATGTACCTCTGTCAATATGACTATACCAAGTGATTTATGATTGAGAAAACATTTAGCGTTTACAAACGGTTTCTCCCACAGACTCTTACACTGTGAACCTCGTGTCAGAGATTACAGCTTGCCTCATCCTCTAGGCACCCATGCGTCGCAGTTCTTAAATCCAAACCTACATTTGCATGTCCGTCGGTTACAGGCACTCTTAATATATAAAATAACCCATAAACCAAAAAGATTACATGGGAATACGATAAAGTATACATTGAAAGGCTCAGGTCTAAAAGAACATATAACATATTCCTAGAAACTTGCCATTACTAACTGAATACCTTTAAGCTGACGCACACAGAAAGAAAAACATGAAAGTGTTTTTATTATTTTATAAATATAAAATTACGTTGAAAACATTTCCTCAACCAAAATAAGCTAATGGCCAACCTGGGCCAACGCGACGCATTGCTGGTTACCATATCGGGCGACCATTACCGTAAATCCGCTCGGAGACTGCAAATGTTTTTTCTAACTCAGAAAGGAAAGCTGACATCGCCTTATACCCTATGAACATACTTAAAGACCTCGTTACTAAAAGAAATCTCTGCCTTCCCCGAGACATATCGCATACCATATTTGGCCTAAAAATGTGCATATTATGGGGAGAGATTTATATGGAGTCGGTGTTCAAAGCAGGTGAACCGAGCTCCGGCATTTTCTTATTATTATAATGAACAAGAAGTCAATGATTTATGTCAGAATTTGACTTTTAAAACACAAAAAAATTGATTATATTATTTCTTAAACCAACCGACTAATCAAATGTTATGAACTTTTATGTTACCTGCACTAACTTAAATAGTATTTCTGCACTCTAGTAAAGTCAAGTTAACGATATTTTACAGTATACAAAAGCTATTAGTACAAAAGCACAACCTAAAATGTAATCAAACTTAAAATAAACAATTTTTCTATCCTTTCTCTTCTACACTAGTAACTACTGCCATCTAGTAATCATCATCTACAAAATAAAATTAAAAAAAAGCTATCTGAATGATTGATGATCGATTGGCATTATTGCCCATCACCATCGTCTTTATCTGAATAGGGCGAGATAGAACCAAAAGTCAAAAGTTTTGCTCTGAGATTATTAAGTACTTACCACGTATGACACGCTACTCATTGACAATAACTCTTTGACATTTAAAAAAAAACATTAAATTCAGCCAGTATTCCAATCGTTAAAATACCTACAAAGCAGTAACAATATAACAACTATTAATACGTACTGACCATTTTTTAAATTGCGAGATTGCGCAACAAAATCGTTAACATTCCTTAACCAGAACGGCTCGTTGGTCGCAATCCGACGACCGACGACTGGTCACAGGTTATCTGTCGGCGTCTGCGTGGCGCCTCCTTATCAACCTGCAGGCCACATACAGCAACCATTAGTCAGCCGCACCGACAACGGTACCGAACAATAACCGCCTAACTTTTTATCGCCTTCACTTCTCAGTGAGTTATGGACCGAGACTTCTGACATTAGCGGACAATACGCCTCGGTGTGGTCATAGCCTTTGTTTTTTTGACAATCAATTATAAGGTCTGGTGCACACTAAAGTCTACATATATGTATTTGTATATGTATCTACTTGCTAACGGCTAACTTGCTTTATAATAGTTGATATAATGCTAAATATAGCACTTGATAGTAAAGTCTTAGAGTCCCAATTCTCTGATTCCTATCCTCCATCCTGTCCTTCTATCACGTTGAGTTCTACTTACGTATCTTTCTATAGTTTGTTCCATATCGAGATGGAAATGTTGTAAACACACAAACGTCACTTACCATACATGGCGGCCATTATACTTTCATCGAAAATGTCGTAATTTTGTGTTAATGAGAATAATAGACTAAGACTATATCCCTATATCAAATGGCCTATTAGCTATTTAAAATGCTGAGCTTTTATCACAACAGTTTATTTATGTATTTAAAATAAGTTCATGGGCAATACCATATTTAAGACCGCTTCCTAATATATGAATTTAAGTCTGAGTTTATAAAAGCGTAATTATCTTGGAAATCAAAAGTTGTAACAGAATCAAAAAACGAAAATACATACTAAAATAGTACAGGTAACACACTATACTAAGTTACCTATTTAAATCGCATTATTTCGTAATTAAATAAATTTTCAACTGCCACAACCACTGGTCAGAACTTAATTGATCAAAGAATTCCGAGTCAATTTATTAATGACTGACGCGTTATTAAAAACATCTAAACCGATTCTAATTTAAATTCTAAAATAACCTCAAAATGCATGGGCATAAAATGACTAATCAAAAATTCAATGTGCGAGTAACTTTAGCCCAAACGAAGGGTTCCGTATATATTATACCGTGACAACATGACACCCATTTTAAGAAGGTTTCAATTCATTAAACATAAAGAAGGAAGCGGCATGCTTTGTATGGCCAATTCACTTAATATTCTCATCGTTCCTTCTGGCGCTTCAATAGCTAAAATTGATTAGATATATTTTTTATTTATTTTAGACGCACCAGCAATATTATCTACATCACATTCACAAACACATCTTTAATATGTTTACTATCTTCTGTGCGTTATGTTCTTAAAGGTGAATACATTATTTGACTTGTTAATTATTAAACAAATTTTAAGTTAAACAAAATTAGACTTGATTACAACTAAAGAAAGAAAACATTAATTAAACAAGCTAAAAACTATTAATAAATAGAACAATATTAATAATAAAAAAGCACAATTAATAAGAAAAAGAATGATAATAGCAATTTTGGTAAAAATCAAAGAACTTTCGCTTGAACTGATTAGTATCATATTCTATGTGCCTCTCGGTACGTGGGATTCAAAAACATCTTCCTTTTGACCCAAGTGGGGTACATCTACTATAGGGGAAGTCTATATGACATGTTATCTTGGCGCTTTTCCTTGTCCATCAATATTATGTCCAAAATCTCCCCCTCCCCCGAAACCAAAAAAAAGTTTATATATTAGTAAATTATTTGATTTCAAAGGTTACAAAAATTCACAAGGTTCCAAAGTCTTCTATTTAACCAATACGTTAAGGATCACTAACTCCACGTTATTACAATCCTTGGGAAACCTCTTGACATTGTGAACACTTACAAAACACAACAAAAAAACACAAACGCTCTTTCAATACAAAAATGCACCTGAGAATGAAGGCGGGACTACTTGACTAATACCTCGATTAATATAAATCATTGAATTATGTATAATAACCTACGTTCATAATCTATTGCTGGACTTGTACTAATATCTTGCCAAGGTTTCGGTTAAAAACAGCAATGTAAACACATCGAAACGTAAGAAATCACGACACGAAGAAGGAAGTCTCAGGTAGTGGTTAATAATTCGTTTAGTAGAGGTTGCGCCCACATTTTTTTCTGGTGGCGGGCCACACAGGTGCACTCGTCGCCTAATTTCTTATTCCCGATACGATACCGGTGCTGTGGGACAAAGATTTGTTTTAATGGCTCTTTGTATTCATGAATAGAAATTATGTAGATAAATAAATATAACTGACGGATTTATCTAGACAAGAAACAAGGCAGATACTAAAACCACAGATACAAGCAAGGGTAGATTTTACACAATCTTTAACAAAACTCAAAGAATGTAATACCATTCTTTACCCTCGATATAAAAAAAATATTTTTAACTCTTACTACATAAATATAATAACAAAACTATGTGCTTATTACTTAAAAGGTTCTTATTATGCCAGTTAAAACTGCATACGGAGAACATAATTATTCTATTTTTTATAAAAAAAAACACAACGAAAGCCTGTTGTACTATATATACTGGTATTTTTATAAAAATTAAAATCAAATCACGTAGGAACCGTTCAAACCCGAAAAAAGTGAAAGATCTAAATTATTTAATTCGATATTTTATTAAAAGTTGAAATTAGATTCCATTTTCCAATTAATCTAAAATGACTAGCTCTGATTTGTGCTCTGGAAATAGTAACAGGCTTGTCACATTTGTGTCCTAATGACATTAATAAGATTAAAAAACTCTATTTTTCTGTGTATCATTATCTAGTTAAATATGAGAGACGTTTTAAGCTGGGATTGAATTTGTTGCTGAATTCTTTGGCACATCCGTCTGATACCTAATGGACACTTAAATCTGTTTACCTAAATATTCATAAGGTCGTGCATCATTGGCAAAACTTATGAAATGTTCAAGGTAAGTATTCTACCAGTATATTCTACTACCAAAAAAGAACCCTCACAATTCAAGGCCAAATCTTAATAATTAATATTTAAGTCGGGTTGATCGCGACAAAAGCTAATCACACCACGTAAGCAACGGGAAGTAGTCGAAGCGAAGGTTTTAGCTGAATGGCGTCACTGGTAATAAAGCGAGGCGCCATTTTGGATTCGTGTCGACGCCGAAGCCGATGCAGTCGTATTGTCACTGGGAGGTCCGCATCCGGCGCCGGACATTTGCATCGAACGAGACTCGAATCGATTATTTCATTTAAATTATGCCAGTATTTTATTACAATAAATTCTATTTTACCGTCAATACAATTTATACCGTCTATCTTTATTGCTTTTACTTCTTAGAATACTAAACGAAGTTGAAGATAAGAGAGAAAATACATTTCTTGAAAGGCAACATTATATGTCAATTCTAATAACAATATTTTAATTCTTATTATTCAAGCAGGCTGTCATTTTACCAAAGATGGTAGCAATGGTGCGTACTTTCATATCTCAGCAGCAATATACATACAATATTCTAGTTTTAAACACACTGCAACTATTGAGCCATCGAGTCAACAAGAGTACCTACCTAAGGTACTCTTCTTGTTTGTATGATCATTTAGTGATGAAGAAATGTTTAGAAGTAATGTTGTAATAAAGAAGGTATTCCACACGTTAGAAGTCGAACGAAGCGATTCGAATCTTCGTTCATCGTACGACAATGGATTGGTACAAGTTACCACCGTCAGTGTTTCCGTCCAGCTATGTCGTATGTACCTTAAAGAGAAAAGAGAATAGGCTATTACTAAACTAGTGCGTACAACCTTTTCACATCACTACTTCAAATCGGGTAAGACCAAGGTATAACGCTAATAAATAAATAAATATGCGCTCACGCCCGTAACCCAGAGGGGTAGGCAGAGATCATGGATTTCCATTTGGCGCGATCCTGGCACACCTCTCTCGCTTCTTCTACATTCATACATCTACGCATACAAGCTCGTCGGTTATGGGTGCTCCTTATATCGCCCTTTTTTAGTAGGTCACTAATTTGATCCATATAAGTTCTCCTAGGGCGTCCCCTACCAACACTGCCACTCGCTTTTGCTACATAAATTTGTTTCGTTATTCTCTCTTCATTTATCCTTTCCACATGCCCGAACCACCGAAGCATACCTTTCTCAATTCTAGTCACAACATCCACTTTTAAGCCACACTTTTCCCTTATAATGCTATTTTTAATCCTATCATAATATAGGTATAACGCTAGTTTATTCATTATAAAAAAACATTTTACATTCATCCACAATCAACATCACTATAGGTACTCTTTAATTTTCATTTCATGGAATTCAGGTTGATCGACTAAAAATGTTCACATTCTAAACACACACGAAATCACAGCTTAGAAGATTTTAATAATGGATATCACGACCGATCGTAAAGATTTCAATCTAATAAAATTGTTATCAGTATAGGAAACAAATTTAACTTTGGTTTCTTTAATGAGGCACGCTTTCTATACATCAACTAGACTTCGCACGTCCGCAGCTCGACTATAACTCTCGATATATGTATAAGGTATTGCATATTAATATCCGCAGTAGATGTCACTGTATTGGATACTATACAAGAAAATACAGATGTTATTATGTAGTAAATGTGTCCTACATCTGCGTACCAGCCTCAGTAATCTTCTTTCGGGTACTATTATAACCTCCAAAAAGGTTAGTAGTTGTGCTATTTCATAAGAAAGAAAAGAAAAGGAATCTGTTGCGGGGGCAACAGGGCTTGGTACGCATTCATTTCTCTCGCATTTTGCTCGGTGGAAATTTCTGTGTCGTGATTCCGCGCATATAATTCGGAACTATTGGTAAAAAATGTATATACATAAATATGTACGTAGTAACATACGTTTCAAAAAGTAGCATAGCAACCACGTGACTTTATGGTAATGTTATATGATTGCTATGCTATCAAACGATATTATATTTCCATCCTTCAGGAACAGTTTTTTTACGGCATATAAAGTATCCTATGTCGTGATTCTGTACCCCTGACAATGTCATGCAAATTCATGATGATCGGTTGTGTCGTTAAGGCGTTATTGCGTAGCCAACAAACAAACAATCTTACTGTGAGTTTGCATTGGCGTAGAACCGTGTCGCGATACAAGCTATCTCTCTATCATTTTCTCTGAAAAAACTGAGATGACAATACGTTTTATGTGATTTTTTCCGCGGCGTAAACCCACGGTTACATTCCCATTCATAATATTAATGCAATAATGCAACCCAACACCGCGACTATTAGAGACTTACGAATGTGTTGTGAGACAGTTCAAAGGAAACGGGAGAATAAAGGAAAAAGGGATGGGAAGAGGATGAGTCCTGTGGAATCTTGCTCATCAGACAAATGAGATGAGCTATATAAGATCTCAACTTGCTGGCACGGTATTAGATCACAGTAAATAATCGTTTTGCCAACAAAAATAGACAGTCTCCTAATGCCAATGTAAGACCTCTAAGTGCAAAATCAGCGACAGGTGGCCCCGCACGTGCCGCCTTGAATAAAACGCAATGAATGTCAAACGAGGCGACTTCCAGTGATTATTTACCAACGTTCCATGTGTCCTAAGCCATGCAAAAACACATTTATAACGAACAAAATAAAGTTCATTTTACAAAAACATTATCCATCTTTTGAAACCTTGTTCAATGAACGAGACACGAAGATACTTTCTGATTCCATATCATTAAGATATTTATTGCAAATGTCTGTCCCACCGTTTAATTTTAGCGACTCTTGCCAGGGTCATAAAATTTAGTTTCGTGCGATCCTGCGCACCCCGGGACTGAGGGTTAATTCGCCACCCTCTATGACTGTCTGACTTTTCATTATCGAGATGTTTTATTAAAGAAGGGATGGGGACTGAACAGGAAGGGACAAATAGGGCTACCGATTTTGATTATTTTTGCATATAGAACATAAATATTAAACGTTATCAAGTAAAACTATTTTCTATTATATCCATGATTTTGTCATCTTTTAAACGATTTTAGATTCCTTCTTTCCTTTCAGGTCTCCCCCATTATAAGATAAGTCCCGTGCCGCCCTCATCCAGTGGACTTCGCAACTTTGACCAGAACGTCAGTCCATCTTGTGGCCTACCTCCGCTGCGATCTTTCGGCCCATCAGCTATCATAATCTGTAATGATTATAATGGAGATGGATTTAATGATATATCTGCATAAATAGTTTATTTGTTAAATGGAAACTTTGTACAAATTAAACGCCTAATAACAACCCTACGTAATATAGAGTTCCCGCGCGCGGCCTGCGGGTGGAATGTTTACACTGGGATTTAGGGTTGGTCATATTGCATTCCTATAGGCACGAAACATTGACGCACTTGCTTGTAATTAATCTTCTTCATGTCTCAAACATATTTCCTGATTGAAATTACTAAAATAAAATGAATGAATGACTGTCATGAAAACGTTTTAAACTTTAGCTTAGTATTAGTATTAAATCTGTAATATTTACTCTTTGTAAATACACTTTCGTTGATTTTGAATTCTTAAGCCGATTTTTGTCCATAGCCATCCTTACATACAAATAATTCTTCATTTCACACTAATATAAGAGCACGGGCTATACTATTATCGTGTTCATGATACACAGTGGAAGGGTAAGTTTAAAATTTTAATCTATACGTCCTTCAAACACTTCTTCTTCTCCCTGCACTTTTTTTTTAAAGGGGGTCGGCACAGTACGACCGTAGTTCATGCTGTAATAGGTTTTGGCTACAGTTTTTTTCACGGCTTGCCGTCTGCCTGATGCCCTCCTCAGGCAAGTATATGAAATATTAGTAGATTATCGAATAATTTTACTATAATTCTTTTTAACGTTCACGATAATAGTCGAATGGAGGATTCGAACCCACGACCATGTTGTGGATGTCTCGCAGTCCGTACACTTAACCATTAGGCTATTGGCTTACGTCCTTCAAAATCTTCAGTAAACAAGAGCTACTTATTGCTTGGGTTACTCGGGCTTGGCCAGGACAGAGCGAAATGGATCTCGGCCTAATTGTAAAAAAAAAAACAATAATATCGAATCTTAAATTATACCGTTATCTAACTACTTAAAACATAACTTGATGTTATTACAAACATATAAGAATGCGTAAAAAACTCACAAATAACAATAACTAAATTAAAATTTAATCGATATGTAATATATAAGGGCCTTTCAATACTCGCGTACTACCGAACACCCCGCCGACAGTCAATTGATAAAACATATATGTATGTATAACCTTTAATTAATACATAACATCATTCAAAATGCAATGACACGTGTTATAACGTAAATATTATGCTCAATTGTATTTCACCGTCACTGCAAATATTATATAATTGGTACAAATACAACGCCCCCATACCAAAACTGATTCTTGTGTGGCGAAACTATAATACATATGTATACATATTTTATATATACAATATGGGTAATATTTTTCGAAAGTTCAAATTAGTGATCTCCTTTGTTTTTATCTATTATTTATTTACCCAATTATAGTAGACTCGCTGTTTCCACGACTTCGTGCGTGGGTTGGTCCGAAGAATTCACGTTTTTTTAAGTATAATTTCGCTGAATGTATGAAAACTTTATTTATATTTTATTAATTATTTTTTCGTAGACATGCTTTTATTTTATTCTTTTTAAATTCCGGTGTAATATACTCCTAATTATAAGAAATTATTTTTTTCTTTTTTATAGACAGTTTTCGTTCGTTTCAACCGTTCGTTCGTTCGCCTGTCTCGACCGGTGAAATACCACGACCTCAAAGAAGACGGGCGTGAAGTGGACGTATTCTGACCCACCCGACTTCGTACGAAATAGAAGATTAAAAATACTTTGTTACGGAACTGTATCGACTCTATCATATATCAGAACTTAGTCTGCAAATTTGGAGGCATCTTTTTTAGGCATATTTCGAAAACTCTGTGAAAGGATGCGCTCCAATATTGTTGAAGCGATGGAATAAAGAACTACCAGGCCGTACCCCAGTTTACAAACATAAGTTCTACACAATGCGATATAAACATAGCGTCATATTACAGATATATAAATCGCATTGAAGTCGGCCAATTCAATAAACACGGTCGCGTTATTAATTGTTATGCTTGTAGGTTCCTCGAAACTCTGTTTAACAAAACACGAGAGACAATGACACGCGCCGGAACCAAACATTCGTGAGTCAGCCAACAATTCACGCTTACGGTCAATTGTTACTCAGTATTCACTAGAATTAAAATAATAATAAAAATAAGATCTTCTGATAAGATGACCAGAGACGATAATGCATACTTTTATCCGTAATCATCGTTATGTAGGTTTTATAATACATAAACTATTTATTATATACTGATCACAATCCCACCTGGCGTTCAGTGGCCATGTGATAGAATATTCTTCTATTCATTATTGCAAGTACCTGTACTTCATAATTAGATGGAACGGACGGCAATTTGGTCTGTTTGTAACCTGTAAAACATAGATGTTAGTTACTTTGCGTCTGTGTTCAAGGTTGTCTTAATTAGCTACAGATCAGTACAATAATAGCGGATTTAAAACAATTAGGACAATTCACACGCACCTCAAGGTATGTGCTCGCAAACAACTGGTGAAACCCGATGCTACAAATTATTACGGACAACGAACGCGAAAGTAACTGATTCCGCGTATCTTTAATGAGATATTTTGTGAGAAGTGTAGTTGTAGAAACACATTTAAAAATAAACTGAAAGATAGCTATTAGACGCATTTATTGATAAAAACAGGTAGCATGAGGGGAGAGAGACCGTCTTGATAATGCATGTATGTGGATACGTGACTACATTGTCTCTATATATGTTATGTATTGTGTATATATTACTATTATATATGTAAAGTATTTATATGCAAGGTGTAGTGTAACGAGAAAAAAATATATAAATTTAAATGTATAATAATATATTATCGCCACCAAACCGATTATCAGTAAAAAACTTTACTTTTGTAAAAAAAAATAAGTTTTTGTTGGTGACAAAGACCTCAATTTAGACGGTCTTGGTAAAGCAAACTCTAGGTCCGCCTCATCTAATGCTGCGAGGTTTTCAACGTAATAGTTAGCAAGGCTGCATCTGTTGGATTGATATGTTTAAGGGTAGGTAGCCACTTAACACCAGACCAGTTGTTATTTTGCTTCGTCACTTATATATAGCAATTTTGATGTCCATCATTAGAGATTCAGACCGCCATGAGCTGTCTTTTTCATGATAAATATCAAGGATGCCATTACCATCATAAATAATATTTTTTTACATAAATTTTAACAAACCCATTCGGCATGGAAATTGCCTATAAATGAAGAAATACATAATTAGAACAAATTGTTCTACTGATACGCCTATTAATACAATCGTCTTTCATAAATACCTAATTAACAGATGTAATTTGATTTCAGATAGAAAATTATACATTTATCAAGCAAATACTTTTATCTATTTACTCTACCACCCAATAACTCTGCTGACTGACTTAATAAAAATCGAAAAAAAGTATTCCAACATATTCTTATTCGACAGTATTAATAATTTACGTAGCAAATGGAAGTCAGTAATGTCTCATTGTGTTAAGTGGAAATTTAATGTTATAATTAAAAAACTCCATTGGCACAGTAGTAGTATACCTACTGCGTTTGATTACCAAATGTAGTTCGTAAGGTATTTTTCTAAATCAAATTAGCTTTCGGATCATTGACTAAGTGACACATTTAAGACCTATTGCTTACTCCAGTTATATTAAAATATATTTTTAACCACATTAAGCTGCTAAATAACGGTCATAAACACAATATTATTTAAAAGAAAAAACATATTGACATATGTACTAACATATACAGGACATTATTATACAACAACAGTTTACGGTATACTGGCATGCACGGTAACCGTTGGACAATAATGAAATACGCATTGAATTTCTTGTTGACGGATGATCCAATAAAGAACGCGGCGTCTCAAAGTGAAATGGGTCCGAATACTCAGGTGTGCCCGCGCCCGCGCCCCGCCACGGAACGGATACATTGTGAAGGCGCGCCGCTCCGCGCCGACACAAAATAGAATTAAAAGTCCGACCACAATGGACTAAAGCTCTTTCAAAATACACCAATACTTATTTGGAACCTTTAAATTCCGTTGAGATAAAATCCTCAGGTGTTCTCACATTAAACATTTATGGGAAACATTACGTAAATCGAATAAATGTTTAACATTTTGATTTACTTTGAGGCCTCAAATTTGAAATAAAAGTTTAATGCTAAATATTACGGATATTCATTGTATTATTTATTGTAAAGAGACAAGACGCTATACTTAAGACTTGAACAACGAAATTAAACGATCAAAGAGTATGCACAGTCATAAAATATACTTTATTAGACCTAATGATTTAACTTTAACTGATTTTGTTTCTTACAATATGCAATAGTAACAATACTATAAAAACTCTGCACATTTGTGTTACTCTAGTTTCATTGAATGTCGTAGATGTATTATTTGTAATCCAAATCCATAGCCTTCATTTACTATACGTTAAACATATTGTAGTTAAAAACTCTTAAAATGTATCATAATGAAATAAGGAATTGAGGAATCAGAACAGTATTCTGGTTCCTCGGTTTGCTCAATTCTGAGAATACTAACACGTATTCTTAGGACTTTAAGTGCTTAGTGCCATCTGTTAACATATTTCATTGTTTCACACAAGTGTTTAGCTTTTGTCGAATAGATGGCGCTTGTAAAATCGCCATCTAGTATCCAGAAGTGTTGTTCGAAGTAAATCAAATGTATTTATAATGGCAACCCAAAGGTTATAAAAGCTGACGCCATATTAAATTCCAGTCCATTTTGATTGGTCCATTCCGTTGGCGCCTGGCAGTGGTCTACGTCCATTCGTGAATTCAAGTATGGAGCTAATTCTTTCTGAGGCGGCGGTCACCGGTGCGGCAGCCATTTTGCCGTGGCTTGTTTATGAAATTTTAAGAACTGAAATATATCCCGGTGAATTGCAGCAATCACGTACGTTTTTAACTTAGGTAAGTGTGCATTTTACTTAAAAACGATAACTCTTGATCAATATAAGATTATTTGCACTAGGTATCTCCATGATGGATTCTCTCATCTATCGTGGTCGTTTTTACAGTGCTATAATAACCTAATGCTCACCCATTCGAAAGCACAAGGACCTCTCTGTTTTCGTCAGTTACGAGCTTTACATTTCCAATAATCATGTGCTGTTTTAGATTTGTTCCTTGATCGAGTATGTATTGAATACTTCGTCTTTTTTAGGAGAAAGGTACAACTTCTGAAAATGTACCTATACAATTTGACTCTCCAAGGCTCTACAGCCATTACACATGCTGTTCATGGTAATTTCTCTGGTACCAAGCAGCAGGAAATAGTAATATCACGTGGGAAGACTTTAGAACTCCTCCGGCCCGATCCTAACACAGGCAAAGTGCACACTTTGATGAAAGTGGAAATATTTGGGATTATACGGTCTATGATGTCGTTTCGCCTTACCGGCGGCACAAAAGGTTAGTGACCTTTTTATAGCACGTGTTTGATAACCTAAATGACCATGAGGTAATTTGTAAACGTGTTACTGCATTGTCTTGCTCCATGCCCTTGTTTTATTTATACAGGCGTGTGGTATAACTAGATGCACAGAACAAATCCACTGCGTCGCTCTTGACGATTTATAATAATTGTTGGGATGTATGTAGTGATGGTACAAATTTAGCAGTAATTATACTATACAATAGTTGGGCCCTTTTTCAGTTAAGAACCTTACTAAGGACAAGTGTAATCACTACACTAAAGCAGTTAGGGCCCTAATTATCCGAGAATGACGGTCACAACCATCCTAAGCCTTGATACATTCAGCTCTGGACTGATGGGTCTGGGTAGCAGCTGTCAACGGAAATTAGCAGCCTATTTATACCAGCCTAATCAGAATGCTCATACTTAATTTCTAGGATGCCGATTTTTAGGGCCCTAATTATTAGAGTCCCATGTCTGCTTTATTATTTACTAGCTGATGACCTGGCATACTTTGTTTCGCCTTAAAATTAAATTATGTTGTGTTACCTTATAAGCTGTATTAATTGCTGGATGTATTATACCCTTGTCCATCCCTTTATTAAAAGCATATTAAGCACAGTGAGCAACAGCAAGGGGTGTGGTGCAGTGTATTTTGTTTTTTTTTTAAGTTCTGGTACACATAACAAACTAAAGTATCTGTATGTAATGAAATAAAAAATATATACTCACACCTGTAAGCCAGAGTGGAAGGCAGAGATTATGCATTTCCATTTTGTCTGATCCTGGCACACCTCTCTTGCTTATACATCCATACAACTACACATACATGCCTGTGGGTTACGGGTACTCGTTATGTCGCCCTTCATTAGTATGTTACTAATCTGATTGATATAAGTTCAAAGTGGATGTCTCCCGCCAATGCTGCCACTTATCTTCGCAACAAATTTGTTTTGTTACTCCCTTCATTTATCCTTTCAACATGCCCAAACCACCAAAGCATACCTTGTGTGTGTCTATGAAGGCTCAACTGGCAATACACAATGCTGTACTAGTCCCCACTTTATTTGAAAGTGTGAGCTAGGTTTGGCAGGAAAAGCATTTTAGTAGAATGCCGTTTTGAGATGTGATCCTTAACATACTTCACTGGGCATGATGTTGAATAAAAGGATTAAAAATAGTGTTAGGGTAATAAGGGAATAATAATAAGGGAAAAGTGTGGCTTAAAAGTTGATGTTGTGAATAGAATTGTATGTAATATCAAAATAAAATTTGCATACTCAATACAAATGATGTATAAAGGATACAACTAAAATACAATTTAAAAAAACTGTCTGGATGTTCCGGGTAATCTCCGGAACAACTGACCCAATTTTGATGGGACTTTTACTGGAAGATAGGTAATATTATAAGGAATAAAATAGGCTAAATTAATTTTAGCAACAGAAATAAGGTCTATTAATCCATTCTGTATATTTACCCTAACCATTACTGTATTTTTACCCTGAGGAAGTAATATCGTAAATAATCAAATTGCATCTACCATCATCTGAATCAAAATGCTCCTATGTATGTTCTTTTCATGTGACAGTTTATATACATAGCATTTTTTATCCCACACTGATTTTTTGACCCTGCTACAGTGACTAGTTTTTGAAATTTTCATAATGATAGTGTCATCATATGTTCAACCACATAATTACCAATTGTTTTAGACTGAAATTGGCAGCTTACTTAGGCCAGTGTAAACAGAATACCCTTACTCCAATTTATAGGATGCCAATTTTTAGGGCACTTTTGTTGTAAAATCTAATCGCTGCTTATATTTCGAAATTATTAGATGTATCTCTTAAATACAATATTTCAGTATTTACATCTATAATTTTATTGTTTGCAGATTACATTGTGATTGGTTCAGATTCTGGACGAATTGTTATTCTTGAATATATTGCAAATAAAAACATTCTCGAAAAAGTACATCAAGAAACTTTTGGCAAGTCTGGTTGCAGGCGAATTGTTCCAGGGCAATATTTGGCCATTGACCCAAAAGGCAGAGCAGTGATGATTGGTAAGTCACAAACTTTAGTAGAAAATCTTATTTCAAACATATTATTAATAAAAGAACTAATTTAGTACAAATTGTTCCTTTTAAATGATACTTCACAATATTAAAGAGCACTTTTATTCTGTTTTAGGTGCAATTGAAAAACAAAAATTGGTTTATATTCTAAACAGAGATGCTGAGGCTAGATTGACAATTTCATCACCCCTAGAGGCCCATAAATCTAATACATTAGTATACCATATGGTTGGTGTGGATGTTGGATTTGAAAACCCAATGTTTGCATGTTTAGAAATTGATTATGAAGAAGCTGATTCTGATCCAACTGGTATGTGTTACAAATTATTGGAAATATATAGCTATTAACTCCAATTTGTGGGCTTAAATGAATTGATGGGCAAAGATTAGCTATTTTCTAACATTCTTTTCTGCTTTAACCCGGCATACTCAGATTATGTGAACAAAGAGCAACCGAAATGAAATCCTTGCAAGTTAGGTTAGAACTTAGGCCTAATATACAAGTGTTACTTTTAAAGCATCTGATATAAAGGCAATTTGTTAATTCAATTTCTTATTTTAACATTGTCAGGAACTGCAAGTTCTTCAATGGGAATGGTGTCGGGAGAAAGGAGAAATTCATGCCTCCACCCCCTCTTGCCCCTGAGTTTTAAGTCTTCCTTACCTTGACGATTTAATGTCCATGTTTATGTTGAATATAACTTTATTTTTTGTACTTGCCTTCCAATTTATAGCAAACTTGCATATTTTACTTATCACTTTGTGTCCTCCATTCTGATAAAAATTTTAATGATTATTTTGAGGTCCGTGTTTCCGACTACCCTGACGCTAAATCCTCACTCTTATGAAGTTTTGTTTTAAATATTATTTCTTTATACCCTTAAACGTAAATGTACGTAATTCTTTAAAAATACCTTTCTTTTTAGGTGAAGCTGCTCAAAAAACCCAACAGACCTTAACCTTTTACGAATTAGACTTGGGCTTGAACCATGTAGTGAGAAAATATTCTGAACCCTTAGAAGAGCATGCAAATTTTCTTATAACGGTGCCTGGTGGCAATGATGGACCTTCAGGAGTACTTATATGTTCTGAAAACTATCTCACATACAAGAACTTGGGTGACCAGCATGACATACGTTGTCCGATTCCTAGGCGACGCAATGATTTGGATGATCCTGAAAGAGGAATGATATTTGTATGCTCTGCTACACATAAAACTAAATCCATGTTCTTCTTTTTGGCACAAACTGAACAGGGTGATATATTTAAGATAACAATTGAAACTGATGAAGACATGGTAACAGAAATAAAACTCAAATACTTTGATACAGTACCTGTTGCAACATCCATGTGTGTACTGAAAACTGGATTTCTATTTGTAGCCTGTGAGTTTGGCAACCAGTAAGTATTATTATTATTGTTTAATTTTTTTGTATACTAGAATGTGGCAAACATTCTATTACACTAGTTCTAGTGGTTCATTTGATATTAAGTATCTCCTATACAATGCACCTGCAACAAGCAACTGAGTTGCAGTACAGATGCATTGTCTACCTTTAATGAACATAGGAAGGGATAAACAGAAATATCGATCTATTGCCTAACCCATAAAATCCCCTTTCTTCTGACATAAGAGGAAGAGAACTAGAATTAGACCTCCAGCACCGCACTCAACAAACAAGACACGAAAGCAACCTCCTATTTCACACCTGTCATCTGAGGTTGTGGTAATCATTATTATAGTCCATTGTTTTTTTTTTTTTCAATTTTTATTTGCAATCAGTCTAAAACTAAGAAAATGTGAGGAAGGTTTGACTTGAAAGATACTTTCGTCACAGCTTATAACTAATACAATAGCATTAGCAGACTGTTGCAAATTTTATTGTATTATAGTAGCCTTTTAAAGCCATCTGCTACGGCTACATTGGGAGGTTGATTATAGTGGACTTCTTATTGTTTAATAAACTTTGTAATTGCATATTAACATGTGAGGATAGGATTCTCCTATTCTTCACTACCTTTGATAACTATATGCTAGATCAAATTATCTCTGAACCAAGGTCCTACCTTACATATGAGGTATGTGCACACTGATTTGAGATATACACAAATTGTTTTCTACTAAATTACTTGAGATATTTAGTATTCAAGTAAATATATTGAATGTTTTGTTTTTCAGCTACTTGTACCAAATTGCACACTTGGGAGATGAAGATGATGAACCTGAATTTAGCTCTGCAATGCCTTTAGAGGAAGGAGATACATTCTTCTTTGCTCCCAGACCTCTTCGGAATTTAGTTTTAGTTGATGAATTGGACTCTCTATCTCCCATATTAGGTAAATACCATGTCTTGACCCATTAAATATTGAGCTACATATTTCTTTAATTTTTAAGGCTGATTCTCTAATATAGCATTTATTTGTAGCATGTCGCGTAGCTGATTTGACTGGTGAAGATACTCCTCAAGTATACTTAGCATGCGGGCGAGGCCCTCGATCCTCCTTGAGAGCTTTGAGGCATGGTTTAGAAGTTGCCGAAATGGCTGTCTCAGAATTGCCTGGTTCCCCGAATGCTGTGTGGACAGTCAGACGACACAAAGATGGTAAGTAGTACATGGAAATTTGATTTGACGCATTTGATAATATTCCCTTTGGTTGAAAAAATGGTAATATACAAAAAAATGAATTTTAAGTGATATGTATAAAAATTGTGTAGTGGCTAACTAAAACCAATTACTGTTTTTATATAAATGTTTCGAATACATAATTTGCTTCATGAAATATTATTAATAAATACATATATCAGAGATTTTAATATTTAGTTAGAGACCTTAAATTTCTCAAGAAGATCTGAAATAAACATGAAAAGGAGTAAGTAGCCAAATGTGTTACAAAGGAGCATAATGATTAAAGAAATTTGGTCCGTGTTACTGATATACCGTGACGCTACAATAACCACTTATGAATGCTCCTCTTTATCAACAATTACTAATAAAACCCTGGTTGTTTGGCAGACATAAACACCAGTGGTTTTTATTTTCAGAATCTTCTATCCGGCGATGAACAAATTGAGATGGTCCCATCAATCACAAAGGTAGGCATCAGAAATTCCATTAATCATCACTGGAGGCTGCAACGGCAAGAAGAGTCAATATTCACTAGCAATTGCCAATATTTCGTGCTATATATCTTAGCATTATTTTGTTTCTTTGGTTGCAGAGGAATATGATTCTTACATCATTGTCTCATTCGTAAATGCTACCCTTGTGCTGTCCATTGGTGAGACTGTTGAAGAAGTAACAGACTCTGGTTTCTTGGGTACAACTCCGACCCTGAGCTGTCATGCTCTGGGCAGTGACGCCTTGGTGCAAGTATACCCTGATGGTATCAGACACATAAGAGCCGACAAGCGTGTCAATGAATGGAAAGCGCCCGGCAAGAAATCTATTGTAAAATGTGCCGTGAATCAAAGACAAGTGGTTATAGCTCTCACTGGTGGTGAACTAGTGTACTTCGAGATGGATCCTGTAAGTAAATTGTTTCTAACTACCTTATACTTATAGAAATGACGGATTTGTTTTCTAAATCATTCTGTGGTTCTAAACCCATTATTAACATATGGGTAAACAATAAAATAATCCAAAAGGAAAATGCTGTTGCAATTGAATATTATAACTAAATTTATTTACCGACGTGTTTGCATGGCGATGCCTCCGGGTGTGGCCATGCAAGAGTGGTGCGTAGCTGTCTGTGCAGTGATGTGCCCACAACGTCGCAGAGCATGCCGGCCTCCCGCTTGCGGTAGAGACTGGCACTCGGCATATTCCATAGCCAAACTGGAGTCACTTAGACTGTGAAGGTGGCAAAACCATGCCGTGGACAAACATTTAATTATATAAAATAAAATATTAATATTTGAAAAAAAAAATAGTTCCATATCTTAGATGTAATTTATTACCAATGTTTACAAATTGCTTTACAGACTGGGCAGTTAAATGAATACACAGAAAGGAAGAAATTGTCATCAGATGTGTCATGCATGGCATTAGGTTCTGTAGCTACTGGTGAACAGCGGGCATGGTTTTTGGCTGTAGGATTAAATGATAACACTGTTAGAATTATTTCTTTAGACCCATCGGTGAGTTTTCCTTACAATTTTTGATTATTTTTATTTTTCTCATAGATTTTTATTAAATGATGACACCAGGACACCACTGAGTAAATTTGATTACAGAAACCCAAAAATGCGTTATTCTCTATACGACTGATTGGATATACCTTCTATAATATAAACTTATGATTGTTTTGATTAAATACTGAATTGTATGTCTCAATTGCAGGATTGCTTGGCGCCTCGCTCAATGCAAGCTCTGCCAGCGGGTGCGGAATCTCTGTGTATTGTGGAACAGCCATTTGAATCTGGCGCCAAATCTGCACTACATCTCAATATAGGTTTAAGCAATGGTGTACTACTAAGAACAACATTGGACTCTGTTAGTGGCGATCTAGCTGACACGAGAACTAGGTAATTAATTGATTGTATAATTTTAAATTAATGTTCAGTTATAATGCTCTTTATTTTTTTACCAATGATGTCAAACCTATTCGCTCCGTGTTTCATCTGAAAAACATTGACGATTAATTAACCAGATCTGAGGTTACCTTCAATATATAAATTTTACTGTTTTATCTCTAAGACCATATTACAAGTGTTTTACATCTTTTCAGATATTTAGGTTCCAGGCCGGTGAAGCTTTTTAAAGTAAGAGTGCATGGCGCGGAGGCAGTTTTAGCAGTGTCATCCAGAACATGGCTGGGATATCATTATCAAAATCGATTTCATTTAACACCTCTCTCATATGAATGTTTGGAATATGCGGCTGGTTTTAGTTCAGGTATGTAATTTTGTTTGAAGTAATTATTTGTTGATAAATATAAATTACCGACGTGTTTGCATGGCGATGCCTCCGGGTGTGGCCATGCAAGAGTGGTGCGTAGCTGTCTGTGCAGTGATGTGCCCACAACGTCGCAGAGCATGCCGGCCTCCCGCTTGCGGTAGAGACTGGCACTCGGCATATTCCATAGCCAAACTGGAGTCACTCAGACTGAGAAGGTGGCAAAACCATGCCGTGGACAAATTAATTACATTCAACAATTTTAGTAACAATGTCTTAATAAAGCTTGCAACATTCATAGACACCCAATTGTGGCAAATGCCAATGTGTAATGTAAATGGCATATTCTTAAAAAGTATTTTCTTTACAGAACAATGTGCCGAAGGTATTGTCGCCATTTCATCCAACACATTGAGGATTCTTGCTCTAGAAAAACTAGGCGCTGTATTCAACCAGACTTACGTGCCTTTGGAATATACACCACGAAAATTTGTCGTCAACTCTGACAGCAATCACATAATTGTCTTGGAAACTGATCACAATGCTTACACTGAAGAAATGAAAAAGCAAAGGAGGTAATGAAAAATTCGTTTTTATTTAGATATGA